>CM059810.1:30627449-30677449 GCA_030435695.1 Brachymystax lenok tsinlingensis | reverse complement strand
GTGTATTTAAACTTCAGATTTCAACTGTATATATAGAGAGGAAGACAGACAGAGAGATAGAGAGATGGAACAGGGAGGGAGGTATATAAAGAGAGAGGGAGACAGACAGAGAGATAGAGAGATGAAACAGGGAGGGAGGTATATAAAGAGAGAGGGAGACAGACAGAGAGACAGAGAGATGAAACAGGGAGGGAGGTATATAAAGAGAGAGGGAGACAGACAGAGAGAGAAAACAGGGAGAGACTTATATATATAGAGAGAGAGAGATATTGGAGAACAAAACAAAGCAGAAAAGTCCCTGACAGGTTTTGGAATTAGAATCTGTCCGATTGTATTATGGATCATTTGTTTATTGAAAATGTAATTGTGCTACGAGCTGGAAAAAAGGAGAAGAGAAGAGGAGGAAGGGGAGACGAGGAGGTGGAGGAGATGAGGAGGGGAGATGTTGGCAGACTGTTTGTTTGGCTGCGTCTCGGTACAACACTTTTGGCTTCGCTCCCTGTGGAATCAAAGAAACTTCCAAAAGAAAGAAAGTTCTGAGAACAGGGAGTCTGAAAAGGTCTTGTCAGCACATATCCTCTCTGATCTGACTGAAAACTACAAGCATTGTTACTTCCTTTGTGTCTGTGTGTGAGTTTACAAAACATACAGCCTCAATTATTAACCAGAAAATAACTTCATTATTTACGGTGGTCCAACTTACACAGCGAAAACAGTAGTCTAGTCTCCAGCAAAACTAACAGTAGTATAACTGGTCTAGTCTCCAGTCAGACTAACAGTAGTATAACTGGTCTAGTCTCCAGTCAGACTAACAGTAGTATAACTGGTCCAGTCTCCAGTCAGACTAACAGTAGTATAACTGGTCTAGTCTCCAGTCAGACTAACAGTAGTATAACTGGTCCAGTCTCCAGTCAGACTAACAGTAGTATAACTGGTCTAGTCTCCAGTCAATGATTTAACCTTGGCCTTGTCGTAATGATTATTGGATCAGGAGCCTCCTTTTTCTGTAGTGAGACAGCTTGATGTACCAGTACACCCCCTGGACAGGACTCTAGTCTATCTCCTGTTTCTGTAGTGAGACAATTTGATGTACAGTACACCCCCTGGACAGGACACTAGTCTATCTCCTGTTTCTGTAGTGAGGCAGCTTGATGTACAGTACATTCCCTGGACAGGACACTAGTCTATCTCCTGTTTCTGTAGTGAGGCAGCTTGATGTACCAGTACACCCCCTGGACAGGACACTAGTCTATCACAGGTCCTTTTTAATGCTGATTGCCAAGCAGAGACACGTCTGAACCCATTTTTACGGTCTTTGGTATGACTCAGCCAAGAATCTAACCCACAGGTTGGACACTCTAACCACAATGCCACAGATTTGGTTGCAGACTGCAAGAGGTCATTGTAGAATGAGTCCTTGCTGCAAGTGGCTTTTGGTGAATGAGTCCTGTCTAGTTCAAATACTGTCAGGGGATAAATCACACAGGGTTTCCCCTCAGGGCAGCCACGAGGCAGTTTGATTGGTCGATTCGATTACAGCTGTGAGTGATTGACGGGCTCAGAGAAAGATAGCGAGAGAAAGAGAAAGAGCGAGCGAGAGAGAGGGAGATGGATTGTTCAATAAAACAAGAGGGAGGGAGAGAGAGAAAAAAATATGGAGCAAGAGAGAGACAGACAGACAGACAGACAGCAGGAGGACAGAGAGATGGAGAGAGAGCCAGAGAGAGCCAGAGAGAGATAGAGAGAGAGAGAGAGCAGGAATAAAGAGAGAAAGCAAGAGAGACAGACACAGAGAGCAGGAGGACAGAAAGATGGAGAGAGAGAGAGAGAGAGAGAGAGAGAGAGAGAGAGAGAGAGAGAGAGAGAGAGACAGACAGACAGCAGGAGGACAGAGAGAGGGAGAGAGAGCCAGAGAGAGAGAGCCAGAGAGAGAGATAGAGAGAGCGAGCAGGAATAAAGAGAGAACGCAAGAGAGACAGACACAGAGAGCAGGAGGACAGAAAGATGGAGAGAGAGACAGAGAGTAGTAGTAGAAATATTTCATGTTATGATACTCTATAGGGCAGAGGCAATACCAGTATCATGATACTAGTTAGTATCGTGACAAGGAAACAAAATACGAAGCGGATTTATCTTCGTTAGGAAAACAGCCCTGATGTTGGAAACTAACATCATTATGATGTCCAGAGTCACATGTATTTATTTTGTAAACTATATCACACAATATATTATATTATATACAGGTTTTCCTTTTTTTACAGAGGAGAACATACAGCTGGTCTAGTCACAGCACTCATCTGCTCTCTCCATGGAACAGATCATGTGACCTCTCTCTCTCTCTCACTCTCTGTTGACGCACTCCATGAAACAGGTCAAGGGATTCCCCTCGCACACACTCCATTAAACAGGCCATGTGACTTCATCTCTCAAACACTCCATAAAACAGGCCATGTGACTTCAACTCTCAAACGCTCCATGAAACAGGTCATGTGACTTCCCCTCTCAAACACTCCATGAAACAGGCCATGTGACTTCCCCTCTCAAACACTCCATGAAACAGATCATTTGACTTCCCCTCTCAAACACTCCATGAAACAGGTCATGTGACTTTTCCTCTCCTAGCTCCCGCTGAATGACAGTGGTAGTGTGTATCCGTGTGCGTTCCCATACCTCAACAACAGAAACAAGATCATCTCTACAGTAAACATCTCTACAGTAAACAAAGCAGATATCTATATATCTACTGTATTTCCCATCTCTACAGTTAAGAAAGCAGATATCTATATATCTACTGTATTTCTCATCTCTACAGTAAACAAAGCAGATATCTATAAATCTAATGTATTTCCCATCTCTCTAGTAAACAAAGCAGATATCTATATATCTACAGTAGTTCTCATCTCTAGTAAACAAAGCCGATATCTATATTTCTACTGTATTTCTTATTTCTACAGTAAACAAAGCAGATATCTATATATCTACTGTATTTCCCATCTCTCTAGTAAACAAAGCAGATATCTATCAATCTACTGTATTTCCCATCTCTCTAGTAAACAAAGCAGATATCTATATATCTACTGTATTTCCCATCTCTCTAGTAAACAAAGCCGATATCTATATATCTACTGTATTTCCCATCTCTCTAGTAAACAAAGCAGATATCTATAAATCTACTGTATTTCTCATCTCTCTAGTAAACAAAGCAGATGTCTATATATCTACTGTAGTTCTCATCTCTCTAGTAAACAAAGCATATATCTATATATCTACTGTATTTCTCATCTCTACAGTAAACAAAGCCGATATCTATATATCTACTGTATTTCTTATTTCTACAGTAAACAAAGCAGATATCTATCAATCTACTGTATTTCTCATCTCTACAGTAAACAAAGCAGATATCTATCAATCTACTGTATTTCCCATCTCTCTAGTAAACAAAGCAGATATCTATATATCTACTGTATTTCCCATCTCTCTAGTAAACAAAGCAGATGTCTATATATCTACTGTAGTTCTCATCTCTACAGTAAACAAAGCAGATATCTATATATCTACTGTATTTCTCATCTCTACAGTAAACAAAGCAGATATCTATCAATCTACTGTATTTCCCATCTCTCTAGTAAACAAAGCAGATATCTATATATCTACTGTATTTCCCATCTCTCTAGTAAACAAAGCAGATGTCTATATATCTACTGTAGTTCTCATCTCTACAGTAAACAAAGCAGATATCTATATATCTACTGTAGTTCTCATCTCTACAGTAAACAAAGCAGATATCTATATATCTACTGTAGTTCTCATCTCTACAGTAAACAAAGCAGATATCTATATTTCTACTGTATTTCTCATCTATAAATCTACTGTATTTCCCATCTCTCTAGTAAACAAAGCAGATGTCTATATATCTACTGTTTTTCCCATCTCTACAGTAAACAAAGCAGATATCTATAAATCTACTGTATTTCTCATCTCTACAGTAAACAAAGCAGATATCTATATATCTACTGTATTTCTCATCTCTCTAGTAAACAAAGCAGATATCTATATATCTACTGTAGTTCTCATCTCTCTAGTAAACAAAGCAGATATCTATAAATCTACTGTATTTCTCATATCTCTAGTAAACAAAGCAGATATCTATATATCTACTGTATTTCTCATATCTCTAGTAAACAAAGCAGATATCTATATATCTCTCTAGTAAACAAAGCAGATGTCTATATATCTACTGTAGTTCTCATCTCTCTAGTAAACAAAGCATATATCTATATATCTACTGTATTTCTCATATCTCTAGTAAACAAAGCAGATATCTATATATCTCTCTAGTAAACAAAGCAGATGTCTATATATCTACTGTAGTTCTCATCTCTCTAGTAAACAAAGCATATATCTATATATCTACTGTATTTCTCATCTCTACAGTAAACAAAGCAGATATCTATATATCTACTGTATTTCTCATCTCTCTAGTAAACAAAGCAGATATCTATATATCTACTGTATTTCCCATCTCTCTAGTAAACAAAGCAGATATCTATATATCTACTGTAGTTCTCATCTCTACAGTAAACAAAGCAGATATCTATATTTGTACTGTATTTCTCATCTCTACAGTAAACAAAGCAGATATCTATATATCTACTGTATTTCCCATCTCTCTAGAAAAACAAAGAAGCCTCATCATTTCTCTGAAACGTACATCACATCCTCAGGAAATATATCTCCTCTCTCTCTCTTTTAACACAATACAGTCTCTCCTTTGAGTGGATATATGGGTGTCGTCCAAAAATGGCGCCCCTATTCCCTAGTTTTGACCAGGTTCCGTGGTCAGAGTAGTTCACTATAAAAGGGAACAGGGCACCATTTGGGACGTACTCGTGTACTTTACCATAATGACTCAACAAATGGCACATTCTAAAAATGATGAACAATGGACTGGTGAATTACTTATCAGTCTGGCAATAAAAGTCAAGCAGCGGCGTAAGGTTGGAGTCTGTCCGGTGTCTGTCTTGTATCTGTCAAAGTCTGAATGGACTATTTTTACTTAATTGTAAAATAAAAAATTAAATGTAACCTTTATTTAACTAGGCAACTCAGTTAAGAACAAGTTCTTATTTTACGATGACGGCCTACCGGTTGGATGAATTTAACAGTTCGTACACGTTGTCATCTTAGTATTCACACAGACATGAAGCCACACTGGAGAGAGAGAGAGAGAGAGAGAGAGAGAGAGAGAGAGAGAGAGAGAGAGAGAGAGAGAGAGAGAGAGAGAGAGAGAACATATACAACTAGTAGAAAGACACACACGAACACACGGCAGGTCAGATATCATCAAATCAAAGTGTATTTGTCACATGCACCGAATACAACAGGTGTAGAACCTTACAGTGAAATATTTACTTACAAGCCCTAACCAACAGTGCAATCTTTTAAGAAAAAATACGTATTAGGTAAACAATAGATAAGTAAAGAAAAAAAATAAGAAAACAGTAAAATGACAGTGAACAGTAGTGAGGCTATAAACAGGGGGTACCGGTACAGAGTCAATGTGGAGGCTATATACAGGGGGTACCGGTACAGAGTCAATGTGGAGGCTATATACAGGGGGTACCGGTACAGAGTCAATGTGGAGGCTATATACAGGGGTACCGGTACAGAGTCAATGTGGAGGCTATATACAGGGGGTACCGGTACAGAGTCAATGTGGAGGCTATATACAGGGGTACCGGTACAGAGTCAATGTGGAGGCTATAAACAGGGGGTACTGCACAGAGTCAATGTGGAGGCTATATACAGGGGGTACCGGTACAGAGTCAATGTGGAGGCTATATACAGGGGGTACCGGTACAGAGTCAATGTGGAGGCTATGTACAGGGGGTACTGGTACAGAGTCAATGTGGAGGCTATATACAGGGGGTACGGTACAGAGTCAATGTGGAGGCTATATACAGGGGTACTGGTACAGAGTCAATGTGGAGGCTATATACAGGGGGTACTGTACAGAGTCAATGTGGAGGCTATATACAGGGGGTACCAGTACAGAGTCAATGTGGAGGCTATATACAGGGGGTACTGCACAGAGTCAATGTGGAGACTATATACAGGGGGTACCAGTACAGAGTCAATGTGGAGGCTATATACAGGGGGTACTGGTACAGAGTCAATGTGGAGACTATATACAGGGGGTGACTATATACAGGGGGTACCAGTACAGAGTCAATGTGGAGGCTATATACAGGGGGTACCGGTACAGAGTCAATGTGGAGGCTATAAACAGGGGGTACGGTACAGAGTCAATGTGGAGGCTATATACAGGGGGTACTGCACAGAGTCAATGTGGAGGCTATATACAGGGGTACCGGTACAGAGTCAATGTGGAGGCTATATACAGGGGGTACTGGTACAGAGTCAATGTGGAGGCTATATACAGGGGGTACTGCGGTACAGAGTCAATGTGGAGGCTATATACAGGGGGTACTGGTACAGAGTCAATGTGGAGGCTATATACAGGGGTACTGTACAGAGTCAATGTGGAGGCTATATACAGGGGGTACCAGTACAGAGTCAATGTGGAGGCTATATACAGGGGGTACTGGTACAGAGTCAATGTGGAGGCTATATACAGGGGGTACCGGTACAGAGTCAATGTGGAGGCTATATACAGGGGTACTGTACAGAGTCAATGTGGAGACTATATACAGGGGGTACTGTACAGAGTCAATGTGGAGGCTATATACAGGGTACCAGTACAGAGTCAATGTGGAGGCTATATACAGGGGTACTGGTACAGAGTCAATGTGGAGGCTATATACAGGGGGTACTGCAGTACAGAGTCAATGTGGAGGCTATATACAGGGGGTACCGGTACAGAGTCAATGTGGAGGCTATATACAGGGGTACTGGTACAGAGTCAATGTGGAGGCTATATACAGGGGGTACAGTACAGAGTCAATGTGGAGGCTATATACAGGGGGTACTGCACAGAGTCAATGTGGAGACTATATACAGGGGGTACCAGTACAGAGTCAATGTGGAGGCTATATACAGGGGGTACCGGTACAGAGTCAATGTGGAGACTATATACAGGGGGTACCAGTACAGAGTCAATGTGGAGGCTATATACAGGGGGTACCTGCACAGAGTCAATGTGGAGGCTATATACAGGGGTACTGGTACAGAGTCAATGTGGAGGATATATACAGGGGGTACTGTACAGAGTCAATGTGGAGGCTATATACAGGGGGTACTGCACAGAGTCAATGTGGAGGCTATATACAGGGTACCGGTACAGAGTCAATGTGGAGGCTATATACAGGGGGTACCTGCACAGAGTCAATGTGGAGGCTATATACAGGGGTACCAGTACAGAGTCAATGTGGAGGCTATATACAGGGGGTACTGCACAGAGTCAATGTGGAGGCTATATACAGGGGGTACTGTACAGAGTCAATGTGGAGGCTATATACAGGGGGTACTGCACAGAGTCAATGTGGAGGCTATATACAGGGGGTACTGTACAGAGTCAATGTGGAGGCTATATACAGGGGGTACCTGTACAGAGTCAATGTGGAGGCTATATACAGGGGGTACCGGTACAGAGTCAATGTGGAGGCTATATACAGGGGGTACTGGTACAGAGTCAATGTGGAGGCTATATACAGGGGGTACCAGTACAGAGTCAATGTGGAGGCTATATACAGGGGTACCAGTACAGAGTCAATGTGGAGGCTATATACAGGGGGTACCGGTACAGAGTCAATGTGGAGGCTATATACAGGGGGTACCGGTACAGAGTCAATGTGGAGGCTATATACAGGGGGTACCGGTACAGAGTCAATGTGGAGGATATATACAGGGGGTACTGTACAGAGTCAATGTGGAGGCTATATACAGGGGGTACCGGTACAGAGTCAATGTGGAGGCTATATACAGGGGGTACCGGTACAGAGTCAATGTGGAGGCTATATACAGGGGGTACCGGTACAGAGTCAATGTGGAGGCTATATACAGGGGGTACCGGTACAGAGTCAATGTCCGGGGCACCGGTTAGTCGGGCTGATTGAGGTAATATGTATACGGATGTATAGTTAATGTGAACATGCCGAAGACGATAAACAGAGAGTAGCAGCAGCGTAAAATAATAGACATTTTGAGAGGGCCATCTCTCTCCTGTGATTGGGTTAGAGCTCTCAGAGACTATTAATGACCTGTAGTCACTGGCAGCACACTTCTTGGAAGGACACACACACATACAAATACACACACATACACACACACACACACACATTGTCAGACACACACACACACACACAAACACACACACACACACACACACACAGTCAGACAGACAGACAGACACACACACACACACACGCAAACACACACATGGACAGACAGACAGACACACACACACACACACACACACAGTCAGACAGACAGACATACACACACAAACACACAAACACACATACACACACAGACACACACACACAGACACACACGCATGCATGGAGAAACAAACACACAGACACACAGCTCTTGTAATTAAAACTACAGCGTTCATTAGTGATTCTCTGCAGACAATTTACCCTATATTTAGGTTGATAGTGAATATAACCTGCTGGTGAGTTTTTAGGTTGATAGTGAATATAACCTGCTGGTGAGTATTTAGGTGGATATTGAATATAACCTGCTGGTGAGTATTTAGGTTGATAGTGAATATAACCTGCTGGGTGAATATTTAGGATGATAGTGAATATAACCTGCTGGTGAATATTTAGGATGATAGTGAATATAACCTGCTGGTGAGTATTTAGGTTGATAGTAAATATAACCTGCTGGTGAATATTTAGGATGATAGTGAATATAACCTGCTGGTGAATATTTAGGTTGATAGTGAATATAACCTGCTGGGTGAGTATTTAGGTTGATAGTGAATATAACCTGCTGGTGAGTATTTAGGTGGATATTGAATATAACCTGCTGGTGAGTATTTAGGTTGATAGTGAATATAACCTGCTGGGTGAATATTTAGGATGATAGTGAATATAACCTGCTGGTGAATATTTAGTTTGATAGTGAATATAACCTGCTGGTGAGTATTTAGGTTGATAGTGAATATAACCTGCTGGTGAATATTTAGGACGATAGTGAATATAACCTGCTGGTGAATATTTAGGTTGATAGTGAATATAACCTGCTGGTGAGTATTTAGGTTGATAGTGAATATAACCTTCTAGTTAGTATTTAGGTTGATAGTGACCATATCCTGCTGGGTGAATATTTAGGTTGATAGTTAACATAACCTGCTGGTTAATATATTGGATGATAGTGAATATAACTTGCTGGTGAATACTTAGGATGATAGTGAATATAACCTGCTGGGTGAATATTTAGGTTGATAGTTAACATAACCTGCTGGTGAGTATTTAGGTTGATAGTGAATATAACCTGCAGGTGAATATTTAGGTTGATAGTGAATATAACCTGCTGGTGAATATTTACGATGATAATGAACATAACCTGCTGGTGAATATTTAGGTTGATGGTGAATATAGTTTCTGGTGAATATTTAGGATGATAGTGAATATAACCTGCTGGTGAATATTTAGGATGATAGTGAATATAACCTGCTGGTGAATATTTAGGTTGATAGTGAATATAACCTGCTGGTGAATATTTAGGATGATAGTGAATATAACCTGCTGGTGAATATTTAGGATGATAGTGAATATAACCTGCTGGTGAATATTTAGGTTGATAGTGAATATAACCTGCTGGTGAATATTTAGGATGATAGTGAATATAACCTGCTGGGGAATATTTAGGTTGATAGTGAATATAACCTGCTGGTGAGTATTTAGGTTGATGGTGAATATAGTTTCTGGTGAATATTTAGGATGATAGTGAATATAACCTGCTGGGTGAATATTTAGGATGATAGTGAATATAACCTGCAGGTGAATATTTAGGTTGATAGTGAATATAACCTGCTGGTGAATATTTAGGATGATAATGAACATAACCTGCTGGTGAATATTTAGGTTGATAGTGAATATAGTTTCTGGTGAATATTTAGGATGATAGTGAATATAACCTGCTGGTGAATATTTAGGATGATAGTGAATATAACCTGCTGGTGAATATTTAGGTTGATAGTGAATATAACCTGCTGGTGAATATTTAGGTTGATAGTGAATATAACCTGCTGGTGAATATTTAGGTTGATAGTGACCATATCCTGCTGGGTGAATATTTAGGTTGATAGTGAATATAACCTGCTGGTGAATATTTAGGTTGATAGTGAATATAACCTGCTGGTGAGTATTTAGGTTGATAGTGAATATAACCTGCTGGTGAATATTTAGGTTGATAGTGACCATATCCTGCTGGGTGAATATTTAGGTTGATAGTGAATATAACCTGCTGGTGAGTATTTAGGTTGATAGTGAATATAACCTGCTGTTGAATTATTAGGTTGATAGTGAATATTACTTCTTGTGAATATGTTGATAGTTGTATTTACTCTATTAGGATATGCAGAAATGTGTGAATACAAGATTGTGTGTCTTTGTGCTAATGTGTCTGTCTGCTTACGTGTCTTTGTGCTAATGTGTCTGTGTGCTAATGTGTCTGTGTGCTAATCTGTCTGTGTGTTAATGTGTCTGTGTGCAAATGTGTCTGTCTGCTAATGTGTCTGTGTGCTAATGTATCTGTGTGCTAATGTGTCTGTGTGCAATTGTGTCTGTGTGCTAATGTGTCTGTGTGTTAATTATGTCTGTGTGTTAATGTGTCTGTTTGCTTGTATTCTGGAATTAGTGTGTGTTGTACGTATTAGTGTGTGTTGTATGTATGATGACCCTGCTTCAGTTAGGCTATTTTTCGTTGAGTCATGTGAGAGAGAGAAAGAGAGATTGATAGAGAACAGAGAGAGAGAGTGAGAGACAGACAGAAGAGAGAGAGAAAGACGGACAGAGAGAAAGAGAGCAAGAGCGAGTGAGAGAGAGAGAGAGAGAGAGAGAGAGAGAGAGAGAGAGAGACTTCCCCAACTTCCTCTCCTCCACTTCTGTCTCTCTACCAGCCTCATCCCTCGCTCCGCTGGTCTGTTCTCACCTATTGGGCCACAGGGACAAATACATGCTTTTACCCCCTCTCTCTCTCTCTCTCTCTCTCTCTCTCTCTCTCTCTCTCTCTCTCTCTCTCTCTCTCTCTCTCTCTCTCTCTCTCTCTCTCTCTCTCTCTCTCTCTCTCTCTCTCTCTCTCTCTCTCTCTGTCTCTCTCTCTCTCTCTCTCTCTCTCTCTCTCTCTCTCTCTCTCTCTCTCTCTCTGTCTCTCTGTCTCTCTCTCTCTCTGTCTCTACCTTGCCTATCACATACTCTACTGGGTTATAAGGAACAGGACATGGATACAGTGGAAACAACACTGGGTGTGGATACAGTGGAAACAACACTGGGTGTGGATACAGTGGAAACAACACTGGGTGTGGATACAGTGGAAACAACACTGGGTGTGGATACAGTAAGAACAACACTCAGTGTGGATACAGTGGAAACAACACTGGGTGTGGATACAGTAAGAACAACACTCAGTGTGGATACAGTGGAAACAACACTGGGTGTGGATACAGTAAGAACAACACTCAGTGTGGATACAGTGGAAACAACACTGGGTGTGGATACAGTAAGAACAACATTCAGTGTGGATACAGTGGAAACAACACTGGGTGTGGATACATTGAGAACATGTGGGTCTGAGCAAGAGTGATTAATGTTTGTTGGAATGTATGTATGTACATGTTAACTTGTCCAATGTTTTCAACTATGTATGTTGTTATTTATTGGCCAAAATTAAAATAAATGTTTTATTTTTTAAGGAAGGATGAAGGGAAAACAGAGAGAGAGAGAAAGAGAGAGAGAGAGAGAGAGAGAGAGAGAGAGAGAGAGAGAGAGAGAGAGAGAGAGAGAGAGAGAGAGAGAGAGAGAGAGCAAGTTGGTCTATGAGTCAGCGAGTAAGCCAGTAGTCACAGAATACATTAATCATAGAATACAGTTTAACAGCACTGTACATTTGGTGCTTTGGAAACCTATTGCAATTCTCCATTCAAAGCTTTCCTAACAACACACTTATTTTGAGGAACAACAACAAGACATTATTATCCTGAAGAAAAACCTGGAGGAGGACTTGCTTGCTTATATTTCCTCACCCCCCAACTTCCTCTCCTCCTCTTCTGTCTCTCTACCAGCCTCATCCCTCGCTCCGCTGGTCTGTTCTCACCTGTTGGGCCACAGGGACAAATACATCCTTTTACCCTTCTCTCTCTCTCTCTCTCTCTCTCTCTCTCTCTCTCTCTCTCTCTCTCTCTCTCTCTCTCTCTCTCTCTCTCTCTCTCTCTCTCTCTCCTTCCATACATCTGCTTCCAACTCACACCCTCAAACACGTAGCTCCCCTGAACGCAGCCCGCTTTCCATCCCGCTTTCCAGCTCACACTCTCAAACACGAGATCCCTGAACGCAGCTCAATGTCCAGATCTCAATCTCCTGAATTCTAATCACCTGTTCACACACCTGTATGTTGTAATCACACACTATTTAGTTCAGTTCCTTGCAGCCCACCCCATTGCACCCTGAGGTAGTGTTTGTTTTCTGATACATGTCTTTCAGAGCGCTGGGTTACCATGGTTTTACTCCTCCTGTGTCTGATAGTTGTTGCCTTTACCCTGCCTGTACTTTAACCTATCGGATTTCCTGTTATCTACCGATTTCCTGAACTACGTTACTAGCCTTTTCCCTGCCTGTACTGTTGCCCTTTTGGACCCCCTGTGTATGACGTTCTGCCTGCCCCTGGACCCAGCTACCTGCCTCCTCAGGTGGTCCTTTGCAATAAACACCCTCTGGCCCTGCTCTTGAAACCAGCTCTCTCTCCCCTCGTGTTCATTACTTGAAGTAGATAATAAACAAAAGTTAAATAAACAATAAAAATGAACAGTAAACATTACACTCACAGAAGTTCTAAAAGAGTAAAGACCTTTCAAATGTCATATTAAGTATCTATATAGTGGTGTAACGATGTGCAAATAGTTAAAGTACAAAGGGAAAATAAATAAACATAAATATGGGTTGTGTTTACATTGGTGTTTGTTCTTCACTGGTTGCTCCTTACTTGTGGCAACAGGTCACAAATATTGCTGCTGTGATGGCACACTGTGGTATTTCACCCAGTAGATATGGGAGTTTATCAAAAAAATTGAATTCTGTGTGGATCTGTGTAATCGGAGGGAAATATGTGTCTCTAATATGGCCATACATTTGGCAGGAGGTTAGGAAGTCCAGCTCAGTTTCCACCTCATTTTGTGGGCAGTGTGCACATAGCCTGTCTTCTCTTGAGAGCCAGGTCTGCCTACGGCGGCCTTTCTCAATAGCAAGGCTATACTCACTGAGTCTATACATAGTCAAAGCTTTCCTTAAGTTTGGGTCAGTCACAGTGATCAGGTATTCTGCCACTGTGAACTCTCTGTTTAGGGCAAAGTAGCATTCTAGTTTACTCTGTTCGTTGTTTATTCTATCCAATGTCAAGTAATTATCTTTTAGTTTTCTCATGATTTGGTTGGGTCTAATTGTGTTGCTGTTCTGGGGCTCTGTGGGGTCTGTTTGTGTTTGTGAACAGAGCCCCAGGACCAGCTTGCTTAGGGGACTCTTCTCCAGGTTCAACTCTCTGTAGGTGATGGCTTTGTTATGGAAGGTTTGGGAATCGCTTCCTTTTAGGTGGTTGTAGAATTTAATGTCTCTTTTCTAGATTTTCATAATTAGCGGGTATCTGCTTAATTATTTGGTGTTTTACATTGTACACAGAGGATATCTTTGCAGAATTCTGCATGCAGAATCTCAATTTGGTGTTTGTCCCATTTTGTGAATTCTTGGTTGGTGAGTGGACCCCAGACCTCACAACCATAAAGTGCAATGGGTTCTATAATTAATTTAAGTATTTTTAGCCAGATCCTAAATAGTATGTCAAATATTATGTACCTTTTGATGGCACAGAATGCCCTGCTTGCCTTGTCTCTCAGCTCGTTCACAGCTTTGTGGAAGTTACCTGTGGCACTGATGTTTAGGCCAAGGTATGTATAGTTTTTTGTGTGCTCTAGGGCAACGGTGTCTAGATGGAATTTGTATTGGTGGTCCTGGCGACTGGACCTTTTTTGGATTACCATTATTTTGGTCATACTGAGATATGCTGTCAGGGCCCAGGTCTGGCAGAATCTGTGCAGAAGATCTTGGTGCTGCTGTAGGCCCTCCTTGGTTGGTGACAGAAGCACCAGATCAAACAGTAGACATTTGACTTCAGATTCTAGTAGGATGAGGCCGGGTGCTGCAGACTGTTCTAGTGCCCTCACCAATTCGTTGATATATGTGTTGAAGAGGGTGGGGCTTAAGCTCCATCCCTGTCTCACCCCACGGCCCTGTGGAAAGAAATGTGTGTGTTTTTTTGCCAATTTTAACCGCACACTTGTTGTTTGTGTACATGGATTTTATTATGTCGTATTTCTTTCCCCCTACACCACTTTACATCAATTAGTATAGCAGACCCTCATGTCAAATTGAGTCCAAGGATTTTTTTAAATCAACAAAGCATGAGAAGACTGCCTTTGTTTGGTTGGTTTGTTTGTCAGTTAGGGTGTGCAGGGTGAATACGTGGTCTGTCATATGGTAATTTGGTTAAAAGCCAATTTGACATTCGCTCAGTACATTGTTTTCACTAAAGAAATGTACGAGTCTGCTGTTAATGATAATGCAGAGGATTTTCCCAAGGTTGCTGTTGACGCATATCCCACGGTAGTTATTGGGGTCAAAGTTGTCTCCACATTTGTGGATTGGGGTGATCAGTCCTTAGTTCCAAATATTGGGGAAGATGCCAGAGCTGAGGATGATGTTAAAGAGTTTAGCCAATTGGAATTTGTTGCCTGTAGATTGTATCATTTCATTGAGGATGCCATCAACACCACAGGCCTTTTTCGGTTGGAGGGTTTGTATTTTGTCCTGTAGTTCATTCAATGTAATTGGAGAATCCAGTGGGTTCTGTTATAGAGCCAAAAAGATTGGAGAAGAAGTTTATCCATACATCTCAGTTTTGGATAGACAACTCTTTGTGTTGTTGTTTGTTTAGTGTTTTCCAATTTTCCCAGAAGTGTTTAGAGTCTTTGGGTTCTTCAAGAGCTGATTTCTGATGTGCTGTTCCTTATTTTTCCGTAGTGTATATCTGTATTGTTTTAGTGATTCACCATAGACTCAGGTTTTCTTGGTCTGTATGTTTTTGGTTGGATAGTTTTCTCAATTTCTTTCTTAGGTTTTTTGCATTCTTCATCAAACTGTTTGTCGTTGTTTCTAATTATTTTCCTCAGGTTTTCTGTTTGAAAAGTTTAGACTTGATAGGGAAGCTGAAACGTCAAATATACTGTTTAGGTTTTCTACTGCCACGTTTACACCTTTACTATTACAGTGGAATGTTTTACCCAGTAAGTTGTCTAAAAGGGATTGAATTAGTGGTTTCCACACGACTTTCCTTCCATCTACAGCATGTCTTATTGTTATTCAGTTCCTTTGGCTTTGATGCCTCTTGATTGAGCATTGCTCTGTTCAAGAAGACTGGGATTTTGCTGTGGTCTGATAGGGGTGTCAGTGGGATTACTGTGAACTCTCTGAGAGTCTCTGGGTTGAGGTCAGTGATAAACTAGTCTACAGTACTACTGCCAAGAGATGAGCTATAAGTGTACCTACCATAGGAGTCCCCTCGAAGCCTACCATTGACTATGTACAGACCCAGAGTGCGACAGAGCTGCAGGAGTTGTGACCCGTTTTTTGTTGGTTATGTTGTCAAAGTTATGTCTAGGGGGGGCATATGGGGAGGGAATTCTGTCACCTCCAGGCAGGTGTTTGTCCCCCTATGTACTGAGGGTGTCAGGTTCGTGTCCGGTTCTGGCATTTAGGTCGCCAAAGACTTGTACATGCCCCTGGGCCTGGAAATTATTGATTCCCGCACCCCCTCTCTCTCTCTCTCTCTCTCTCTCTCTCTCTCTCTCTCTCTCTCTCACTCGCTCTTTCTCCCTCTGTCTCTCTCTCTCTCTGAATCAATATTTTCCAAGTGCCAGTTCTTAAACCTCTCTCTTCTCCGCCTCCACTCCATTTAATCGTTGTGGTCACACACACTCACACACACACACACACACACACACACACACACACACACACACACACACACACACACACACACACACACACACACACACACACACACACACACAAACACGAGTGAGGAACAGCCCTCTTCAATGGTGACAATCAATTATATTACACCACCTGTTAAGCAAAGCAACAAACTGTTTCTGACGACCGAGGTGTTGGACAGAAGCTCTGTTTTCTTCTTCATTAACCATGCATTACAATGCTGATATATTCTGGCTTTAAACCCCATGGATGTGCTTCAACAAAACATGGCAATTTAAGCATCTAGCCAACTAGCAGAATCAGACCAGTACTGCAGGCCATGATCTACCAACTATAGCAGAATCAGACCAGTACTGCAGGCCATTAACTACCAACTATAGCAGAATCATACCAGTACTGCAAGCCATAATCTACCAACTATAGCAGAATCAGACCAGTACTGCAGGCCATTAACTACCAACTGTATCAGAATCAGACCAGTACTGCAGGCCATTAACTACCAATTGTAGCAGAATCATACCAGTACTGCAGGCCATGATCTACCAACTGTAGCAGAATCATACCAGCACTGCAGGCCATGATCTACTAACTATAGCAGAATCAGACCAGTACTGCAGGCCATTAACTACCAACTGTATCAGAATCAGACCAGTACTGCAGGCCATTAACTACCAATTGTAGCAGAATCATACCAGTACTGCAGGCCATGATCTACCAACTATAGCAGAATCAGACCAGTACTGCAGGCCATGATCTACCAACTGTAGCAGAATCAGACCAGCACTGCAGGCCATGATCTACCAACTATAGAAGAATCAGACCAGTACTGCAGGCCATTAACTACCAATTGTAGCAGAATCAAACCAGCACTGCAGGCCATGATCTACCAACTATAGAAGAATCAGACCAGTACTGCAGGTCATGATCTACCAACTGTAGCAGAATCAGACCAGCACTGCAGGCCATGATCTACCAACTGTAGCAGAATCAGACCAGTACTGCAGGCCATTAACTACCAATTGTAGCAGAATCAAACCAGCACTGCAGGCCATGATCTACCAACTATAGCAGAATCAGACCAGTACTGCAGGTCATGATCTACCAACTGTAGCAGAATCAGACCAGTACTGCAGGTCATGATCTACCAACTGTAGCAGAATCAGACCAGCACTGCAGGCCATTAACTACCAATTGTAGCAGAATCAAACCAGCACTGCAGGCCATGATCTACCAACTATAGAAGAATCAGACCAGTACTGCAGGCCATGATCTACCAACTATAGCAGAATCAGACCAGTACTGCAGGCCATGATCTACCAACTGTAGCAGAATCAGACCAGTACTGCAGGCCATGATCTACCAGCTATAGCAGAATCAGACCAGTACTGCAGGCCACGATCTACCAACTATAGCAGAATCAGACCAGTACTGCAGGCCATGATCTACCAACTGTAGCAGAATCAGACCAGTACTGCAGGCCATGATCTACCAGCTATAGCAGAATCAGACCATTACTGCAGGCCATGATCTACCAACTGTAGCAGAATCAGACCAGTACTGCAGGCCATGATCTACCAACTGTAGCAGAATCAGACCAGTACTACAGGCCATGCTCTGAACCACACTCACAGATGCCTTAACCTTTTCAGGTGTGAGCTCCAAACATCTCTGACAGTCCCCAAGCATGTGTTTTTCTATGCGCATGATGTCATAATACACTCACTGTTCCAAAATGGGATTGTTATGCAACAGGACAGTTAACCCTTGCAGTCCTCATACCAAGACACTCTCCCTGCTAATTATCTATAGGCTGGTCAATTTTAAATTTAATTCACGTAAAGTTGCCCATTTCAAGGTGTTGGACCAGTTACATTTGAGGCATGCTATGCTAATGTAAGGCGAAATTTAGCTACATGAGCTGGACAAACTTTTGTCTTTGATGAGAGCCCGAGCACTCCCCTAGTGTTTTCCCAGGTCAAGTATCAGAACAGGACCTGGCCAAACTTTTTCCCCCTGGCACATTTTCCAGCTGGCGCCCGCATTGACTTTGTTGTTTATTAACTTCTTAGGGAGCTGCTCCCGAGGTGACGGTTTTGGAGAGTCTGGCGTGCCAAAGTAAAATGCCTCCCACTCAGGCCCAGAAAATAGGATATGCACATAATTAGTACTATTGGATAGGAAACACTCTGACGTTTCTAAAAGTGTTAACATAATGTCTGTGAGTATAACAGAACGGATATAGCAGGCGAAACCCCAAGGAATTTCTGTCCTGGAAAAAGTGTTTTTGACACATTGCCTCATTTTGAACCCCTCCCTAATTGAAAACAGCCATTTCTGGGAGTAAGATTGCAGTACCTATTGCTTCTACTGGATGTCAACAGTCTCTAGACAGTGTTTGGTGATGTTAGGTTGCTCTGGATGGTAATAGAAGAAGAATTTCGAACTAGTCATTGGATGTAAACAGAAGAGGATGCGCGTTCACGGGCTCGCGCATGCTGTGGTTTTTTCCTTTCCTATCGTCCAGTTTATAATCCGGTTGAAATATTATAGTAAATATACATAGAAGTGTTCCTAAGGATACATTATCAATGATGTTTGATTGTTCTTGGACAAGTGTAAAGGTATAGGTTGAACGCGTTCTCTTCACGGTTCAATGGGCGAGTGGACGCTGTATTTTATGAACATAACGAGCCAACCAAACAGAGATTTCTGGATATAATAAATGACTTTTTCTAACAAAAGAACCATTGGATGTCTTCGTTGGACACTTGGGAAGCCCTCAGCAGAAGTTCTTCAAAAGGTAAGGGATTTGTTTTCACTGTGAAATGGGTTTTGTGTGAACCGCGTTGGTTTATGAATTTATGCTAATGGTTAAATATTGTAGGTGCTATCCTCAAACAATCAAATGTTGTGCTTTCGCCGTAAAGCCTTTTTGAAATCTGACAACGCTGTGATTTGGCCAAGAAGCAGAGCTTTTGATGACTATGCAACACTTGTATATTGATGAATGTTTAATAATTCAACATTTGGATTTTGAATTTGGCGCCTTACATTTTACCGGGTAGCGCCCCACCAAAGTAGTTAATAAAAACTTTGCATTCCTATCGAAGTAAGTGCCGTATCACGTTATTATTATAGTTTCTGTACTGTGCTTTTAAACAGCTTGGAAAATTACAGAAAATGTTGTCATGGCTTTAGAAGCTTCTTATAGGCTAATTTACGTCATTTGAGTCAAATTGGAGGTGTAACCTTGGATGTATTTCAAGGCCTACATTCAAACTCAGTGCCTCTTTGCTAGATATCATGGGAAAATCTAAAGGAATCAGGCAAGACCTCAAAAATAAAATTGTAGGCCTCCACAAGTCTGGTTCATCCTTGGGAGCAATTTCCAAACGCCTGAAGGTACCACGTTCATCTGTACAAACAATAGTACGCAAGTATAAACACCATGGAACCACGCAGCCGTCATACTGCTCAGGAAGGAGACGCATTCTGTCTCCCTGAGATGAATGTACTTTGGTGCGAAAAGTGCAAATAAATCCCAGAACAACAGCAATGACCTTGTGAAGATGCTGTAGGAAACAGGTACAAAAGTATCTATATCCACAGTAAAACGAGTCCTATATGAAAATAACCTGAAAGGCCACTCAGCAAGGAAGAAGCCACTGCTCCAAAACCACCATAAAAAAGCCTGACTACGGTTTGCAACTGCACATGTGGACCAAGATCGTACTTTTTGGAGAAATGTCCTCTGGTCTGATGAAACAAAATAGAACTGTTTGGCCATAATGACCATCGTTATGTTTGGAGGAAAAAGGGGGAGGCTTGCAAGGCGAAGAACACCATCCCAACCGTGAAGCACGAGGGTGACAGCATCATTTTGTGGGGGTGCTTTGCTGCAGGAGCGACTGGTGCACTTCACAAAATAGATGGCATCATGAGGAAAGAAAATTACGTGGATATATTGAAGCAACATCTCAAGACATCAGTCAGGGAGTTAAAGCTTGGTCGCAAATGGGTCTTCCAAATGGACAATGACCCCAAGCATACTTCCAAAGTTGTGGCAAAATGGCCTAAGGACAACAAAGTCAAGCTATTGGAGTGGCCATCACAAAGCCCTGACCTCAATCCTATAGAAAAAAACGGAAAAAAGGAAAAAAAAGTAATTGCTGAGTTAGATAAATATGACACTTTTGGACTAATGTAGCCTATGTTTTCCGATTTGGATGAGAATTGTGTCTTGCTGTCCCACGTTGAGGTCATAAAGTTGTAATGACTTTGTTTGTTCAAAATGTTAATTTGAAAAAAACAGTGTGTCCAGATCAAACGCCGACTGTTGCTTCAAATGTTACTAGACGTTCCAAAAAAGTGTTCTAATCACCCCGTGTTTGACGGTATGCTGCAGAGACCACGGTGGAATGATCACCCCGTGTTTGACGGTAGGCTGCAGGGACCACGGTGGAATGATCACCCCGTGTTTGACGGTACGCTGCAGGGACCACGGTAGAATGATCACACCGTGTTTGACGGTACGCTGCAGGGACCACGGTAGAATGATCACCCGTGTTTGACGGTACGCTGCAGGGACCACGGTAGAATGATCACCCGTGTTTGACGGTATGCTGCAGGGACCACGGTAGAATGATCACCCCGTGTTTGACGGTATGCTGCAGGGACCACGGAAGAATCATCACCAGGTAAGTGCTTGTACGTGTCAAAGTGTTAAAGACAATTATGAGCCATTATAACAAGGTAATACATGTTGATGACAGGTCGTTATAGTGCCTTATACCTACAGGCTTTAAGTAAAGTGTGACAGTGTAGGTCATTGCTACAGCAGCTTTAGCACTGAGATCAGTTCAAACACACTGGAACTTGGCTCACTCTGTGTCTATGTGTGTGTGTCTGGGTGTCTGTGTGTGTCTGTGTGTCTGTGTGTCTGTGTGTGTCTGTGTGTCTGTGTGTCTGTGTGTCTGTGTGTGCGTTACAATTTGTGTGGGTGTCACAGCGTGTGTGTGTGTGTTTTGTTTGTGTGTAACAGTGTGTTTTGTGTGTGTCTGTGTTACAGTGTGTATTCCTGTGTGTGTTACAGTGTGTGTGTGTGTAACAGTGTGTTTTGTGTGTGTCTGTGTTACAGTGTGTGTGTGTGTGTGTTTGTGTGTGTTACAGTGTGTGTGTGTCTGTGTTACAGTGTGTGTGTGTGTGTGTGTGTGTGTGTGTGTGTGTGTGTGTGTGTGTGTGTGTGTTAGTGTGTGTGTGTGTGTTACTGTGTGTGTGTGTGTGTGTGTGTGTGTTAAAATGTGTGTGTGTGTGTGTTACTGTGTGTTGTGTGTGTGTGTGTGTGTGTGTGTGTGTGTGTGTGTGTGTTGTGTGTGGACTCTAGTATGGCACAGCATGAGTGTGTGAGTGTGAGTGAAGGACTCTAGGGAATAGCATTCACTTCAAACTCCTTCACTACAGCACTCCTGGAGAGCTGTCTGTATTAGCAGGAGAACATTTATGTGTAAAGACTGATCTGACTGTAAATGGTTTCAAACATCAAATATTTCATTTCTGTTGCCAGTCTTGTTACAATCCTGGCTGGATTTGAGTGACAAAGATAAGAGCATGAATGTAAAAGCCTTAAATAAAAGAAAAGCATTCGCTTGAAAATGGTCCATGAATTGAATGTTTGGCAACACAGCCGAAGCCAGGTTTTAATGATTTAATTAGTATTGTCCTGGTCTCAGCATGAATAGCTGAGGTTTTAATGGAGACATTGAGTGTTGTCCTGGTCTCAGGGTGAATAGCTGAGGATTTAATGAGATAATGAGTGTTGTCCTGGTCTCAGGGTGAATAGCTGAGGTTTTAATGATTTAATGAGTGTTGTCCTGGTCTCAGGGTGAATAGCTGAGGTTTTAATGAGATAATGAGTATTCTCCTGGTCTCAGGGTGAATAGCTGAGGTTTAACGAGACATTGAGTATTCTCCTGGTCTCAGGGTGAATAGCTGAGGTTTTAACGAGACATTGAGTGTTCTCCTGGTCTCAGGGTGAACAGCTGAGGTTTTAACGAGACATTGAGTGTTGTCCTGGTCTCAGGGTGAACAGCTGAGGTTTTAACGAGACATTGAGTGTTCTCCTGGTCTCAGGGTGAACAGCTGAGGTTTTAACGAGACATTGAGTGTTGTCCTGGTCTCAGGGTGAACAGCTGAGGTTTTAACGAGACATTGAGTGTTCTCCTGGTCTCAGGGTGAACAGCTGAGGTTTTAACGAGACAATGAGTGTTCTCCTGGTCTCAGGGTGAACAGCTGAGGTTTTAACGAGACAATGAGTGTTCTCCTGGTCTCAGGGTGAACAGCTGAGGTTTTAACGAGACATTGAGTGTTCTCCTGGTCTCAGGGTGAACAGCTGAGGTTTTAACGAGACATTGAGTGTTCTCCTGGTCTCAGGGTGAACAGCTGAGGTTTTAACGAGACATTGAGTGTTCTCCTGGTCTCAGGGTGAACAGCTGAGGTTTTAACGAGACATTGAGTGTTCTCCTGGTCTCAGGGTGAACAGCTGAGGTTTTAACGAGACATTGAGTGTTCTCCTGGTCTCAGGGTGAACAGCTGAGGTTTTAACGAGACAATGAGTGTTCTCCTGGTCTCAGGGTGAACAGCTGAGGTTTTAACGAGACATTGAGTGTTCTCCTGGTCTCAGGGTGAACAGCTGAGGTTTTAACGAGACATTGAGTGTTCTCCTGGTCTCAGGGTGAACAGCTGAGGTTTTAACGAGACATTGAGTGTTCTCCTGGTCTCAGGGTGAACAGCTGAGGTTTTAACGAGACATTGAGTGTTCTCCTGGTCTCAGGGTGAACAGCTGAGGTTTTAACGAGACATTGAGTGTTCTCCTGGTCTCAGGGTGAACAGCTGAGGTTTTAACGAGACATTGAGTGTTCTCCTGGTCTCAGGGTGAACAGCTGAGGTTTTAACGAGACATTGAGTGTTCTCCTGGTCTCAGGGTGAACAGCTGAGGTTTTAACGAGACATTGAGTGTTCTCCTGGTCTCAGGGTGAACAGCTGAGGTTTTAACGAGACATTGAGTGTTCTCCTGGTCTCAGGGTGAACAGCTGAGGTTTTAACGAGATAATGAGTATTGTCCTGGTCTCAGGGTGAATAGCTGAGGTTTTAACGAGATAATGAGTGTTGTCCTGGTCTCAGGGTGAACAGCTGAGGTTTTAATGAGATAATGAGTATTGTCCTGGTCTCAGGGTGAATAGCTGAGGTTTTAATGAGATAATGAGTGTTCTCCTGGTCTCAGGGTGAATAGCTGAGGTTTTAACGAGATAATGAGTGTTCTCCTGGTCTCAGGGTGAATAGCTGAGGTTTTAACGAGACATTCTCCTGGTCTCAGGGTGAACAGCTGTGTCTCTAGCTGAGGATTTGATGAGACTGAAATAAGAGACCTGTGGCACCTGTGGTGTGTGTGTGTGTGTGTGTGTGTGTGTGTGTGTGTGTGTGTGTGTGTGTGTGTGTGTGTGTGTGTGTGTGTGTGTGTGTGTGTGTGTGTGTGTGTGTGTGTGTGTGTGTGTGTGTGTGTGTGTGTGACTACTGTTCTTCCATTGTAGGGGAGCAGCCATCGATGCTGAACACAGTGTTTGTCCTTGTATAGACTCTGTTGTTTTCAAGGCTCCTTCAAATCCGTCCTGAGGGGAACGTCTTTGTTCATCAACTGCTCACTCAGCACCTGTAGGTACTCCAGTCTGTCTGTCTGTCTGTCTGTCTGTCAACAAGTTCTCACGGTCTTACTGCAGAATTTGACGCATTTTCACTTTTTTCCAAATGTCAAATTTCGAAAGTTGCTCCAAACACGACATTTACAAATTTGAGGGGTTAAAAGGGTTAAGGTTTTGGATGTGGTTAAATCCAGTGATTTATATATGCTCTAGGAGACTGACAGGGGGCGCTGTTTTGAAGAAACCCCTTCCCCATCTTGGCACTGCCCTATCGTTGTAAAAGATATTTTGGAAGATTTAAATGCATTTATAAATGACCATATGTAATGCATACTTTTACATTATATTACAGACACCTTAATGCATACTTTTAAATTATATTGCAGACACATTAATGCATAATTAAAAATTATATTATGTGAGCTAAGCATACAAATCGAAAAATGAAAAATATAAAACATTTTTTTTTTTTTAAGTACTAATGTCACTGTCCCCCACTACATCAAAAAGATTATTCAATACATGTAATTTTGTCCTTGAAACATTTAATTCAAATAGTGCCCGTACATTCCTTATCGCTCTGGCTCAGCGCCCTGTTGCTCTTCACACCGGCAGAGACCTTGATGTGTTCTAACCTCCATTTCCATCAGTCAGTCAGTCAGTTCACCACCGTTCTTGGTATTATTCACTAGGCCACACAACGGAAGCATAGTTGCAGTGGGGCTAACTGAACCGGTTTTGGTTTTAGTTTGCAAACGTTTTTGCTACGGTGTGCACTAATGAATACGACCCACGTGTCCAGGTGTGAAACGGTGTGAATTGATTGGGTGTAAAAAAACATGAGCTGGCGCACACCCAGAGAAGATTATTTTATGTAAGAGGTGCCGACTAACGGAGAATAAACTATCAGCTATACAAATCAAGAGAGTCGCACGCTCTCTATATAAACTCCCAGTAAATGATTGGGTAAATTACCAACGTTTCAGCATCACTGTGTCTTCTTCAGGGTGGACACTGTGAGGTGTGCATCAGACGTGGGCATCCTTCTGAGTCATGCATACTTTTACATTATATATCAGACATCATAATGCATACTTTTACATTATATTACAGACACGTTAATGCATACTTTTACATTATATATCAGACATCATAATGCATACTTTTACATTATATTACAGACACGTTAATGCATACTTTTACATTATATTACAGACACGTTAATGCATACTTTTACATTATATTACAGACACGTTAATGCATACTTTTACATTATATATCAGACATCATAATGCATACTTTTACATTATATTACAGACACGTTAATGCATACTTTTACATTATATATCAGACATCATAATGCATACTTTTACATTATATTACAGACACGTTAATGCATACTTTACATTATATTACAGACACGTTAATGCATACTTTTACATTATATTACAGACACGTTAATGCATACTTTTACATTATATTACAGACACGTTAATGCATACTTTTACATTATATTACAGACACGTTAATGCATACTTTTACATTATATTACAGACACGTTAATGCATACTTTTACATTATATTACAGACACGTTAATGCATACTTTTACATTATATATCAGACATCATAATGCATACTTTTACATTATATTACAGACACGTTAATGCATACTTTTACATTATATATCAGACATCATAATGCATACTTTTACATTATATTACAGACACGTTAATGCATACTTTTACATTATATTACAGACACGTTAATGCATACTTTTACATTATATTACAGACACGTTAATGCATACTTTTACATTATATTACAGACACGTTAATGCATACTTGTACATTATATTACAGACACGTTAATGCATACTTTTACATTATATTACAGACACGTTAATGCATACTTGTACATTATATTACAGACACGTTAATGCATACTTTTAAATGATATTACAGACATCATAATGCATACTTTTACATTATATTACAGACACGTTAATGCATACTTTTACATTATATTACAGACACGTTAATGCATACTTTTACATTATATTACAGACACGTTAATGCATACTTGTACATTATATTACAGACACGTTAATGCATACTTTTACATTATATTACAGACACGTTAATGCATACTTGTACATTATATTACAGACACGTTAATGCATACTTTTAAATGATATTACAGACACCTTAATGTACACTTTTAAATGATATTACAGACACCTTATCTTATTGTCCTTAAGTACATTTCTGAGAATAGGAAACAGAGATTCATTCATTCCTGTGGAGGACTGTTTCTTCTGGGAAGTGCCAATATGTCCCGACCGGTGGCTTCAAAAGCCTCCTTTTGGCCAATATATGGCATGAGCAATGAAGTTATGGGTTTAATGTTTTGGGATAGAGTAAACTAGTGTTTCCCCCACTAGGATTGAACATGCCACCTTTGGATCCGGAGCCCCAGCCAACTCGATGGTAATAGCGCTCACTGTTACCCCTAGTGGACAGTTATGAAGGCATTTCTCAACGACAGACATCCAATTTCGAAGTAAGTCTTGAGTGATTAGGCTGGTGTATGTATGGGAGTAAATGTGTGTGTGTGTGTGTGTGTGTGTGTGTGTGTGTGTGTGTGTGTGTGTGTGTGTGTGTGTGTGTGTGTGTGTGTGTGTGTGTGTGTGTGTGTAGGTGTCTTAATGTATAGGTGTCTTAATGTGTAGGTGTGTGTTAGCTATGTGTGTTACCTCTCTCTCTTTCTGTGTGTGTGTGTTTTCTCTGGTGAGTCTAGCTCTTGGCAAGAGAATCATTGCCCAGCCGAGCGGCAGAAGTGTTGGGCCATAGGGGCTGTGATCTAGCCAGATGGTTAATATACACACACGCTCACTCTCTCACTCACTCACTACAGCACACACACACACAGCTTCCTTAGTGGGTTGTCTCTGTCCCAAGGTTGTGTTGTCCTCGTCACCAAGAGAGATGGGTCATGCTACAATGTAATGGCTCTGAAGTAACAGGCTAGACCCTTTCCCTGAAAGGGAAACACACACACACACACACACACACACACACACACACACACACACACACACACCACACATACCAAACACACACACACACACACACACACACTGAGCTTAGTCACGCTGTGTACCACTGATCTAAATCCTCCTGGGTTATAATTTAACACAGACATTAATTGGATTAACATAAATGCCTTCCTGTTTCCCTGCCCTGCCACTGTGTGTGTGTGTGTGTGCGTGTGTGTGTGTGTTCTGTTTTATCTCCATTTAATTCGACGTCGGCTGTAATTGAATTCACAACCACGCAGCAGTCTATGGCTACGTGTTTACAGAGGAATCAGCCTCTCAGTGTGTGTGTGTCTGTGTGTGAGTGTGTGTGTGTATGTGTGTCAAATTCAGGGAGAGGTAAATAACAGAAGAGTAAAGAACATTAATTACTGAGGATGATATGCGTAAGGGGAATCAATGTGTTGCCTTACCCTTGGGTGATACATTACAGTGCACTATATAGGGAATAGGGTGATGTTTGGGATGCAGACCCATGCAGACCCATCAGTTCCATCCGGAAATTTCATTCTGGTGGCTTATCCTCTTCCAGCTAGGGTCCCATTTTCCAGAATTTTCGCCTGTCTGACGTGCCCAAAGTTAAATGCCTGCCACTCATGGCCAGAAACTAGGATATTCACATAATTAGTACTATTGGATAGGAAACACTCTGAAGTTTCTAAAACCATTAAGATATAGTCTGTGGGTATACCAGAACAGATATAGCAGGCAAAAACCCGAGACATTTCTGTCCGGAATTTCTTTTTCTGTTGCCATCCTCTCACTTTGAAGCCCTGGTAATATAAATCATTGGGGAATAGGACACAGGTTGCAGTACCTATGGCTTCCACTGGATGTCAACAGTCTCTGGAAAGTGTCTGGAGGAAAAAGCCCTGAGCAGATCCTTATAGAAAGAAGAAAGACTACAGGAAGGGAAAAAGGTAAACAACTGTGCACGTTCACGAGAACGTGAGCGCGCCCAGCTTTCTTTTCCTTTTATAACGTTTCAGTTACCATCCGTGTAAAATATGAATATTATTCATAAAAGAATATATAAGGATGCATTATTAATGATATTTGATTTGTTTGTGAAAAGATGAGAGGTATAACATGAACACGATCCCTTCACTGTAAAACGGGCGAGTAGACTGACAATGCTTGGTGGAGTAGCTGAACATAACGTGCCAACAAAACAGAGATTTATGGATATAATGAATTACTTTTTCTAACAAAAGAACCATGGATTCTCTAGTTTGGACACTTGGGAAGACCTCAGAAGAAGTTATTTGAAGGTAAGCGATTTATATTAGCTGTGATATGGACATTTTGAGAACCGAGCTGGATATGAATTTATGCTAATGAGGAAAATATGTGAGGTACTAGCCTCAAACAATCAAATGTAGTGCTTTCGCCATAAAGCCTTTTTAAAATCTGACAACGCAGTGATATTTCCAAGAAGCAGAGCTTTTGATGGCTATGCAACACTTGTATATCGAAGGATGTTAAATATTCCGAATTTGTATTTTGAATTTGCCGCGTTATGTTTGCTCTGAAAACGATCCCGCTAGCGGGATCCGTGCGCAGAGAGGTTAAGGCTCACTTAGAGAGACTGCCTATTGAAAAGTTTTTATACCAGGACAGTGAATGTAGTACCTATTGCTTCCACTGGATGTCAGCAGTGTATAGGTAAAGTTTAATGGAAATCGGAACCATTGTGTTCAATCGGTAGAGGTTTTAGTCAGGGGAGCTATTTTTCAGTTGCACGTTTTTGGGCGCACGTTTGGCTGAGCGGTCCACTTTATTTGACTTATATAACGTTTAGGTGACCATCCAAGTGAAAGATTATCTCTTTTATTCATAAAAGATAAGCTAATGTTGCATTTTAATTGTTTTTTGTTTTGTTGAGGGAAAGTTTATAGGTTTAAATGAACGCGTTCTCTTCACGTTGGATTTTCTAAACACAAGGCGCCAACCAAACGGAGATTTAAGGATATAACAAATTACTTTTTCTAACCAAATACCCATGGATTGTCTTCGTTGGACACTTAGGAAGCCCTCTGCAGAAGTTCTACAAAAGGTAAGGCACAGGTTTTCCCTGTGAAATGCATTTTCTATCGACCGCGCTGGCTAAAGATTTCATGGTTATGGAAAATATTGAAGGTGCTACCCTCAAACAATCAAATGTAGTGCTTTTGCCGTAAAGCTTTTTTGAAATCCGACAACGCTGTGATATTGCCAAGAAGCAGAGCTTTTGATGAGTAGGAAACACTTGTATATTGGTGCATTTTTAATAATTCAACTTTTGGATTTTGTCTTGTATTTCACCTGGTAGTGTCGGGAGTGGGGCGCTAGCGCACCACTTATCCCTAAGAAGTTTTAAGTTGGGTGAATTTTGGCCCATTCCTCCTGACAGAGCTGGCGTAACTGAGTCAGGTGTGTAGGCCTCCTTGCTCACACACGCTTTTTCAGTTCTGCCCACAAATTCTCTATGGGATTGAGGTCAGTGCTTTGTGATGGTCACTCCAATACCTTGACTTTGTTGTCCTTAAGCCATTTTGCCACAACTTTGGAAGTATGCTTGGGGTCATTGTCCATTTGGAAGACCCATTTGCAACCAAGCTTTAACTTCCTGACTGATGTCTTGAGATGTTTTTTCAATATATCCACATCATTTTCCTACCTCATGATGCCATCTATTTTGTGAAGTGCACCAGTCCCTCCTGCAGCAAATAACCCCCACAACATGATGCTGCCACCCCCGTGCTTCACGGTTGGGATGGGGTTCTTCAGCTTGCAATCCTCCCCCTTTTCCTCCAAAAATAACGATGGTCATTATGGCCAAACAGCTCTATTTTTGTTTCATCAGACAAGAGGATATTTCTCCAAAAAGTACGATTTTCGTCCCCGTGTGCAGTTGCAAACCGTAGTCGGACTTTTTTATGGCGGTTTTGGAGCAGTGGCTTCTTCCTTGATGTGCGGCCTTCAAGGTTATGACGATATAGGACTCGTTTTACTGTGGATATAGATACTTTTGTACCTGTTTCCTCCAGCATTTTCACAAGGTCCATTGTTGTTGTTCTGGGAATGAGTTTAACTTTTCGCACCAAAGTACGTTCACCTCTAGGAGACAGAACGCATCTCCTTCCTGAGCGGTATGACGTCTTCGTGGTCCCATGGTGTATATACTTGCTTACTATTGTTTGTACAGATGAACCGACTTGCCAAAACTGTAGTTTGTTAACAAGAAATTTGTGGAGTGGTTGAAAAATGAGTTTTAATGACTCCAACCTAAGTGTATGTAAACGTCTGACTTCAACTGTACATATTACTGTAAATACAAATCTTAGAATCAACTATTAACGACTACCAGAACCCAATGGACTCTCCAATTACATTGAATGACCTACAGGATAAAATACAAACCCTCCAACCCAAAAAGGCCTGTGGTGTTGATGGTATCCTAAATGAAATGATATAATATACAGACCAGAAATTCCAGTTGGCTATTCTTAAACTCTTTAACATTATTCCTAGCTATGGAATCTTCCCCAATATTTTTGGAACAAAGGACTGATCACCCCAATCCACAAAAGTGGAGACAAATTTGACCCCAATAACTACCGTGGGATATGCGTCAACAGCAACCTTGGGAAAATCCTCTGCATTATCATTAACAGCAGACTAGTTCACTTCCTCAGTGAAAACAATGTTTTTTTTCAAAAAAGCTTTTGACTCAATTTGGAATGAGGGTCAGATATAGAATTTGATGGAAAGAGGTGTTGGGGGAAAGAAATACGACATAATAAAATCTATGTACACAAACAACAAGTGTGCGGTTAAAATTGGCAAAAAACACACACATTTCTTTCCACAGGGCCGTGGGGTGAGACAGGGACGCAGCTTAAGCCCCACCCTCTTCAACATATATATCAACAAATTGGCGAGGGCACTTGAACAGTCTGCAGCCCCGGTCCTCACCCTACTAGAATCTGAAGTCAAATGTCTACTGTTTGCTGATGATCTGGTGCTTCTGTTACCAGCCACCAGGGCCTATAGCAGCACCTATATCTTCTGCACAGGTTCTGCCAGACCTGGGCCCTGACAAAAAATCTCAGTAAGACAAAAATAAAAGTGTTCCAAAAAAGGTCCAGTCACCAGGACCACAAATACAAATTCCATCTAGACATCGTTGGCAACAAAAAACAATACCCACCTCGGCCTAAACATCAGTGCCACAGGCAACTTCCACAAAGCTGTGAATGAGCTGAGAGACAAAGTAAGAAGGGCCTACTATGCCATCAAAAGGAACATCAAATTCGACTTACCAATTAGGATCTGGCTAAAAATACTTGAATCAGTTTTAGAACCCATTGCCCTTTATGGTTGTGAGGTTTGGGGTCCGCTCACCAACAAAGATTTCACAAAATAGGACAAACTCCAAATTGAGACTCTGCATGCAGAATTATGCTATTGAGAAAGGCCACCGTAGGCAGACCTGGTTCTCAAGAGCTTCTCAAAATGAGGTGGAAACTGAGCTGCACTTCTTAACCTCCTGACAATATTAGAGACACATATTTCCCTCAGATTACACAGAATCACAAAGAATTTGAAAAAACAAACCCAATTTTGATAAACTCCCATATCTACTGGGTGAAATACAAGTGTGCCATCACAGCAGAAAGATTTGTGACCTGTTGCCACAACAAAAGGTCAACCAGTGAAGAACACACAACCCATATTTATGTTTATTTATTTTCCAATTTGTACTTTCACTTTCATGCCAATAAAAACCCTTAAATGTAAATTGAATTGAGAGAGAGGAGACAGAGCAGACATAGGGAGAGAGAGGAAATGGAGGGAGAGAGGAAGAGGGGACAGGGGGAAAGAGAGAGAGAGAGAGAGAGAGAGAGAGAGAGAGAGAGAGAGAGAGAGAGAGAGAGAGAGAGAGAGAGAGAGAGAGAGAGAGAAGGGAAAGAGAGAGAGGAGGAAAGAAAGAGTAGACAGAGGGAGAGGAGGGATGAGATAGAGAGAGGAGACAGAGGGAGAGGAGGAATGAGACAGAGAGGAGACTGAGGGGGAAGAGAAAGAGAGAGAGGAGACAGAGAGAAATACAGAGGAGACAGAGGGAGAGGAGGGATGAGACAGAAAGAAAGAGAGAGGAGACAGAGGGAGAGGAGGGATGAGACAGAGAGAAAGAGAGAGGAGATGGAGGGAGAGGAGGGATGAGACAGAGAGAAAGAAAGAGGAGATGGAGGGAGAGGAGGAGGGGACAAGGGGAAAGAGAAAGAGAGAGACAAAAAGAGAGGAGACAGAGCGAGGAGACAGAGAGAGAGAGAGAGAGAGAGAGAGAGAGAGAGAGAGAGAGAGAGAGAGAGAGAGAGAGAGGGAGAGGAGGGATGAGACAGAGAGAAAGAGAGACATCACGTTTGTTGTTGACATGCTAGTGTGTTTCTCTGTCAGACTCTGATTCTAGTCAACCAGCCAGGTCTGAAGTTGTTTTAGTTGGCAGAACAGTCAAAAGCAATCAGTCCTATTATGTGTGTTTTAAAGTGCTGTGACAACTGTCTTTAAGCATCAACTGTGTGTTAGTGGTGGAGGACAGAGCATTAAGCATCCACTCTGTGTTAGTGGTGGAGGACAGATCTTTAAGCATCAACTGTGTGTTCTCTCTCTCTCTCTCTCTCTCTCTCTCTCTCTCTCTCTCTCTCTGTGAATTATACATTTAGATAGTCCTCCCTTTACATTATATTATGTGTGTGTGTGTGTATGTGTGTGCGTATGTGTGTGTGTGCCTATGTGTGTGCGTACATGCCAGTGGTAATGGGTCCTGCCGCCAACAGAATGTGTCATCTGCTCTGCTATAAGTATGGAGGGTCAGTACCAGCTCAAATATGCCAAGAGGAGGGATGGTGTGTGTGTGTGCGTGTGCGTGTGTGCTAATGATGCGAAGGTTGACTCATAACCCGCGGATATATCCGGGCGGGTTAAGGGTCATGAAATATTGAATAGAGAGAAAATAATGCATAGTAAATTCCATAAAATGTATAATTCATATCTATAGGCTACAGTGAGGTTTTATCTTCATTCATTTTTATCTGACATCAGTGCCTGAGCATTTAGGACCTAACTGTACGCGCTCTGACTGAATCCTAGAAGAGAGGACGCTATTCTGTTAGTGCTGCTGAACAGCGGAGACTTTATGTTCCAGACTTTACGTTCTAAACATTATGTTCCAAACTTAACGTTGTAAACTTTACGTTCTAAACTTTAAGTTCTAAACTTTATGTTCTTGACTTTATGTTGTAGACTTTACGTTCTAAACATTATGTTCTAAACTTTACGTTCTAAACATTATGTTCTATACTTGATGTTCTATACTTTACGTTCTAAACTTTGTTCTAGATTTATTTTCTAAACTTTATGTTCTAGACATTATGTTCTAAACTTTACGTTCTAAACATAATGTTCTAAACTTTACGGTCTAAACAATATGTTCTAGTCTTTATGTTCTAAACTTATGTTCTAGACTTTATGTTCTAGACTTTACGTTCTAAACTTTATGTTCTAGACTTTATGTTCTATACTTTATGTTCTAAACTTTGTTCTCGATTTAATTTTCTAAACTTTATTTCCTAAACTTTATGTTCTAAACTTTACGTTCTAGACTTTACATTCTAGACTTTACATTCTAGACTTTACGTTGTAAACTTTATGTTCTAAACTTTATGTTTTAGACTTTATGTTCTAGACTTTATGTTCTAGACTTTATGTTCTAAAATAGACATTCTAAACTTTATGTTCTAGACTTTATGTTCTAGACTTTACATTCTAAACTTCATGTTCTTAACTTTATGTCCTAGACATTATGTTCTAGACTTTATGTTCTAAACTTTAAGTTCTAGGCTTTATGTTCTAGACTTTATATTCTAAACTTTAAGTTTCCTACTTTATATTCTAGACTTCATGTTCTAGACTTTACGTTCTAAACTTCATGTTCTAAACTTAACATTCTAAACATCATGTTCTAGACTTCAAGTTCTAAACTTATATTCTAGACTTTATGTTCTACACTTTATGTTCTAAACTTTATGTTCTAGACTTTATGTTCTATACTTTATGTTCTAATCTTTGTTCTAGATTTAATTTTATAAACTTTATTTTCTAAACTTTATGTTCTAAACTTTACATTCTAAACTTTACATTCTAGACTTTACATTCTAGACTTTATGTTCTAAACTTTATGTTCTAAACTTTATGTTCTAGACTTTACGTTCTAGACTGTATGTTCTAGACTTTACATTCTAAACTTTTTGTTCTAGACTTTATGTTCTAAACTTTATGTTCTAAACTTTATGTTCTAGACTTTATGTTCTAGACTTTATGTTCTAGACTTTACATTCTAAACGTTTTGTTCTAAACTTTATGTTCTAAACTTTATGTTCTAGACTTTACGTTCTAGACTGTATGTTCTAGACTTTACATTCTAAACTTTTTGTTCTAGACTTTATGTTCTATACTTTATGTTCTAGACTTTATGTTCTATACTTTATGTTCTGAACTTCATGTTCTAGACTTCTTGTTCTACATTTTATTTTCTAAACTTTATGTTCTAAACTTTATGTTCTAAACTTTACATTCTAGACTTTATGTTCTAAACTTTATGTTCTAGACTTTATGTTCTAGACTTAATGTTCTAGACTTTACATTCTAAACTTCATGTTCTAAACTTTATGTTCTAGACTTTATGTTCTAGACTTTATGTTCTAGACTATACGTTCTAAACTTTATGTTCTAAACTTTATGTTCTAGACTTTATGTTCTAGACTTTACCTAATACAATGTATGTTCTAAACTTTGTTTTTGAGTTCATGTTCTATACTTTATGTTCTATACTTTATGTTCTGAACTTCATGTTCTGGACTTCATGTTCTACATTTTATTTTCTAAACTTTATTTTCTAAACTTTATGTTCTAAACTTTATGTTCTAAACTTTACATTCTAGACTTTACATTCTAGACTTTATGTTCTAAACTTTATGTTCTAGACTTTATGTTCTAGACTTTACATTCTAAATGTTTTGTTCTAAACTTTATGTTCTAGACTTTATGTTCTATACTTTATGTTCTAGACTTTATGTTCTATACTTTATGTTCTGAACTTCATGTTCTAGACTTCTTGTTCTAGATTTTATTTTCTAAACTTTACGTTGTAAACTTTACATTCTAGACTTCATGTTCTAAACTTTATGTTCTAGACTTTATGTTCTAAACTTTATGTTCTAAACTTTATGTTCTAGACTTTATGTTCTAAACTTCATGTCGTGCTATAGTTACAGTTATTTTCTAAGTCTACATTTTATTTCATTAGATTGTTTTATTTAATAAATATGCCGCTAAAGGCTAGTAGCCCACACAGGGCTTACAAGATGTCCATTCAATGTTTACTATTTTGTTTTTGATTCATCAGAACTCTTTTCAAATGAATAGGCTGAAATGCTGAAGAAAAGCATCCCTGTTCAATAGAATGTTGAAGGACAAAGTAGCCTAATTGTACAGTGTATTTTCACAGAAGCATGATGTGATTTATCGTTCTATTTTTTTGCCTAAATATTCAATAAGGAAATGAATAATGTTAAAGAAATAGTCATTGTTCAGAGAAAAAAAGAGAACTGTAAATTGCATTTCTAGGGTCTCAGATCTTCACTTCATCACATATAGTCGGTCGGTCTGGTTGCGGAGGGATCATTAGCCTTCATCACATATAGTCGGTCGGTCTGGTTGCGGAGGGATCATTAGCCTTCATCACATATAGTCGGTCGGTCTGGTTGTGGAGGGATCATTAGCCTTCATCACATATAGTCGGTCGGTCTGGTTGTGGAGGGATCATTAGCCTTCATCACATATAGTCGGTCGGGTTGCGGAGGGATCATCAGCCTTCATCACATATAGTCGGTCGGTCTGGTTGCGGAGGGATCATTAGCCTTCATCACATATAGTCGGTCGGTCTGGTTGCGGAGGGATCATTAGCCTTCATCACATATAGTCGGTTGGTCTGGTTGCGGAGGGATCATTAGCCTTCATCACATATAGTCGGTCGGTCTGGTTGCGGAGGGATCATTAGCCTTCATCACATATAGTCGGTCGGTCGGGTTGCGGAGGGATCATTAGCCTTCATCACATATAGTCGGTCGGTCTGGTTGCGGAGGGATCATTAGCCTTCATCACATATAGTCGGTCGGTCTGGTTGTGGAGGGATCATTAGCCTTCATCACATATAGTCGGTCGGTCTGGTTGCGGAGGGATCATTAGCCTTCATCACATATAGTCGGTCGGTCTGGTTGCGGAGGGATCATTAGCCTTCATCACATATAGTCGGTCGGTCGGGTTGCGGAGGGATCATTAGCCTTCATCACATATAGTCGGTCGGTCTGGTTGCGGAGGGATCATTAGCCTTCATCACATATAGTCGGTTGGTCGGGTTGCGGAGGGATCATTAGCCTTCATCACATATAGTCGGTCGGTCTGGTTGCGGAGGGATCATTAGCAATTGCAGGCGTGTGCAGGTCAACAAACAGCTGACCCACGCATCGCTAGGGTGCACACATGTGACTGTCTCTGTGTGTGTGCCTGTATGTGTGTTGTGTGTGTGTGTGTGTGTGTGTGACAGATATAGCCCAGTGATTCACCCTCTCAAAAGTACAGAATGTACTTCTGAATCAGAACCAAATTAACAACAGCACAAATTGCATTAAGACGCAAGATGTCGTCATCATCATCAACATCAACAACAACATCAAAAACAACAACATCAACATCAACAACAACATCAACAACATCAACATCAACATCAACAATATCAACATCAACAACATCAACATCAACATCAACATCAACAACAACATCAACAACAACATCAACAACATCAACAACAACATCAACATCAACAACAACAACAACCAACCAGAACACAGGGTCAACAAGGGTCTGTAAAACAAACGAACGGAAACAAGATATGACGAACCACAATATGATGCCAAGGCAGTCTGTATATCTAAGGATAATCCTTTCGCAATACCTTGGACAAAGCTTCAATGGAAACCTTAAATGGCCCAACACTCAACTATATGAAAACGGCAGCTTGCCATTTTTGTTTTGGTGTAAATTGGAGGGACGGGGCTGTGGAAATCACAGACTAGACCTTTTAACATCATTACAAGTCCTCTTCAACCGGTCAGCGAACCAACGTGTTAGCAGATCTCCATCGTGCTGTCTGCTATCTAACGGAGGATATTATCAAAGCCAAGTGGATCCTAGCAGCAAAACACAGTAGTGAGATTTTTCAATTCCAGCAGCACCTTAACAACGTCTTGACAGCATCTTATTAACGAACCAGCTGGTGAGTAACAGAAGGAGAGAGGGTTTCCGTGGTAACCCCAGCCGTCTATCTATGAGAGGATCATTTTTTCTCTTTCTGTTCCTCTTCAATAGCTTTTTATTGGACAGGATTTCTACTAGAGGCTCTATTCAATCCGTGTCGTGTAAATTCAGCGTTACAGCTCGATTACATTTAAAGGCAATGTGGGACTGTGGAGGTTGAGACCGTAGAAATATATTTAAAATATCTACACCCATTCAATTCAATGATGGCGTGATGGGTGGACTGGCAATCCCTTTCTATAGATTATATTTCTATGTTTCGAGACCGTTAGACCATCTCTCAGTCCTTCAATTTGTTAACGAACTAGGAGCTGTCAACCAGGTTAGAGAGACGAGCTGTCAACCAGGGTAGAGAGAGAGAGAGAGAGAGAGAGAGAGAGAGAGAGAGAGAGAGAGAGAGAGAGAGAGAGAGAGAGAGAGAGAGAGAGAGAGATGACAGCGAGAGGGGAATAACCACAGCCTACAACATAAACTATTGATGTCATCCTTATTACTACCTTAAATAAGCTGGGTTACTGTTACATTAGCTACAGTAGCTTTATGAAGGGTCTCACTGCTCTAAAGGTCATGGACCATGCCTTCCTAAGAGACAGTGAGGGGAAGGTCAGGGGTCAGACTGGGGAGACGTGGAAAAAACAACAGCGCCAGCCGATCTCACAGGCTGAGGGACAGTATGTGTGTGTGTGTAACAGTGTGTGTGTGTGTGGATGGAGACTTCAGAGCCCCTGTGGGTGTTTTATTTGTCTGGCCTGTCACTCAAACAGACACAGATGGCAACCAATTATGACTGAAAACACGAGAGAGAGAGAGAGAGAGAGAGAGAGAGAGAGAGAGAGTTTTTATAAAACCTTTATTTTATACTGAATTATTAACACAAATATTGGCACACTGCCTTTTCAGAAATTACACAACAAATGTGTCATTCTTAAATGAAAATAAAAGAAACAAATCAATAAAATAAAAATAAAACATTTTTTACGTTCAATTTATTTAATCAACAAAAAACTGTTTCCCCTCCTCCACAAAACATACCACTCCTTCATAAATCCACTTCTCCTCTAAAAATGGGAGATTTTTTTTACAGCCGAGAAGAACTCAAAATCCACTTTTTGTCACGCCCTGACCTGTATGAGCCTCTTGATGTCTCATTTTGGTTTGGTCAGGGTGTGATTTGGGGTGGGCATTCTATGTTCGATTTGTATTTCTTTGTTTTGGCTGAGTATGGCTCTCAATCAGGGACAGCTGTCTGTCGTTGTCTCTGATTGGGAACCATACTTAAGTAGCCCTTTTTCCCCCTCCTGTCTTTGTGGGAAGTTTGTTTGGTTGTATGTGCTGTTGGTGCTACACCGTTTTGATCTTCGGTCATTGTTTTTGTTTCGGTGAGTTAGACAAGTAAACATGTTTTTGTCAACCCGGCACGCTGCTCCTTGGTCCGTCATTGAAGATGGTGACACTTTTATTCTCGCTTTAACTAATCCTTTAAAAACAGATCTTACGTCCTTACCATTGCCCTTGTCTATCTAATTTCTCCTACTCAGAAAAAAATTACATCTTAGCTTGTCCCAAAAAATAAAATTGAACAGTTGACATTTTCTATTCTGTTGCTTACTGTATTGAAACCCCGAAATAAAAACAGTGTTATTGAAAATATCCCCTACAGCTGTAAACAAAGACTCTAATATTTCAAAAAATAGGCTTTATCCTCTCACACTCCATAAAACAGTGAAATTGTTTTATCTTATGTTAGAAAAAGGCCATCCATCTCCAACATCTGAATTAATAACAGACACAAAAGCATGAACTGCAATTATGCCATGTAACACCCCCCATTGCATATCACCGGTACCCTTTTGTACCGGTGGCTTGTACAGTGCTCTCCATGCTGGCTATACCTTGTCATCAAGGCCCAGTTTTACCCTCCAAGGAGTGTCTTTTCTATTTTTTCAATTTATCCTTATTTAACACCTTGACACACCTCCTGTATAAATCCTTCCCATTCACCTCACCATAACCCACCTAATCAAAACTCTCGCAAATCCACTCATAAAGCCTTTCTGTCTGACTCTGGGAAATTGGGTGTAATCCCTAGTCTGTCTGACTCTGGGATATTGGGTGTAATCCCTAGTCTGTCTGACTCTGGGATATTGGGTGTAATCCCTAGTCTGTCTGACTCTGGGATAGTGGGTGTAATCCCTAGTCTGTCTGACTCTGGGATAGTGGGTGTAATCCCTAGTCTGTCTGACTCTGGGATATTGGGTGTAATCCCTAGTCTGTCTGACTCTGGGATATTGGGTGTAATCCCTAGTCTGTCTGACTCTGGGATATTGGGTGTAATCCCTAGTCTGTCTGACTCTGGGATATTGGGTGTAATCCCTAGTCTGTCTGACTCTGGGATAGTGGGTGTAATCCCTAGTCTGTCTGACTCTGGGATAGTGGGTGTAATCCCTAGTCTGTCTGACTCTGGGATATTGGGTGTAATCCCTAGTCTGTCTGACTCTGGGATATTGGGTGTAATCCCTAGTCTGTCTGACTCTGGGATAGTGGGTGTAATCCCTAGTCTGTCTGACTCTGGGATAGTGGGTGTAATCCCTAGTCTGTCTGACTCTGGGATATTGGGTGTAATCCCCTAGTCTGTCTGACTCTGGGATATTGGGTGTAATCCCTAGTCTGGGAAAATTTATTTTTCTTGTAACTCTTGAGCATAATCCCCTCTTCTGCTGACAGAGCCTTCCTGCAACTTCCCAGCATTTGTCCGACAATCCTTTCCGACCTCACCCCCCAAATGTTCAGCCCCCCGTCCTCCATCCATCAATGTGGGCCCAGCCATGTCCGTCACCTTCCTGAGGGTGATGATTTTTGCCCTTCCAACAACATCTTGGAGAAATGTGGAATAGCTTCAATTGTACAATCCAGTCTTGCCCCAAATAGACCAGAGGTTCCTCCCACAGCCAATGCAACAGACTCAGCCGTAATGCATCTGGACCCCTTCATTATATTCCAAACTCTAAGAAGGCCTCTGTAGAAACGGAGATACTCCATCCCTAGAAATCTGGCTACTATTAAACCCCAAAAAATAAATCCTTATTTAACTCTAATCCCACCTACCCAACACAGCCCCAAAAAGACTTTAAAAAGTCAACGGGAAGCCCATCAGTACCCGGTGCCCATCCGTTTTCCATGCCTTTTTTAATGCAGTGTATAGCTGCTGCAAAGACAACGATTGCTCTAGTTCACCCTGAGATTGTGCAGCCACCTGTGGGAGCCCATCAACAGCAACTGCTGTGTCACTGTTTTATCCTCTTTGTACTCACGCTGGTAGAGCTCAGCTTAGAACTCTACTGACCTCATTCTAATTTCACTTGGGCTAGGGAGCTCCTGTCCAACAGCTGATTTGAGGCAATACATCATTCTTCTTTGTGCATTCTTTTTCTCTGAGCCAATGAAAAATTTGGATGAGGCATCCATTTCAAAGATTCCCTGAAACTTACTTCTCACCAATGCCCCCTGTGCTCTGATACCCAGCAGGTCTGCCAATGCCCCCTGTGCTCTGATACCCAGCAGGTCTGCCAATGCCCCCTGTGCTCTGATACCCAGCAGGTCGGCCAATGCGGCTTTTTTTCCTCTTGAGTGCCTGAATATGGCCTTTATCTCCTGTGGTCTCAACCAACGTCAGGAGTTCCACTATTTCAGACTCTAGGGAGGTTCATTGATCTGGTGATGTCTCCGGTGACATTCATCATGTATTGATTTCATAATTGTTGAATCTGGATGTCCCCCCTATATCCCACCACCGTTGAAGAAATACAAAACTGTCCTTTTGAGTCCTCCACCTCTCCCAGAAAAAAAAAAAACATTTCCTGAAGTTATTTTAAAAATGCCAGTATGCACTTTTGGGTTTTACAGCATGAATGTACTCTGTTACTAAACAATGATCAGAAAATCCCACTGGGGTTATCACACTTGATTTACAGTCCTGAGATTGATGCTCAAAACAATAAAAGAGAGATGGTGTTCTCTCTCACATTAGCCCATGTGTTCTGTCTTGTGCCTCCATTTTGACTCCGCCAAATATCACGTAGTTCGTGTGTTACAGTAAGGCGTGTTTTTTTTTTTTAAGTCCTTGAGGCTATATGAGGTTCTTTGTGATTTCTATCTAAAATCACTGACTGTGCAGTTAAAATCCCCAGCAAGAAATAAATCATCTTCAGTATTACATTTCTCAATGGTATTTAATAATGTCTCTCAAAAACATCCCCTCTGAACTGCTGGGGCAGATACATTTATTAAACACACAGTGATGTTTTCATATCTTGTTCTGACTTTTAATAACCTCCCCTCAACTACCTCTTCAACCTCGTATGACAAAGGCAAAAAAAAACTTTTGAGAACAGGATGGCCACACCCCCACTTTTAGAGTTGTTAAGACTACACCACCCCACCTGCTCCTAATCTCAGCTCGTTACCTGTATAAAAGACACCTGGGAGCCAGAAATCTTTCTGATTGAGAGGGGGTCAAATACTTATTTCCCTAATTAAAATGCAATTCCATTTCTAAAATTTTTCACATGCATTTTTCTGGATTTTTTTGTTGTTATTCTGTCTCTCACTGTTCAAATAAACCTACCATTAAAATGATAGACTGACCATTTCTTTGTCAGTGGGCAAACATACAAAATCAGCAGGGGATCAAATACTTTTTTCCCTCACTGTACGTACTTAGTGTTAGTGAGACAATACAACCTTAAGACAACTCAACTATATAAATATGTATACACACCGAAACCCAATAGAGTGGGAAACAATCGCTCCTGCTTCCCGACTCGCTCCCAGCATGTACTCCGACGAGAGAGAGAGCGAGAGCGAGAGCGAGAGCGAGAGCGAGAGAGAGAGAGAGAGAGAGAGAGAGAGAGATAGATGGATAGAGACGCAGGAAGAGAGAAGAGGCTTATAGTAGACACAGACAAATGTCAATTCACATACAGTAGGTTACAGTTCACACATGTCAACATTAAAATGATGATGTATTTTGTTCAATTAGCCCCTCTTGGGGATGACCAGTGAAATATAGCTACTGGAGCGCGTGTTACGGGTGGCTGTTGCTATGGTGACCAGTGAGCTGAGATAAGGCGGGGCTTTACCTAGGAAAGACTTATATATGACCTGGGGCCAGTGGGTCTGGCGACGAATATGTAGCGAGGGCCAGCCGACGAGAGCATACAGGTCGCAGTGGTGGGTGGTATACGAGGCTTTGGTGACAAAACGGACGGCACTGTGACAGACTGCATCCAATTTGCTGAGTAGAGTGTTGGAGGCTGCTTTGTAAATGACATCGCCAAAGTCGAGGATCGGAAGCATAGTCAGTTTTACGAGGGTGTATTTGGCAGCATGGGTGAAGGAGGCCTTGTTGCGAAATAGGAAGCCGATTCTAGATCTAATTTTGGATTGGAGATGCTTAATGTGAGTCTGGAAGGAGAGTTTACAGTCTAACCAGACACCTAGGTATTTGTAGTTGTCCACATATTCTAAGTCAGTAGCGATGCCAGTCGGGCGGGTGGGTGCGGGCAGCGATCGGTTGAAGAGCATGAATTTAGTTTTACTAGCATTTAAAAGCAGTTGGAGGCCATGGAAGGAGTGCTGTATGGCATTGAAGCTCGTTTGGAGGTTTGTCAATTAACACAGTGTCCAAAGAAGGGCCAGAAGTATACAGAATGGTGTCGTCTGCGTAGAGGTGGATCAGAAAATCACCAGCAGCAAGAGCGACATCGTTGATACGGGCCTCTTTGGGCCTTTGCGAGCCTCTATGCAGCTCTGGTCTAATGTAGTGCGCTATAAAAGGGTGACATTTGGAACACAGACAAGGAGGTCATTTTTCATGGAACCATAAACCCTGATCAAATACTGACGCCCCGGGATACGTTTGGGACCGGAGCACTCCCTCGGGCCGTGGTGTTAATACGTAGGACTATTTGTTCTTCGCTTTATAGTACAGACACGCAAGCACATATACACACCCCACTGGGTTACCGTGGTGATTCATCACTGTCAGTGTGTGGTGTCCGACGTGTTACACCCTGTTGAGGAGTGTGTGTTGTGTGTGTGTGTTGTGTGTGTGTATTGTGTTTCTGTGTGTATTGTGTATTGTGTGTGTATTGTGTATTGTGTTTGTGTGTGTATTGTGTATTGTGTATTGTGTTTTGTGTATTGTGTATTGTGTATTGTGTATTGTGTGTGTGTATTGTGTGTGTGTGTTGTCTATGGCTCTAGGAAGATGCACAAAACATCAAAAGCAAGACAAAGGGTTGTGGAGGAAATCAGGACAAAGGGTTGTGGAGGAAATCAGGACAAAGGGTTGTGGTGACATCAGGACAAAGGGTTGTGGAGGACATCAGGACAAAGGGTTGTAGAGGACATCAGGACAAAGGGTTGTAGAGGACATCAAGACAAAGGGTTGTAGAGGACATCAAGACAAAGCATTGTGGATGACATCAGGACAAAGGGTTGTGGTGACATCAGGACAAAGGGTTGTGGAGGACATCAGGACAAAGGGTTGTGGATGACATCAGGACAAAGGGTTGTGGAGGACATCAGGACAAAGGGTTGTGGAGGACATCAGGACAAAGGGTTGTGGAGGACATCAGGACAAAGGGTTGTGGAGGACATCAAGACAAAGGGTTGTGGAGGACATCAGGACAAAGGGTTGTAGAGGACATCAAGACAAAGCATTGTGGATGACATCAGGACAAAGGGTTGTGGTGACATCAGGACAAAGGGTTGTGGAGGACATCAGGACAAAGGGTTGTGGTGACATCAGGACAAAGGGTTGTGGAGGACATCAAGACAAAGCATTGTGGATGACATCAGGACAAAGGGTTGTGGTGACATCAGGACAAAGGGTTGTGGAGGACATCAGGACAAAGGGTTGTGGAGGACATCAGGACAAAGGGTTGTGGAGGACATCAGGACAAAGGGTTGTGGAGGACATCAGGACAAAGGGTTGTGGAGGACATCAGGACAAAGGGTTGTAGAGGACATCAGGACAAAGGGTTGTAGAGGACATCAAGACAAAGGGTTGTAGAGGACATCAAGACAAAGCATTGTGGATGACATCAGGACAAAGGGTTGTGGATGACATCAGGACAAAGGGTTGTGGAGGACATCAGGACAAAGGGTTGTGGATGACATCAGGACAAAGGGTTGTGGAGGACATCAGGACAAAGGGTTGTGGAGGACATCAGGACAAAGGGTTGTGGAGGACATCAGGACAAAGGGTTGTGGAGGACATCAAGACAAAGGGTTGTGGAGGACATCAGGACAAAGGGTTGTGGAGGACATCAGGACAAAGGGTTGTGGAGGACATCAGGACAAAGGGTTGTGGAGGACATCAGGACAAAGCATTGTGGAGGACATCAGGACAAAGGGTTGTGGTGACATCAGGACAAAGGGTTGTGGAGGACATCAGGACAAAGGGTTGTGGAGGACATCAGGACAAAGGGTTGTGGAGGACATCAGGACAAAGGGTTGTGGAGGACATCAAGACAAAGGGTTGTGGAGGACATCAGGACAAAGGGTTGTGGTGACATCAGGACAAAGGGTTGTGGAGGACATCAAGACAAAGGGTTGTGGATGACATCAGGACAAAGGGTTGTGGAGGACATCAGGACAAAGGGTTGTGGAGGACATCAGGACAAAGGGTTGTGGAGGACATCAGGACAAAGGGTTGTGGAGGACATCAGGACAAAGGGTTGTGGAGGACATCAGGACAAAGGGTTGTGGAGGACATCAGGACAAAGAGTTGTGGAGGACATCAGGACAAAGGGTTGTGGAGGACATCAGGACAAAGGGTTGTGGAGGACATCAAGACAAAGGGTTGTGGAGGACATCAGGACAAAGGGTTGTAGAGGACATCAAGACAAAGCATTGTGGATGACATCAGGACAAAGGGTTGTGGAGGACATCAGGACAAAGGGTTGTGGAGGACATCAAGACAAAGGGTTGTGGATGACATCAGGACAAAGGGTTGTGGATGACATCAGGACAAAGGGTTGTGGAGGACATCAGGACAAAGGGTTGTGGAGGACATCAGGACAAAGGGTTGTGGAGGACATCAGGACAAAGGGTTGTGGAGGACATCAGGACAAAGGGTTGTGGAGGACATCAGGACAAAGGGTTGTGGAGGACATCAGGACAAAGGGTTGTGGAGGACATCAAGACAAAGGGTTGTGGAGGACATCAGGACAAAGAGTTGTGGATGACATCAGGACAAAGGGTTGTGGATGACATCAGGACAAAGGGTTGTGGATGACATCAGGACAAAGGGTTGTGGAGGACATCAGGACAAAGGGTTGTGGAGGACATCAGGACAAAGGGTTGTGGAGGACATCAGGACAAAGGGTTGTGGAGGACATCAGGACAAAGGGTTGTGGAGGACATCAGGACAAAGGGTTGTGGAGGACATCAGGACAAAGGGTTGTGGAGGACATCAGGACAAAGGGTTGTGGAGGACATCAGGACAAAGGGTTGTGGAGGACATCAGGACAAAGGGTTGTGGAGGACATCAAGACAAAGGGTTGTGGAGGACATCAGGACAAAGGGTTGTGGAGGACATCAAGACAAAGGGTTGTGGATGACATCAGGACAAAGGGTTGTGGAGGACATCAGGACAAAGGGTTGTGGAGGACATCAGGACAAAGGGTTGTGGATGACATCAGGACAAAGGGTTGTGGAGGACATCAGGACAAAGGGTTGTGGAGGACATCAGGACAAAGGGTTGTGGAGGACATCAGGACAAAGGGTTGTGGAGGACATCAGGACAAAGGGTTGTGGAGGACATCAGGACAAAGGGTTGTGGAGGACATCAGGACAAAGGGTTGTGGAGGACATCAGGACAAAGGGTTGTGGAGGACATCAGGACAAAGGGTTGTGGAGGACATCAAGACAAAGGGTTGTGGAGGACATCAGGACAAAGGGTTGTGGATGACATCAGGACAAAGGGTTGTGGATGACATCAGGACAAAGGGTTGTGGAGGACATCAGGACAAAGGGTTGTGGAGGACATCAGGACAAAGGGTTGTGGAGGACATCAGGACAAAGGGTTGTGGAGGACATCAGGACAAAGGGTTGTGGATGACATCAGGACAAAGGGTTGTGGAGGACATCAGGACAAAGGGTTGTGGAGGACATCAGGACAAAGGGTTGTGGAGGACATCAGGACAAAGGGTTGTGGAGGAAATCAGTACAAAGGGTTGTGGAGGACATCAGGACAAAGGGTTGTGGAGGACATCAGGACAAAGGGTTGTGGATGACATCAGGACAAAGGGTTGTGGATGACATCAGGACAAAGGGTTGTGGAGGACATCAGGACAAAGGGTTGTGGAGGACATCAGGACAAAGGGTTGTGGAGGACATCAGGACAAAGGGTTGTGGAGGACATCAGGACAAAGGGTTGTGGAGGACATCAGGACAAAGGGTTGTGGAGGACATCAGGACAAAGGGTTGTGGAGGACATCAGGACAAAGGGTTGTGGAGGACATCAGGACAAAGGGTTGTGGAGGACATCAGGACAAAGGGTTGTGGATGACATCAGGACAAAGGGTTGTGGAGACATCAGGACAAAGGGTTGTGGATGACATCAGGACAAAGGGTTGTGGAGGACATCAGGACAAAGGGTTGTGGAGGACATCAGGACAAAGGGTTGTGGAGGACATCAGGACAAAGGGTTGTGGAGGACATCAGGACAAAGGGTTGTGGAGGACATCAGGACAAAGGGTTGTGGAGGACATCAGGACAAAGGGTTGTGGAGGACATCAGGACAAAGGGTTGTGGAGGACATCAGGACAAAGGGTTGTGGAGGACATCAGGACAAAGGGTTGTGGAGGACATCAGGACAAAGGGTTGTGGAGGACATCAGGACAAAGGGTTGTGGAGGACATCAAGACAAAGGGGTTGTGGAGGACATCAGGACAAAGGGTTGTGGAGGACATCAGGACAAAGGGTTGTGGATGACATCAGGACAAAGGGTTGTGGAGGACATCAGGACAAAGGGTTGTGGATGACATCAGGACAAAGGGTTGTGGATGACATCAGGACAAAGGGTTGTGGAGGACATCAGGACAAAGGGTTGTGGAGGACATCAGGACAAAGGGTTGTGGAGGACATCAGGACAAAGGGTTGTGGAGGACATCAGGACAAAGGGTTGTGGAGGACATCAGGACAAAGGGTTGTGGATGACATCAGGACAAAGGGTTGTGGAGGACATCAGGACAAAGGGTTGTGGATGACATCAGGACAAAGGGTTGTGGAGGACATCAGGACAAAGGGTTGTGGAGGACATCAAGACAAAGGGTTGTGGAGGACATCAGGACAAAGAGTTGTGGATGACATCAGGACAAAGGGTTGTGGATGACATCAGGACAAAGGGTTGTGGATGACATCAGGACAAAGGGTTGTGGAGGACATCAGGACAAAGGGTTGTGGATGACATCAGGACAAAGGGTTGTGGAGGACATCAAGACAAAGAGTTGTGGATGACATCAGGACAAAGGGTTGTGGAGGACATCAGGACAAAGGGTTGTGGAGGACATCAGGACAAAGGGTTGTGGATGACATCAGGACAAAGGGTTGTGGAGGACATCAGGACAAAGGGTTGTGGAGGACATCAGGACAAAGGGTTGTGGAGGACATCAGGACAAAGGGTTGTGGAGGACATCAGGGATAAACATCAGGACAAAGGGTTGTGGAGGACATCAGGACAAAGGGTTGTGGAGGACATCAGGACAAAGGGTTGTGGAGGACATCAGGACAAAGGGTTGTGGAGGACATCAGGACAAAGGGTTGTGGAGAGGACATCAGGACAAAGGGTTGTGGAGGACATCAGGACAAAGGGTTGTGGAGGACATCAGGACAAAGGGTTGTGGAGGACATCAGGACAAAGGGTTGTGGAGGACATCAGGACAAAGGGTTGTGGAGGACATCAGGACAAAGGGTTGTGGATGACATCAGGACAAAGGGTTGTGGAGGACATCAGGACAAAGGGTTGTGGAGGACATCAAGACAAAAGTGTGGAGGACATCAGGACAAAGGGTTGTGGATGACATCAGGACAAAGGGTTGTGGATGACATCAGGACAAAGGGTTGTGGATGACATCAGGACAAAGGGTTGTGGATGACATCAGGACAAAGGGTTGTGGATGACATCAGGACAAAGGGTTGTGGAGGACATCAGGACAAAGGGTTGTGGAGGACATCAGGACAAAGGGTTGTGGAGGACATCAGGACAAAGGGTTGTGGAGGACATCAGGACAAAGGGTTGTGGAGGACATCAGGACAAAGGGTTGTGGATGACATCAGGACAAAGGGTTGTGGAGGACATCAGGACAAAGGGGTTGTGGATGACATCAAGACAAAGGGTTGTGGAGGACATCAGGACAAAGGGTTGTGGATGACATCAGGACAAAGGGTTGTGGATGACATCAGGACAAAGGGTTGTGGATGACATCAGGACAAAGGGTTGTGGAGGACATCAGGACAAAGGGTTGTGGAGGACATCAGGACAAAGGGTTGTGGAGGACATCAAGACAAAGGGTTGTGGAGGACATCAGGACAAAGGGTTGTGGAGGAAATCAGTACAAAGGGTTGTGGAGGAAATCAGGACAAAGGGTTGTGGAGGACATCAGGACAAAGGGTTGTGGAGGACATCAGGACAAAGGGTTGTGGAGGACATCAAGACAAAGGGTTGTGGAGGACATCAGGACAAAGGGTTGTGGAGGACATCAAGACAAAGGGTTGTGGATGACATCAGGACAAAGGGTTGTGGATGACATCAGGACAAAGGGTTGTGGAGGACATCAAGACAACGGGTTGTGGATGACATCAGGACAAAGGGTTGTGGATGACATCAGGACAAAGGGTTGTGGAGGACATCAGGGATGTATTGGACGCCTGGCCTTAAGAAGTTGTTAATTACAGCCGGCGGGTCGCAGCGGCATTCTGCTTGAACTGAAGAACACCTTTGACTCCGTTCACCCAACACCCCCGCTCCTGAGGAAGCTTGAGGAACTATGCTCTGACAGCACTCAAGTGGTTCACGTCATACTGACAGGAGGAGGAGTCAGGAGACCGAACTGCAGAGCACGCAGTCAGCCCAGGTACCTATGTCCAAGGGAGTCCCACAACGGAGTGTGCTCGGACCCCTGCTGTTCGGGAAATTATATAAATGATTTTCCATCAGTGCTGGAGAAAAGCAGCATACGTACACTGAGTAGACAAAACATTAAGAACACATGCTCCTTCCATGACACAGACTGACCAGGTGAATCCAGGTGAAAGCTATGATCCCTTATTGACGTCACCTGTTAAATCCGCTTCAATCAGTGTAGATGAAGGGGAGGAGACGGGTTAAAGAAGGATTTTTGAAAACTTGAGACAATTGAGACATGGATTGTGTGTGTGTGTGCCATTCAGAGGGTGAATGTGCGGTACATATTTCTATTGATTCTATGACAAATCAAGACTCCCTGGAAAACAATCAACATTGTTACTGAGTGGACTCGCCTGGCTAAATAAATAAA
>CM059810.1:30362449-30622449 GCA_030435695.1 Brachymystax lenok tsinlingensis | reverse complement strand
ATTGTTGCCTACCCTTACCACCTGGGGGGCGACCCGTCAGGAAGTCCATGGTCCAGTTGCAGAGGGAGGTGTTTAGTCCCAAGGTCCTTAGCTTAGTGATGAGTTTGTGGGCACTATGGTGTTGAACGCTGAGCTGTAGTCAATGAACAGCATTCTCACATAGGTGTTCCTTTTGTCCAGGTGGGAAAGGGCAGTGTGGAGTGCAATAGAGATTGTGTCATCTGTGGATCTGTTGGGGAGGTATGCGAATTGGAGTGGGTCCCAGGGGGTTTCTGGGAGGACGCTGTTGATGTTGATCAGCATCTCTGCTTTGGCAAAAAAGGCAGTTGTATAATGAAGTATTATTAAGCAATAAGGCCCGAGGGGGTGTGGTATGTGGCCAATATACCACGGCTAAGGGCCATGTCCGTATTGTGTGGTGCCTTAGCCGTGGTATATTGGCCATATATCACAAACCCCCGAGGGGCCTTGTTTCTATTATAAACTGGTTACCAATGCAATTAGAGCAGTAAAAAAATAAATGTCAAATCAAAATCAAATCAAATTTTATTTGTCACATACACATGGTTAGCAGATGTTAATGCGAGTGTAGCGAAATGCTTGTGCTTCTAGTTCCGACCACGCAGTAGTATCTAACAAGTAATCTAACAAATTCACAACAACTACCTTATACACACAAGAGTAAAGGAATGAATACGAGTATGTACATATAAATATATGGATGAGCGATGGCTGACCGGCATAGGCAAGATGCAGTAGATGGTATGGAGTACAGTATATACACACATATATATATGAGATGAGTAATGTAGGATATGTAAACATTATATAAATGGCATTGTTTAAAGTGGCTAGTGATACATTATTTCATCCAATTATAATTATTAAAGTGGCTAGAGATTTGGGTCGATGGCGAACGGCATAGGCAAGATACAGTAGATGGTTTAGAGTACAGTGTATACATTTGATATGAGTATGTCGGATACGTAAACATTATATACAAAATTGTTTAAAGTGGCTAGTGATACATTGTTACATCCAATTCCTATGTTTAAAGTGGCTAGAGATTTAAGTCAGTATGTTGGCAGCAGCCACTCAATGTTAGTGATGGCTGTTTAACAGTCTGATGGCCTTGAGGTAGAAGCTGTTTTTCAGTCTCTCGGTCCCAGCTTTGATACACCTGTACTGACCTCGCCTTCTGGATGATAGCGGGGTGAACAGGCAGTGGCTCGGGTGGTTGTTGTCCTTGATGATCTTTTTGGCCTTCCTGTGACATCGGGTGGTGTAGGTGTCCTGAAGGTCAGGTAGTTTACCCCCGGTGATGCGCTGTGCAGTCCTCATTACCCTCTGGAGAGCCTTACGGTTGTGGGCGGAGCAGTTGCCGTACCAGGCGGTGATACAGCCCGACAGGATGCTCTCGATTGTGCATCTGTAAAAGTTTGTGAGTGATTTTGGTGACAAGCCGAATTTCTTCAGCCTCCTGAGGTTGAAGAGGCGCTGTTGCGCCTTCTTCACCACGCTGTCTGTGTGGGTGGACCAATTCAATTCGTCCGTGATGTGTACGCCGAGGAACTTAAAACTTTCCACTTTCTCCACTACTGTCCCCTCGATGTGGATAGGGGGGTGCTCCCTCTCCTGTTTCCTGAAGTCCACGATCATCTCCTTTGTTTTGCTGACATTGAGTTTGAGGACGTTTTGTCATATCCGTGGTATACGGTCTGATGTACCACGGCTGTCAGCCAATCAGCATTCAGGGCTCAAACCACCCAGTTTATAAATAAGAGCAGTATGTTGCAGGATTCAATAGTTGGAATTGGTAGAGTTGCCCTGTTCTTTTCTCTGTGATGTCATTCTAATGGAATCCAGAAAGAACAAAACCCTGTCCTCAAACAGTTACATCAAAAAGGTGTGAAGTTATGGGCAAAGACACAACACATCCACATCAATGTTTTTTTTTTTTTTACAGGAACAGGGTTGTAGTTAAAACCTACAGGAGGGTTTCTCTCCAGGAACAGGGTTGTAGTTAAAACCTACAGGAGGGTTTCTCTCCAGGAACAGGGTTGTAGTTAAAACCTACAGGAGGGTTTCTCTCCAGGAACAGGGTTGTAGTTGAAACCTACAGGACGGTTTCTCTCCAGGAACAGGGTTGTAGTTAAAACCTACAGGAGGGTTTCTCTCCAGGAACAGGGTTGTAGTTAAAACCTACAGGAGGGTTTCTCTCCAGGAACAGGGTTGTAGTTAAAACCTACAGGAGGGTTTCTCTCCAGGAACAGGGTTGTAGTTGAAACCTACAGGACGGTTTCTCTCCAGGAACAGGGTTGTAGTTAAAACCTACAGGAGGGTTTCTCTCCAGGAACAGGGTTGTAGTTTAAACCTACAGGAGGGTGTCTCTCCAGGAACAGGGTTGTAGTTAAAACCTACAGGAGGGTTTCTCTCCAGGAACAGGGTTGTAGTTGAAACCTACAGGAGGGTTTCTCTCCAGGAACAGGGTTGGAGTTAAAACCTACAGGAGGGTTTCTCTCCAGGAACAGGGTTGTAGTTTAAACCTACAGGAGGGTGTCTCTCCAGGAACAGGGTTGTAGTTTAAACCTACAGGAGGGTTTCTCTCCAGGAACAGGGTTGTAGTTTAAACCTACAGGAGGGTGTCTCTCCAGGAACAGGGTTGGAGTTAAAACCTACAATTTTCACATAGAGATAAGTTGCTGTTTACTAAGTATTTCAAGAAACTGAAAAACATATATCAAGCAAGAATGTATATATTCCACAAGTATTATCAGATTAACTGTTTTGTACATATAATTATCAGACTCAACTTACAAATGCTGGTAAACACTAAAATACATTTATTTTCACAAAAGTAGTGTGCTGCGCTTTTACTAGTCCTGTATTAGCGGACTGATATAGACGTTTTCAGCCGGGGAAAAAAACGAATTCCCGGGGCTATGTATTCATATATTTCCCTGACGACGCAAGGTCAGAGTCAGGCAGCTCCTCGTTTCTATCAATTATTCAGCGTGTGTGTGTGTGTGTGTGTGTGTGTGTGTGTGTGTGTGTGTGTGTGTGTGTGTGTGTGTGTGTGTGTGTGTGTGTGTGTGTGTGTGTGTGTGTGTGTGTGTGTGTGTGTGTGTGTGTGTGTGGACTGGGGGGGAGATATATTATGCTGTCGGACTGTTACTCGGCTGAACAAACAAGTTTTAATCAACAGATATCTAAACGCTGCGGTAGACTATGTAATTGATTCTCATGGTTCATGTTTGCACTGAGTTGTATATTACCGGCCCCGTTATGGTGTCGAATCATCTGCCCTCTCTGTCCGTGGACTATCCGCCTTTACAATAGTGACCTCCAGCGAGTGGACGGAACAAACCGATGCCGTCTGCGTTCAACGCGAGTTGGAGACCACCTTGATCGTATTCTTATTGGAATGAAACGAAACGTTCTGCGTTGCTGATGCGTCAGGCTGTTCCGTTTTGACAGCTCGGACAGAGAGACGCCTAACCGATAACGCACAACGTGGATAAATATGATGGTCTCTGAGCAAAAGCAGTGCACTGCATATTGTGTGAAAAGGGTGCCGTTTGGGACTTAAAACCCCTCTGTCAGTCATTGAGCACTGACATCATCCTACCAACTCTCACAGTCTCAAGTCAGAATGTCAGAATGAGATGTTCATTACATTTTGTCGAACGTCAAATGTCTTAAGTGTTTTAAAGTTGAGTTCAGGCCCTCCAATTCAACAAACACACTAATATCTAGTCCTCAAACATGACAGTAACTACATTAACTGGTGAGGTATTCATATGCGGCATCAATTAACATGGTTCACAACCCCCCCTCCCGGGGAGAAGCGGGGTCCCTGTGAGTTTAAATACGAACAGCACGTGGACGTTACAAACCTCTCGAGCAGGACACTCCGTGTAGCAACCGGGGAGCTCGAGGAGGGGACAGACGCAGCACGGAGGAGGACATTTGCGCCTGGGTGGATCTAACCTATTTTTCCTGGTGGTGATTAAGTTATGTCGAATCTTAACACGTATGACAATTTGTCTTCGGAGTATTTTTAAATCATTTTCTGATTTATTCCGTTTCTGTCTCGGAACAGATTGGAGATGACAGCGCTGAATATAAGAGGCAGGTGAGAGAGAGAGAGAGAGAGAGGGGAGGGGAAATGGACGGTGTGATTTCAACCTTTTTTTTCAAAGACATGTGAAATATAACTAACCCTTCGCGGATGTGTGCTAGCGAATAACACATATTATTTCCCTGAATTTTATTTTTTTAATTTTTTTACCGTCATGCCTGAGTGATTAAAAATAATGGATTACTTGAATTTCTCCGGGGTGGCGGACGAGTGGAATACCACATACACCAACTCCTCCTCGGTTACCGGGGACAGTGAGTACTCTCTCCTCTCCATAACCGGACTGACAGTAGTCGTTGGCTTTCTCATCCTGTTTACCATTGTGGGCAACGTGCTGGTGGTCATCGCCGTTTTGACCAGCCGCGCTCTCAAACCGCCGCAGAACCTCTTTCTGGTGTCCCTCGCCAGCGCGGACATCCTAGTGGCCACTCTGGTCATGCCTTTCTCTTTGGCCAACGAACTGATGGGCTTCTGGTTCTTCGGGAAAGTTTGGTGCGACATCTACTTGGCGTTGGACGTCCTCTTTTGTACGTCGTCCATAGTTCACCTGTGCGCCATCAGCCTCGATCGTTACTGGTCGATCACCCAGGCGATAGAATACAACCAGAAGCGGACTCCTAAACGGCTGAAGGGGATGATCGCGGTGGTGTGGCTGATCTCGGCTGTTATTTCCTTTCCGCCGTTGATCTCCATGGACAGAAGCAGCGGCGGGGAGATCAGTCCTCAGTGTCGGCTAAATGATGAGACCTGGTATATTCTCTACTCCAGCATCGGGTCCTTCTTCGCTCCCTGCGTTATCATGATACTAGTTTACATCAGGTGAGTTGACTTCCCCCTTTACTTTGTATACTATCTGGTGTGTGTCTGAAATGGTACCCTGTTCCCCTATGTAGTATACTATCTAGTGTGTGAAATGGTACCCTGTTCTCCTATGTAGTATACTATCTAGTGTGTGTATGAAATGGTACCCTGTTCCCCTATGTAGTATACTATCTAGTGTATGTCTGAAATGGTACCCTGGTTTCCTATGTAGTATACTATCTAGTGTATGAAATGGTACCCTGTTCTCCTATGTAGTATACTATCTAGTGTATGAAATGGTACCCTGGTTTCCTATGTAGTATACTATCTAGTGTATGAAATGGTACCCTGTTCTCCTATATAGTATCTGGTGTGTGTCTGAAATGGTACCCTGTTCCCCTATATAGTACACTATCTAGTGTGTGAAATGGTACCCTGTCCCCTTATATACTATACTATCTAGTGTGTGTCTGAAATTGTACACTGTTCATCTATGTAGTATACTATCTAGTGTATGTCTGAAGTGGTATCCTGTTCCCCTATGTAGTATACTATCTAGTGTGTGTCTGAAATGGTACCCTGTTCTCCTATGTAGTATACTATCTAGTGTGTGTCTGAAGTGGTACCCTGTTCACCTATGTAGTATACTATCTAGTGTATGTCTGAAATTGTACACTGTTCCCCTATGTAGTATACTATCTAGTGTATGTTTGAAATGGTACCCTGTTCTCCTATGTAGTATACTATCTAGTGTATGTCTGAAATGGTACCCTGTTCCCCTATGTAGTATACTATCTAGTGTATGTCTGAAGTGGTACCCTGTTCCCCTATATAGTATACTATCTATTGTATGTCTGAAATGGTACCCTGTTCCCCTATGTAGTATACTATCTAGTGTATGTCTGAAATGGTACCTTGTTCCCCTATGTACTATACTATCTAGTGTATGATATGGTACCCTGTTCCCCTATGTAGTATAATATCTAGTGTATGTCTGATATGGTACCCTGTTCCCCTATGTAGTATACTATCTAGTGTATGTCTGATATGGTACCCTGTTCCCCTATGTAGTATACTATCTAGTGTATGATATGGTACCCTGTTCCCCTATGTAGTATACTATCTAGTGTGTAGTGGTAAACGACTAAAATGGAAGTTATGTTTCTTCTTCTGGTCAGGATCTACCAGGTTGCTAAGACGCGGACGCGGACCATGTCGGAGAAGAAGAGAGAGGTGGAGGACAACGGAACGGCCCCGTTAGACGTTAACGGGTTGGAGCAGGGGGGCGAGGAGGGGTGCGGAGGGTCTGTGAAGGAAAACGGTGGGGGCGGAGGGGTTGCCCGGGAGAACGGGCACTGCCAGCGGCAGCAGAAGACGCCGGTACCACCGGGTTTGTTACCCAACGAGCCCAAATCAACCCCCGACCCCGACGATGGAGACGACTTTGACGACAGCAGCTCGTCGGATGAAAAACCCACATCCGCCAAAAAACATCCCCCTTCCTCTTCCCATCATCATCACCACCATCACCACCACCATCACCATGACGACAAGAAGGATCCCAAACCTTCAGAGAGAAGGAAGTCCACAGGAAGCAGGAAGAGCAGCTTGGCTTCGTCCAAACGCTCAGAGAGCAAGAAGTCGCGCGCCAGCTCTAAGTCCATTGAGCTGTTTTCGTCCCGCAGGAAGCGGCGGAGCACCGTAAACAGGAAGAAGACAACAGCAGCTAGGGAGAAGAGGTTTACCTTCGTCCTGGCGGTGGTGATGGGCGTCTTCGTGATCTGCTGGTTCCCCTTCTTCTTCAGCTACAGGTATTCTACTGTGTTTCTACTGTGTTTCTACTGTGTTTCTACTGTGTTTCTACTGTGTTTCTACTGGTTTCTACTGGTTTCTACTGGTTTCCTCTGTGTTTCTACTGTGTTTCTACTGTGTTTCTACTGGTTTCTTCTGTGTTTCTACTGTGTTTCTACTAGTTTCTACTGTGTTTCTACTGTGTTTCTACTGGTTTCTACTGGTTTCTTCTGTGTTTCTACTAGTTTCTACTGTGTTTCTTCTGTGTTTCTACTGGTTTCAACAGTGTTTCTACTGTGTTTCTACTGGTTTCTACTGTGTCTCTACTGTGTTTCTACTGGTTTCTACTGTGTCTCTACTGTGTTTCTACTGGTTTCTACTGTGTTTCTACTGGTTTCTACTGGTTTCTACTGTGTTTCTACTGGTTTCAACAGTGTTTCTACTGGTTTCAACAGTGTTTCTACTGGGTTTTTGCTGGTTTCTACTGGGTTTCTACTGTGTTTCTACTGGTTTCTACTGTGTTTCTACTGTGTTTCTTCTTATTTCTACTGTGTTTCTACTGTGTTTCTACTGTGTTTCTTCTGTGTTTCTACTGTATTTCTACTGGTTTCTGCCGTTGAGCCAATTATTTGTCTTATATTGCTCGTTGTTTACTTAGAGTTTGTTAGCTTCTTAAAGTCATTTGAATGTTTTTTACTGTAAGGTCGGTGTGGTGAGATTTCACTCTAGGGTTGTGTCCATCTAAGTTTAGTAGGGTCCTATGTAGAGAACAGCCAAGTGGTAGCCAACTGTTTGATGGATTGATTGATGAATTGATTGTATTTGATCTGCCTGCAGCCTGTACGGAGTGTGCCGGGCGGCGTGCGAGATCCCTGCGCCTCTGTTTAAGTTCTTCTTCTGGATAGGCTACGTCAACAGCTCCCTCAACCCCGTCATCTACACCATCTTCAACCAGGACTTCAGACGAGCCTTCCAGAAGATTCTAGTCTGCAAGTCAGGGAAGAGGTCTTTCTGAACGGGATAGTCCAATAGTATATACTGTACATGGACCTATATACAAGTCATGGAAGAGGTCTTTCTGAACAGGGATAGTCCAATAGTATATACTGTACATGGACCTATATACAAGTCATGGAAGAGGTCTTTCTGAACGTGGATAGTCCAATAGTATATACTGTACATGGACCTATATACAAGTCATGGAAGAGGTCTTTCTGAACAGGGATAGTCCAATAGTATATACTGTACATGGACCTATATACAAGTCATGGAAGAGGTCTTTCTGAACGGGGATAGTCCAATAGTATATACTGTACATGGACCTATATACAAGTCATGGAAGAGGTCTTTCTGAACAGATAACGGATGTGGGCCTGTATTTGAACATGGATGGACCTACAGTATATGCATATTTTAGTCCATTACTTTTGAGCAGAACCCAGTCATTCAGAAAATACTCTGCAAGTAATGGAAGAGGTCCCCCTGAGGGGAAGTCACACGGACCCTGATGCTTTCTCCAGTCACATGGACCCTAATGCTTTCTCCAGTCACATGGACCCTAATGCTTTCTCCAGTCACACGGACCCTGATGCTTTCTCCAGTCACATGGGCCCTAATGCTTTCTCCAGTCACGTGGACCCTAATGCTTTCTCCAGTCACGTGGACCCTAATGCTTTCTCCAGTCACACGGACCCTGATGCTTTCTCCAGTCACATGGACCCTAATGCTTTCTCCAGTCACATGGACCCTAATGCTTTCTCCAGTCACGTGGACCCTAATGCTTTCTCCAGTCACGTGGACCCTAATGCTTTCTCCAGTCACGTGGACCCTAATGCTTTCTCCAGTCACGTGGACCCTAATGCTTTCTCCAGTCACGTGGACCCTAATGCTTTCTCCAGTCACGTGGACCCTAATGCTTTCTCCAGTCACGTGGACCCTAATGCTTTCTCCAGTCACATGGACCCTAATGCTTTCTCCAGTCACGTGGACCCTAATGCTTTCTCCAGTCACACGGACCCTACTGCTTTCTCCAGTCACGTGGACCCTAATGCTTTCTCCAGTCAAATGGACCCTAATGCTTTCTCCAGTCACATGGACCCTATTGCTTTCTCCAGTCAAATGGACCAATATATACATTGGGCTGTATTTGAAATGCCAACATATTCCCTATGAAGGTCACATGGATTCACATGTGACCCAGCAGACAAAGGATATCTAGGATCTGGAAAGATTCTGTATGGAGGAATGGTCTACGATTCCTCCCAATGTGTTTTCCAACTCATCATTTATTATTTTATTTATCACACTGAGACCAAGGTCTCTTTTACAGATTAGCCGTGAATTACAGAAAATACACACATCAATATAAATACAAAATACAAGCAGGAAGAAAAACAAAACACATTCATCAGTAATACGGTCCACAATCAGCTTTCTGAACTGACCTAGAGACACCAGAACATCACATTCATCAGTAATACGGTCCACAATCAGCTTTCTGAACTGACCTAGAGACACCAGAACATCACATTCATCAGTAATAAGATCCTCAATCAGCTTTCTGAATTGACCTAGAGACACCAGAACATCACATTTAAGACCATTTTGATGATTGTTCCACAAGTAAGGTGCAAGAAAAGTAGAAGCTGATTTACCTGTCTGTAGAGACCAAAGGAATTTCCAGAGTTAACCATCCCTGAGACCTGGGGTGGTACGTTGTGTGTCTAAAGTTTAGTAAAGTTGCACAGCGGGATCTTTTGAAAAAAAAAGGGCTTTATAAATGAAAACATAGCGACAATCTCATCACAGAGGGCCAACCAACCTCCTGGTTAGAGAATGCAGCGATGACATCACAGAGGGCCAACCAGCTTTCTGGTTAGAGAATGCAGCGATGACATCACAGAGGGCCAACCAGCTTTCTGGTTAGAGAATGCAGCGATGACATCACAGAGGGCCAACCAGCTTTCTGGTTAGAGAATGCAGCGATGAGCACTAAAATTGTCGGTCATAATGAAGCGCGGTGTGCTATGATAAACTGCGTCTAACAGGTTTAATGAAGTGGCAGCTGATTTAATGTAGACGATGTCGCCATAGTCTATCCCCGATAGGAACGTCGACTGAATAATCTGATTTCTACTATGTAGCGAGAGGCAGGACCTAATTCTATAAAATAAGCCCAATTTTTATTCTCGGCTTCTTTACTAACTCGTCAATATGCTTTTTAAAAAGACACATTTTCATCTATCCAGATGCCCAGATATTTGTAAGCAGGGACACGATCAATATGGACACCATCCAAAGTACATTCAATCATTAGAGTTATTTTGATGTACTCTAGAGAACAACAAATAATGAGTTTTACCTGCATTCAATACTCATTTCAGGTCAATAAAGTTTTTCTGTAACACAATGAAGGCAGACTGTAGTTCAGTTAGAGTCTGGTCAACCGTGGGGAAATCGCAAACACAACAGTATCATCGGCATACAAGTACGGGTAACAATTTTAATAGACAAGTCAATATTGTTAATGTAAACAGTAAAAAAGTACAGGACCCAGAATCAACCCCTGGGGAACACCTTTCGTAATATCCAGGAAACCTGATTTAACACCATCAGTAGATACACATTGAGTTCTATATATCAATACATGTTTAAACCAGTTACATGCAGTCTGGTCTAGGTTAAATGAGAAAATCCTCTGAATCAGCAGACAGGTGATCAACAGTATGGAAAGCTTTTGACAGGTTAATGAAGAGGGCAGCACAATGTTGCCTTTTATCCATACAGTTAAGCCACATCATTTATAACTAACATGTGACTGATCAACCATTAGACTATAGTGACTGATCAACTATTAGACTATAGTGACTGATCAACTATTAGACTATAGTGACTGATCAACTATTAGACTATAGTGACTGATCAACTATTAGACTATAGTCCCAAAGCCTGGAAATGTTTTTACACAGATCAGTACACATATGGTTTAACTGTTAAACACTTCTATGTCTGTTGGCAGAATGAAATGCCCTGGGATCGTTCCCGGCTTCAGCTTTAAAAAAAAAAGATAAGGTGTTAATTAGAATACGGTAAAGTTGGGAGGTTTTTGTCCGGGTATAAAAGAGATGTTGGAGAGAGAGCCACTGAAACATTGTCTATTGATACAGAGGCTACAAGAACTATTGGAGAGAGAACCACTGAAACATTGTCTATTGATACAGAGGCTACAAGAACTATTGGAGAGAGAGCCACTGAAACATTGTCTATTTATACAGAGGCTACAAGAACTATCGGAGAGAGAACCACTGAAACATTGTCTATTTATACAGTGGCTACAAGAACTATTGGATAGAGAACCACTGAAACATTGTCTATTTATACAGAGGCTACAAGAACTATTGGATAGAGAACCACTGAAACATTGTCTATTTATACAGAGGCTACAATAACTATCGGAGAGAGAACCACTGAAACATTGTCTATTTATACAGTGGCTACAAGAACTATTGGATAGAGAACCACTGAAACATTGTCTATTGATGCAGTTGCTACAAGCCATTGACTATTGGATAGAGAACCACTGAAACATTGTCTATTGATACAGTGGCTACAAGCCATTGACTATTGGAGAGATGAAGAGAGACTTTAGGTGTCTTTACATGCTGAGAGATCAACTCAAATTACACATTGGGTTGCTGTCTACAGGGTGATTACAAGCCATGGACTTCAACAGGGAGCACAGATGGATGAACCGACAGACGGACGGACAGACGGACATTGGATGGGTGCAATACAAGCCACTGACTTCAACAGGGAGCACAGACGAACGGACGGATAGAAGGACATTGGACTGTTACAATACAAGCCGTTGACTTCAACAGGGAGCACAGACGAACGGACAGAGGGACGGACAGAGGGACATTGGATGGGTACAATACAAGCCACTGACTACAGTAGATAGCAACTGACAGTTTGACTAATTGAATTGACTTCTGTCTTCTTATGGCCTTGACAATCCACATACACACGACAGCTGTGACATCACAGTAGACACACAGTATTGATCTGTTATATGTATGTCCTCGCACACTGAGTGAGTGCTTCCAAAATGGCACCCTATTCCCTGTTTAGTGCACTACTTTTGACCGGGGCCCATAAGGTTTGACCAGGGCCCATAGGGTTTGACCAGGACCCATAGGGTTTAACCAGGACCCATAGGGTTTAACCAGGGCCCATAGGGTTTAACCAGGGCCCATAGGGTTTGACCAGGGCCCATAGGGTTTAACCAGGGCCCATAAGGTTTAACCAGGGCCCATAAGGTTTAACCAAGGCTTTGGTCAATAGTAGGTCACTACTCAGGGAATAGGGTGGCATTTGGAACTGACCCTCTAACTATAACGTGATTGGGGGGCTTTGGGACAAAAGGGCTCGTTTGCTAACTGTCTCAGTCGGTAGCTACACAGATGTTTGTGTCCGAAAAACAACACAAATTCACCCAAATCGTGTTCCATTATTAATGCTTCTAGTGTTCTACCCTCAGCAGTGAAGAAAAGGGGTCCCAAATGGCCCTCTGTTCCCTACGTATTCCCTATGGGCGCCCTGGTCAAAAGCAATGCACTACATAGTGAATAGGGGGTCATTTGCAACAAGCTCTCACTGTCTCACGTCGGGAATTAGACGTTCATCCATGTTTCCCAAACATCACATTTTGAAGTGTTTGGTTACTTCACACTTTATCGTTCGAAGATTAAGGTTGACTTGCCTAGTTAAATAAAGGTTAAATAAAAATAAAAGGTTAATCATTAACTCCTAATTCTTAAGGTTAGTCATTAACTCCTAATTCTTAAGGTTAGTCATTACCTCCTAATTCTTAAGGTTAGTCATTAACTCCTAATTCTTAAGGTTAGTCATTACCTCCTAATTCTTAAGGTTAGTCATTACCTCCTAATTCTTAAGGTTAGTCATTAACTCCTAATTCTTAAGGTTAGTCATTAACTCCTAATTCTTAAGGTTAGTCATTATCTCCTAATTCTTAAGGTTAGTCATTATCTCCTAATTCTTAAGGTTAGTCATTAACTCCTAATTCTTAAGGTTAGTCATTAACTCCTAATTCTTAAGGTTAGTCATTAACTCCTAATTCTTAAGGTTAGTCATTAACTCCTAATTCTTAAGGTTAGTCATGAACTCCTAATTCTTAAGGTTAGTCATTATCTCCTAATTCTTAAGGTTAGTCATTAACTCCTAATTCTTAAGGTTAGTCATTAACTCCTAATTCTTAAGGTTAGTCATTAACTCCTAATTCTTAAGGTTAGTCATTAACTCCTAATTCTTAAGGTTAGTCATGAACTCCTAATTCTTAAGGTTAGTCATTACCTCCTAATTCTTAAGGTTAGTCATGAACTCCTAATTCTTAAGGTTAGTCATTAACTCCTAATTCTTAAGGTTAGCCATTAACTCCTAATTCTTAAGGTTAGTCATGAACTCCTAATTCTTAAGGTTAGTCATTAACTCCTAATTCTTAAGGTTAGCCATTACCTCCTAATTCTTAAGGTTCGGCATTAATTTAAGGTTAGTAATTAACTCCTAATTCTTAAGCTTACGCGTACAGAGCAGCTAACCTGTTAATGATGGCCGTCATTCTTTACTAACCAATGAAGCTAGTCACTCTCAAGCTACCTATACATACAAGCTGGTCCTCATCTCAATGCAAACTGATTAGATGGGGGAAAGGAGGTTGGAATGGAACTGTTGTAGATGCATTGCCTACTTGAAAGTAACAGCGCTCACTGTTGCCCCTAGTGGCCAGTTTCCACATATTTTCCCTCAGACATGGGTGAACGTCGAATACCAACTTGTATCAACGGAATGGTTCTGCTCTCCTCTGTTGAAACCAAATGGTTTGTGTGTGTGTGTGTGTGTGTGCAGTGATAGTGCGTGTGTGAGAGAGAAAGGGTGTGAGAGAGAGAGGGTGAGAGATTGAGGGTGAAAGAGGAGAGAGAGAGAGAGAGAGAGGGTGAGTAAGTGTTTTCAGAATGTGAGTTTCGCCTTCTCCCAGCTGCTAGATGAAATGTGTGTGTGTGTGTCAGCGTGCGTGCGGTTGCAGTTTGTGTGTGTATGTGAGCGTGCGACTGCAGTGTGTGTATGTGAGCGTGCGTGCGGCATGTGTGTGAGGCTGCCTACTACTCTCTGGGGAGCGTCTGTATCAGTGTGTGTGGAACTCCGGTGCGTGTGTGCATTAGTGTGTGTGAATGTGTATGTCTGTTAGTGTGTGTGACTCTCTCTCTCTGGAGAGAGAATGCATCAGTGGAGGAGGGCCGGAGTCTAAACTACTCCTATTCTGTGACTCTCAATTTATCATCCTATTGTCATCTCTCTCTCTCTCTCTCTCTCTCTCTCTCTCTCTCTCTCTCTCTCTCTCTCTCTCTCTCTCTCTCTCTCTCTCTCTCAACCTAAATGCCATGAAACAATGATATGTCTTTAAATACATCTATTGATAGCTATGTTTGATTTATTTATTGTGTCAAGAACTAGACACTGTTGTAATGCATCCCCTTGTATATACTTTTAACAGTGCCATTACTTTATAGGCTATGCCACAAATTGCACCCTATTCCCTACATAGTGCACTACTTTTGCTAAACATATAGGGAATAGTGTGCCATTTGTGATTCCTCCATTGTCTAACTACAGTATAATCACAATATGTTGTCAAATTAAAACGAGGAACAAATATCTTGTTTTGTATTCCAGAATAATGAATACTGCTTTCGATTGATGTTCAAGTCCACGTAAAGCTTTGTTTTGTCACTTTTGTATTGACTTGTATTCATTCCCGACATCCCAAATGGCACCCTGTTCCCTACATAGTGCACTACTTTTGACCAGGACCCATAGAGGATCTGGGCTCTGGTTACAGGTCTAAAGTAGTGCTCTATATAGGGAATGGGATACCATTTAGGACTCATGTTTTTTTTTCAGAAAACGACTTGCTGAGTGTGGAGTCTGACAGGGTTGGCCTCAAGCACAGGTGAATTAAAGAAGACATGAATAAATAAAAGTCTGACTCTGGAACGTCAGTTATCCACTAATGGTCGCTAGCGGCTCAATCTAATGATGTATCCCATACGTGTACTACTTTTGACCAGGGAGATGAGGCTTCACTGTGGCCCTCAGGGTACTGGTCTATAGTAGTGCACTATTAAGGGAACAGGGTGCCTTTTGAGATTAACTTTTACATATTTTGGTGTTTTACTACTGATACTACAAATACTACAGATACTACTGATATTACTGATACTACAGATACTGCTGATACTACTGCTACTACAGATACTACTGCTACTACAGATACTACTGCTACTACATATACTGCTGATACTACAGAAACTACTTATACTACTGATACTACAGATACTGCTGATACTACTGCTACTACAGATACTACAGATACTACAGATACTACTGCTACTACAGATACTGCTGATACTACAGATACTATAGAAACTACTGATACTAGAGATACTACTAATACTACTGATACTACAAATGCTAGAGATACTACATATGCTACTGATACTACAGATACCACTGACACTACTGATACTACATATACTACTGATACTACAGATGCTACATATACTAGAGATACTACAGATAATACAGCTACTACTGATACTACTGATAATACAAATACTAATAATACTACATATGCTACTGATACCACTGACACTACTGATACTACATATACTCCTGATACTACAGATACTACATATACTAGAGATACTACAGATAATACAGCTACTACCTATACTCCTGCTACTACAGATACAAAATATACTACTGATACTACCGATAATACAGATACTAATAATACTACAGATACTAAAGGTGTGACATATACTAATACTACTGATACTACTGATACTACTAATACTACTGATACTACTGATACTACAGATACTACATATACTAGAGATACTACAGATAATACAGCTACTACTGATACTACCGATAATACAGATACTAATAATACTACAGATACTAAAGGTACGACATATACTAATACTACTGATACTCCTGATACTACAGATACTACTAATACTCCTGATACTACAGATACTACTGATACTACAGATAATACAGCTACTACTGATACCACCGATAATACAGATACTAATAATACTATAGGTACGACATATATTAATACTACTGATACTCCTGATACTACAGATACTACTGATACTACTGATACTACAGATAATACAGCTACTACTGATACTACCGATACTACCGATAATACAGCTACTACAGATACTACTGATACTACAGATACTACATATACTAGAGATACTACAGATAATACAGCTACTACTGATACTACCGATAATACAGATACTAATAATACTACAGATACTAAAGGTACGACAAATACTAATACTACTGGTACTCCTGATACTACAGATACTACTGATACTCCTGATACTACAGATAATACTGATACTACCGATACTACCGATAATACAGCTACTACAGATACTACTGATACTCCTGATACTACAGATAATACTGATACTACTGATACTACATATATTACAGATACTACAGATACTGCTGATACTACAGAAAACACAGATACTACTGATCCTACAGATATTAGAGATATCCCCCTCTGTCTTCCCTCTATCCTCCCCCTCTGCCTCTCCATCATCTATAATACTGGTTTATCTCTCCGTCATCTATAATACTGGTTTATCTCTCCATCATCTATAATACCGGTTTATCTCTCCATCATCTATAATACCGGTTTATCTCTCCATCAGCTATAATACTGGTTTATCTCTCCATCATCTATAAAACCGGTTTATCTCTCCATCATCTATAATACTGGTTTATCTCTCCGTCATCTATAATACTGGTTTATCTCTCCGTCATCTATAATACTGGTTTATCTCTCCGTCATCTATAATACCGGTTTATCTCTCCATCATCTATAATACCGGTTTATCTCTCCATCATCTATAATACCGGTTTATCTCTCCATCATCTATAATACCGGTTTATCTCTCCATCATCTATAATACCGGTTTATCTCTCCATCATCTATAATACTGGTTTATCTCTCCGTCATCTATAATACTGGTTTATCTCTCCGTCATCTATAATACTGGTTTATCTCTCCGTCATCTATAAAACCGGTTTATCTCTCCATCATCTATAATACTGGTTTGGAGAGGAGAGGAGGAGGAGAGCAAAGCAGAGGAAAGGAGAGGAGAGTTGGTGAGATGAGATGAGAATGGAGGAGAGGATAAGAGGGGAGAGGAAGAGAAGAGGACAGGACAGGAGAGGGGTGCTAGAAAAGGAGATAAGAGGACAGGAGAAGGGTGAAGAGAGGAGTGACTCTCTCTCTCTCTCTCTCTCTCTCTCTCTCTCTCTCTCTCTCTCTCTCTCTCTCTCTCTCTCTCTCTCTCTCTCTCTCTCTCTCTCTCTCTCTCTCTCTCTCTCTCTCTCTCTCTCTCTCTCTCTCTCTCTCTCTCTCTCTGTTATAGATATTACTGTTGTTTCCCAGTATTCTGAAGTGGCTTCCTCTCATCGTATCAAGTTCAACAGTGCACCAAGTGGCACCCCTGGGGGGGTGGGGGTGTAGTGACTGAACTGGGATGCACTCAACTCTGCATGACCCCTCTCCTTCCCCTTTCCTTAGGATCTGTCTCGGCCAATTAGAACTCAGTCGGATGATCGCTTGACGTGCGGAAAGTGGAGGATTGTGACGGTCAGAGATGGATAATGTTTATGTGAGTAAATAGCCTCAAGAGATGTGATGCTTTTCTCGGATGTCCTTGAGGCATCAAAGGATGCGTCCCAAACAGAGCCCTATTTCCTATATAATGTTCTACTTTTAATCAGAGCCCTATGGTCCCAGTGAGCCCTATGGTCCCTGTGAGCCCTATGGTCCCTGTGAGCCCTATGGTCCCTGTGAGCCCTATGGTCCCTGTGAGCCCTATGGTCCCTGTGAGCCCTATGGTCTCTGTGATCCCTATGGGCTCTGGTCAAAAGTAGTGCGCTAGATAGGGAATGGGCTGCTATTTGGGAAGCAGAAATGTTTCCCTAAGTCTAAGTGACTTGACCGAGCTGTCACATTTAGGATTGTTAAGGTTTTAAGGAAGAGGGGGGAGGAGAGGAGGGAGAGGAGGGTGAGGAGGGTGGGGGTTATTATTCTAGGAAGTGAAGGAGTTGAGTCTTGAGGGCTTGTAAAAATCACATCAGATCACATCAGATCACATCAGAGAAACGCCAGTGTCTCGTCAACTTCCATTTTGGGTATTAACGAATGCAACTTAACTTACGGTAACTCGAACAGTCTACGTAGCCCTTCATATACCACCCTGTGGTTTTCCTGAGCAAGTGACTGGACCAGGAAAACCACTGGGCCCCATGTGAACTTACACATCCATCTTTCCATCAAAGTATATTTTGATTAAACTATGTCACAACAGACAGGGCTCTGGTCAACAGTAGTGAACTATGTCACAATAGACAGGGCTCTGGTCAACAGTAGTGAACTATGTCACAATAGACAGGGCTCTGGTCAACAGTAGTGAACTATGTCACAATAGACAGGGCTCTGGTCAACAGTAATGAACTATGTCACAATAGACAGGGCTCTGGTCAACAGTAGTGAACTATGTCACAATAGACAGGGCTCTGGTCAACAGTAGTGAACTATGTCACATAAGACAGGGCTCTGGTCAACAGTAGTAAACTATGTCACAATAGACAGGGCTCTGGTCAACAGTAGTGAACTATGTCACAATAGACAGGGCTCAGGTCAACAGTAGTGAACTATGTCACAATAGACAGGGCTCTGATCAACAGTAGTAACCTATGTCACAATAGACAGGGCTCTGGTCAACAGTAGTGAACTATGTCACAATAGACAGGGCTCTGGTCAACAGTAGTGAACTATGTCACAATAGACAGGGCTCAGGTCAACAGTAGTGAACTATGTCACAATAGACAGGGCTCTGGTCAACAGTAGTAACCTATGTCACAATAGACAGGGCTCTGGTCAACAGTAGTGAACTATGTCACAATAGACAGGGCTCTGGTCAACAGTAGTGAACTATGTCACAATAGACAGGGCTCTGGTCAACAGTAGTAACCTATGTCACAATAGACAAGGCTCTGGTCAACAGTAGTGAACTATGTCACAATAGACAGGGCTCTGGTCAACAGTAGTAACCTATGTCACAATAGACAGGGCTCTGGTCAACAGTAGTGAACTATGTCACAATAGACAGGGCTCTGCTCAACAGTAGTAAACTATGTCACAATAGACAGGGCTCTGGTCAACAGTAGTGAACTATGTCACAATAGACAGGGCTCTGGTCAACAGTAGTAACCTATGTCACAATAGACAGGGCTCTGGTCAACAGTAGTGAACTATGTCACAATAGACAGGGCTCTGCTCAACAGTAGTGAACTATGTCACAATAGACAGGGCTCTGGTCAACAGTAGTAGTAGCTCTGGTCAACAGTAGTAACATTTGTCACAATAGACAGGGCTCTGGTCAAAAGTAGTGCCATTGAGGATGCAGATTTAATGTACGAGCTGGAGTAGGACATATCCTCTATTGAATACCCCTTTGCCAGGCATAAAGCACACACACACAAAAGCACGCACGTACACACACGCACCCACAGAGAAATGAAATCTCAGGGTGTGCATAAAACCTCTTCTCTGTCCACTGGTTTACAGATTATTGCTTATTTTTTCTACAGCGCTCATCATGGTAAATGAAAAATGCTCTTTTCTCTCCTCTTCTTCTCTGTCCTCTCCTTCTCTCTCCTCTTCTTTATCCGCTCCTCTCCTCTCCTTCTCTCTCCTCTTCTTTCTCCGCTCCTCTCCTCTCCTTCTCTCTCCTCTCCTCTCATTCTCTCTCCTCTTCTTTCTCCGCTCCTCTCCTCTCCTTCTCTCTCCTCTCCTCTCATTCTCTCTCCTCTTCTTTCTCCGCTCCTCTCCTCTCCTTCTCTCTCCTCTCCTCTCATTCTCTCTCCTCTCCTTTTCTCTCTTCTCCTCTCCTTCACCATTCTTTCTTTATATCTCCTCTCCTTTCTCTCTAGCTCTTTCCATCTTCTCCTGTCTCCCTCACCACCCTCTCCAACTCTCTCTCTCCCCTTTCACGCTTCCCTCTCTCCCTCCTTCTACCCACAATCCCTGTCCTTCTTTCCTTCCCTCACTCTCCCTCCTTCTCTCTCCCCCCCTCCATCGCTCCCTCCGTCCCTGTGGAATACCCTCTGACTGTGTTAATCTATTTTCAGGTTGTCAATCATATCTCTCAGATAACAGGGGGGAATAGCTCACAGCTGAATGAAGGGGGATAGTAGAAAGGAGCTTATTTCATACAGGGTACTCCAGTTTGCCAGCTTTGAACGGAAGAGGTGTGTAGAAATACAACAGATTAGAGAGGATCGATCTCCTTCTCTTCGACCGTGTGATCTACCTATTATCAGCGTTCTAGAACGTGAAGGAAGGAGGTGTTCTAGAATCTTGTCTCTATTACATGTGGAGCCATGTGATTGGTCTGATTACCCCCTGCAGGTCAGCAGATAACAATGTCACCGTAACATTACAGCGCAGCACAGCATGGTTGTAACAGCGTTATTTAAGTGGCTCACAGGAACACTAAAATAAACAACCTGAATGACTGAAACCACCTCTCTCCTTCCCTCTCTCTGACAGCAGACATCCATCCTGTAGAGCTGTTAAGACTCTGTTCCCTCTAGCGTGTGTGTGTGTGTGTGTGCTGCATCAGACCCGGGGAGTAATATGGTTTACCTCTGAAGAACTGGAAGACATCACAGAGAGGAGACAAGAGAGAGAGAGAGAGAGAGAGGGAGAGAGAGAGGAAAGGGAGAGAGAGAGAGGAGAGAGAGAGAGAGAGAGAGACAGAGAGGAGAGAGAGAGAGAGAGAGAGAGAGAGAGAGAGAGAGAGAGAGAGAGAGAGAGAGAGAGAGAGAGAGAGAGAGAGAGAGAGAGAGAGAGAGAGAGAGAGAGAGAGAGAGAGAGAGAGAGAGAGAGAGAGAGAGAGAGGAGAGGAGGAGGTAGAGGTGGGGGAAGAGAATGAATTAAGAGGAGGATCTGAAGGAAAGAGACGTTCTTTATGTCCCCTATTCCCTAAAGGAACCTGGTTGTAACTAGTGCACTATGTAGGCAATAAGGTGCCATTTTGGAGGCAGATTGATGCTCAAAATTAAACCTGTTAATACCTTCAGGTGGGTTAGTAGTGGTCTCTTCACTTCTCTCTCCTTTCTCTCTATGGGCCCTGGGTAGAGCTAGTGGATATCATATCTAGTGCACTATATAGGGAATAGGGCCCTGGTCACTAGTAGTTCACTATATAGGGAATAGGGCCCTGGTCACTAGTAGTTCACAATACAGGGAATAGGGCTCTGGTCACTAGTAGTTCACTATATAGGGAATAGGGCTCTGGTCACTAGTAGTTCACTATATAGGGAATAGGGCTCTGGTCACTAGTAGTTCGCTATATAGGGAATAGGGCCCTTGTCACTAGTAGTTCACTATATAGGGAATAGGGCCCTGGTCACTAGTAGTTCACTATATAGGGAATAGGGCCCTTGTCACTAGTAGTTCACTATATAGGGAATAGTGCTCTGGTCACTAGTAGTTCACTATATAGGGAATAGTGCTCTGGTCACTAGTAGTTCACTATATAGGGAATAGGGCTCTGGTCACTAGTAGTTCACTATATAGGGAATAGGGCCCTTGTCACTAGTAGTTCACTATATATAGGGAATAGGTCTCTGGTCACTAGTAGTTCACTATATAGGGAATAGGGCCCTTGTCACTAGTAGTTCACTATATAGGGAATAGGGCCCTTGTCACTAGTAGTTCACTATATAGGGAATAGGGCCCTTGTCACTAGTAGTTCACTATATAGGGAATAGGGCTCTGGTCACTAGTAGTTCACTATATAGGGAATAGGGTCTGGTCACTAGTAGTTCACTATATAGGAATAGGGCTCTGGTCACTAGTAAGTTCACTATATAGGGAATAGGGCCCTTGTCACTAGTAGTTCACTATATAGGGAATAGGTCTCTGGTCACTAGTAGTTCACTATATAGGGAATAGGGCTCTGGTCACTAGTAGTTCACTATATAGGGAATAGGGCTCTGGTCACTAGTAGTTCACTATATAGGGAATAGGGCTCTGGTCACGAGTAGTTCACTATATAGGGAATAGGGCCCTGGTCACTAGTAGTTCACTATATAGGGAATAGCGTACCATTTGGGACTTATATTTCTCATTCTGTGTTATACAGTCATAGTAACCACAATACATAAAACACTGTTGAACACACACAGTCACAGTAACCACATTACATAAAGCACTGTAAAACACACACAGTCATAGTAACCACACTACATACAGCCCTGTTGACAACACACAGTCATAGTAACCACACTACATAATGCCCTGTTGAAAACACAGTCATAGTAACCACACTACATAAAGCCCTGTTGAAAACACACAGTCATAGTAACCGCACTACATAATGCCCTGTTGAAAACACAGTCATAGTAACCACACTACATAAAGCCCTGTTGAAAACACAGTCATAGTAACCACACTACATAAAGCCCTGTTGAAAACACACAGTCATAGTAACCACACTACATAATGCCCTGTTGAAAACACAGTCATAGTAACCACACTACATAAAGCCCTGTTGAAAACACAGTCATAGTAACCACACTACATAAAGCCCTGTTGAAAACACAGTCATAGTAACCACACTACATAAAGCCCCGTTGAAAACACACAGTCATAGTAACCACAATACATAAAGCCCTGTTGAAAACACACAGTCATAGTAACCACACTACATAATGCCCTGTTGAAAACACACAGTCATAGTAACCACACTACATAAAGCCCTGTTGAAAACACAGTCATAGTAACCACACTACATAAAGCCCTGTTGAAAACACACAGTCATAGTAACCACACTACTTAAAGCCCTGTTGAAAACACACAGTCATAGTAACCTCACTACATAATGCCCTGTTGAAAACACACAGTCATAGTAACCACACTACATAAAGCCCTGTTGAAAACACACAGTCATAGTAACCACACTACATAAAGCCCTGTTGAAAACACACAGTCATAGTAACCACACTACATCAAGCCCTGTTGAAAACACACAGTCATAGTAACCTCACTACATAAAGCCCTGTTGAAAACACACAGTCATAGTAACCACACTACATAAAGCCCTGTTGAAAACACACAGTCATAGTAACCACACTACATCAAGCCCTGTTGAAAACACACAGTCATAGTAACCACACTACTTAAAGCCCTGTTGAAAACACACAGTCATAGTAACCACACTACATAAAGCCCTGTTGAAAACACACAGTCATAGTAACCACACTACATCAAGCCCTGTTGAAAACACACAGTCATAGTAACCTCACTACATAAAGCCCTGTTGAAAACACACAGTCATAGTAACCACACTACATAAAGCCCTGTTGAAAACACACAGTCATAGTAACCACACTACATAAAGCCCTGTTGAAAACACACAGTCATAGTAACCTCACTACATAAAGCCCTGTTGAAAACACACAGTCATAGTAACCTCACTACATAAAGCCCTGTTGAAAACACACAGTCATAGTAACCACACTACATAAAGCCCTGTTGAAAACACACAGTCATAGTAACCTCACTACATAAAGCCCTGTTGAAAACACACAGTCATAGTAACCTCACTACATAAAGCCCTGTTGAAAACACACAGTCATAGTAACCACACTACATAAAGCCCTGTTGAAAACACACAGTCATAGTAACCACACTACATAAAGCCCTGTTGAAAACACACAGTCATAGTAACCACACCACATCAAGCCCTGTTGAAAACACACAGTCATAGTAACCGCAATACAATGTTCTGTTTTTTTCTCAGTCACGACAGTACGGCTATGAAAGAAATCTCCAGCCACAAGGTTATATTACACACACACACAAAGGTACAAATCATGAAATGTTAATTGTGTTTAACGGGAATATAATGTGTGTGTGCCTGTGACTTGTGGTATGCATACCAATACCTCATTAAAGGGATGTGTCTGTTCTATAGGGTCCCATATCTACAGCACTGTATACGTTGACGATTGACAAATGTCTGTAGTTCTGGGAGAGAGACACCATTGTTAATACATAGACAGTACTGCTCTCTCTCTCTCTCTGTATCTTTCTGTTTCTCTTCCTCTCTCTCTGTTTATCTCTTTACGTAGCTGGTCTCTCTCTTTGGTCAGGGTGTTGTTTCTGGTCTGTAGCTGGTCTCTCTCTTTGGTCAGGGTGTTGTTTCTGGTCTGTAGCTGGTCTCTCTCTTTGGTCAGGGTGTTGTTTCTGGTCTGTAGCTGGTCTCTCTCTTTGGTCAGGGTGTTGTTTCTGGTCTGTAGCTGGTCTCTCTCTTTGGTCAGGGTGTTGTTTCTGGTCTGTAGCTGGTCTCTCTCTTTGGTCAGGGTGTTGTTTCTGGTCTGTAGCTGGTCTCTCTCTTTGGTCAGGGTGTTGTATGTAGTCTGTAGCTGGTCTCTCTCTTTGGTCAGGGTGTTGTATGTAGTCTGTAGCTGGTCTCTCTCTTTGGTCAGGGTGTTGTATGTAGTCTGTAGCTGGTCTCTCTCTTTGGTCAGGGTGTTGTATGTAGTCTGTAGCTGGTCTCTCTCTTTGGTCAGGGTGCTGTAGCTGGTCTCTTTCTTTGGTCAGGGTGTTTTAACTATTCTGACCATAAATTAAAAAAAAATAATAATTAAGAAATTATGAAACATTTTAATGACATTCCACCCAAAGTGGGCGCTTTTGGTCATTGACTGCAGTCAAGTGCTCTGCATATGTCACGTGTGCTCACTCTCCGGCCTCTAGGTCACCAAGCTGCTCGTATTGGCGCACACCTGTCACCATCGTTACGCGCACCTGCGAATAATCAGACTCGCCTGGACTCCATCACCTCCCTGATCACCTTCCCTATATATGTCCCTCCCTTTGGTTCCTTCCCCAGGCGTTATTGTTTCTGTTCTAGTTCATGACTGTGCGTTGTTTGTAGTACGTTACGTGTATTCATTAAAACACTCAGTCCCTGAACTTGCTTCCCGACTCTCAGCGCACACCGTTACAGAATATTGCGTTTGATCTACAGACTTCTGCGTTGTACCATTGGATCCATCCATGTCTTCTGCTTCCGTACCAACCATTAGTCTGTCTGATTAACGGGGTATTTTACACAACAACAAAAAAACCTGTAGAATCCCAAAGGGTTTGACCAACAAGCTATTAAAAGCTACCTATGAAAATCTGAGACTGTTGAACACACATAGGAAACCCCAGGACATAGCATCTGTAATACTGTAAGGGATTAATCTACATAGAAGACCATAGGAAATCCCAGGACATAGTGTCTATAATACTGTAAGGGATTAATCTACATAGAAGACCATAGGAAATCCCAGGACATAGTGTCTATAATACTGTAAGGGTTTCTACTACATAGAAGACCATAGGAAATCCCAGGACATAGTGTCTATAATACTGTAAGGGGTTATTCTACATAGAAGACCATAGTAAACCCCAGGACATAGTGTCTATAATACTGTAAGGGGTTATTCTACATAGAAGACCATAGTAAACCCCAGGACATAGTGTCTATAATACTGTAAGGGGTTCTACTACATAGAAGACCATAGGAAATCCCAGGACATAGTGTCTATAATACTGTAAGGGGTTATTCTACATAGAAGACCATAGTAAACCCCAGGACATAGTGTCTATAATACTGTAAGGGGTTCTACTACATAGAAGACCATAGGAAATCCCAGGACATAGTGTCTATAATACTGTAAGGGATTAATCTACATAGAAGACCATAGGAAATCCCAGGACATAGTGTCTATAATACTGTAAGGGTTTCTACTACATAGAAGACCATAGGAAATCCCAGGACATAGTGTCTATAATACTGTAAGGGGTTATTCTACATAGAAGACCATTGTAAATCCCAGGACATAGTGTCTATAATACTGTAAGGGGTTATTCTACATAGAAGACCATAGTAAACCCCAGGACATAGTGTCTATAATACTGTAAGGGGTTATTCTACATAGAAGACCATTGTAAATCCCAGGACATAGTGTCTATAATACTGTAAGGGGTTATTCTACATAGAAGACCATTGTAAATCCCAGGACATAGTGTCTATAATACTGTAAGGGGTTCATCACATAGAAGACCATAGTAAACACCAGGACATAGTGTCTATAATACTGTAAGGGGTTATTCTACATAGAAGACCATAGGAAATCCCAGGACATAGTGTCTATAATACTGTAAGGGATTAATCTACATAGAAGACCATAGGAAATCCCAGGACATAGTGTCTATAATACTGTAAGGGTTTCTACTACATAGAAGACCATAGGAAATCCCAGGACATAGTGTCTATAATACTGTAAGGGGTTATTCTACATAGAAGACCATTGTAAATCCCAGGACATAGTGTCTATAATACTGTAAGGGGTTATTCTACATAGAAGACCATAGTAAACCCCAGGACATAGTGTCTATAATACTGTAAGGGGTTATTCTACATAGAAGACCATAGTAAACCCCAGGACATAGTGTCTATAATACTGTAAGGGGTTCTACTACATAGAAGACCATAGGAAATCCCAGGACATAGTGTCTATAATACTGTAAGGGATTAATCTACATAGAAGACCATAGGAAATCCCAGGACATAGTGTCTATAATACTGTAAGGGTTTCTACTACATAGAAGACCATAGGAAATCCCAGGACATAGTGTCTATAATACTGTAAGGGATTAATCTACATAGAAGACCATAGGAAATCCCAGGACATAGTGTCTATAATACTGTAAGGGGTTCATCACATAGAAGACCATAGGAAATCCCAGGACATAGTGTCTATAATACTGTAAGGGGTTCATCTACATAGAAGACCATAGGAAATCCCAGGACATAGTGTCTATAATACTGTAAGGGGTTCATCTACATAGAAGACCATAGGAAATCCCAGGACATAGTGTCTATAATACTGTAAGGGGTTATTCTACATAGAAGACCATTGTAAATCCCAGGACATAGTGTCTATAATACTGTAAGGGGTTCTACTACATAGAAGACCATAGGAAATCCCAGGACATAGTGCCTATAATACTGTAAGGGGTTCATCACATAGAAGACCATAGGAAATCCCAGGACATAGTGTCTATAATACTGTAAGGGGTTCTACTACATAGAAGACCATAGGAAATCCCAGGACATAGTATCTATAATACTGTAAGGGGTTCATCACATAGAAGACCATAGTAAATCCCAGGACATAGTGTCTATAATACTGTAAGGGGTTCATCACATAGAAGACCATAGGAAATCCCAGGACATAGTGTCTATAATACTGTAAGGGGTTCATCACATAGAAGACCATAGGAAATCCCAGGACATAGTGTCTATAATACTGTAAGGGGTTCATCACATAGAAGACCATAGGAAATCCCAGGACATAGTGTCTATAATACTGTAAGGGGTTCTACTACATAGAAGACCATAGGAAATCCCAGGACATAGTATCTATAATACTGTAAGGGGTTCATCACATAGAAGACCATAGTAAATCCCAGGACATAGTGTCTATAATACTGTAAGGGGTTCATCACATAGAAGACCATAGTAAATCCCAGGACATAGTGTCTATAATACTGTAAGGGGTTATTCTACATAGAATACCATAGTAAATCCCAGGACATAGTGTCTATAATACTGTAATGATATCACATTGTGACAGAAACTAACAAACTCCACACAGTTGTCACTGACTAGTTGGATAGTAATTTACCAGTGAGCAATCAGTTTATGAACTTACAGCATTCATATGAATTACATTTTTAAACTTTTTTCTGTCCTTTCTAGGGAGTTTTTCCTAGCCACTGTGCTTCTACATCTGCATTGCTTTGCTGTTTGGGGGTTTTAGGCTGGGTTTCTGTACAGCACTCTGTGACACCGGCTGATGTTAAAAGGGCTTTATAAATAAATGTTATTGATTGAATTTGATTGATCACTTTTTTGTTTGGTAGACCTTATTGTTTATTGACATTAATGTCAAATAGCTTTGTGTTCTACTTGTAGTCCTGGTTGTCCTGAAAATTAAGATGGTGAAACACTTCATTGTGAGGCTAAATATAAGGGTTGGACATGCAGATAAATGAAAGTTATATTAAAATCTGATTTTCTTTACTGGGGACTAGGGGCTGGTGGGGTTAATGACAAAATGCTGCATTTGGGGTAAATTTGTTTGACCCTAATAGCATTGGTCATCATTGCATTCCATTCCTGTAACTGTCTTGACTTAATCATCATCTTGTCTTTTGAGGCGGATTCATCCGGAATGGGCGTAAATGGCATTTAGTCCAAGTCCCAGACATAGACTGGATAAAATGTGTTGTCTTGGGATTCAAAAACATTCAGGAAATGCTGCTCTGGATGTATAAACGGTACTTTTACCACCATCTATAGGCTAAAGCTTGAATAGCATTGCATTTTTGACGCATTGAATGTGATGCCCATAATGTTATGGTATCACATTTGATCTATAAAACATGTTTTAGATATTGTTGTTGTAATCCACTCTTATTTTGGGCGAGTCCTCCAAGGGTTTCCATTGGGAATTGTTTATGACTGTTGCCGCCAGCAGGGTGTGCTGTAAGAGGGTGAGCGCAGTGGATGCGTCTCCCATCTAACACCAGAGGAAGACGCCTGTGACAACTTTTCCTACTGTCTACCCTGTTTACCAGGTATGTAGTGTACACAATTACATTATCTATAGGAAATGTTAGAGTCAAAAATGGTGATCTGTGTGATACTTACCTTTTATTTGGATTTCTGGAATATCCGGAACATCTAATCATTTACAGTTTAATTAGATTCATGATATATTGATTATGCTCCAAAATAGCCTACATTTTACCACTTGAATAATGTATGATACTACATATTTGAGGCAAAACAAACGGTTCCTTTCCAGCAATAAATGGCAGGTCCCTAAACCGCCTCACCCGCTTGAAGAAAAGTGTTGATAACAAGAGCCAGTAGGTGGCAGCACCGCTTAAACAAAATGTGAAGAACATACGCACATCCAGCTACTTTCCTCAGGTGCTGGAGTTGCAAACTCCTTGAAAACAGAAAGGAAAACGCAGCACGCTGCTCCTCATGATCCCAGGTGATTTATTACGACAACGTTTCAAACCTTAGGTTGAATATAGGACCTTCCACCCCAGGCGACATCACTTCCTTAAACAGGAGGTCCAAATATAGAACATAGCTTCACAATATTAACATTCAATGTAATGTAACATTCATAAACCTGTAGAAGCCTTAAGACCCGGATCAGTACCGCAGCCATATATGGACAGGTGAGACAAAAAAAAAACAGTTCCTGTTCATGATGTACAAGTTGGACATCCTTTGGCTTCTCATTGGAGTAGAAATGGTCGTGATGTCACGCAGGGGAGGGGACGTTGAGAGGAAACTTCTTCAAAAGGGAATATTTCTGGATCCACAGGCTGAACACACTGTCTCCTCTTGCCCTTTAATGAGGAGTTCGACTTAAAACCGTTTTTACAGTTTTAAAATGTCAAAAAGTATAGTTTTTTCTCCTGATATTTTGTGAATATTGTGTGTATTTACAGTAATATTTGGAAGTTTGTTTGAAAGTTGGAAGTTTACATACACTTAGGTTGGAGTCATTAAAACTCGTTTTTCAACCACTCCACAAATTTCTTGTTAACAAACTATAGTTTTGGCAAGTCGGTATAGGACATCTACTTTGTGCATGACACATGTCATTTTTCCAACAATTGTTTACAGACAGATTATTTCATTTATTATTCACTGTTTCACAATTCCAGTGAGTCAGAAGTTGACATACACTAAGTTGACTGTGCCTTTAAACAGCTTGGAAAATTCCAGAAAAGTATGTCATGGCCTTAGAAGCTTCTGATAGGATAATTGACATCATTTGAGTCAATTGGAGGTGTACCTGTGGATGTATTTCAAGGCCTACCTCCAAACTCAGTCTCTTTGCTTGACGTTATGGGAAAATCAAAAGATCTCAGAAAAAGAATTGTAGACCCCCACATGTCTGGTTCCTCCTTGGGAGCAATTTCCAAATGCCTGAAGGTACCACGTTCATCTGTACAAACAATAGTACCTAAGTATAAACACCATGGGACCACGCAGCCGTTATACCGCTCAGTCCCTTAGAGGTGAAAGTACTTTGGTGCGAAAAGTGCAAATCAATCCCAGAACAACAGCAAAGGACCTTGTGAAGATGCTGGAGGAAACAGGTGCAAAAGTATCTATATCCACAGTAAAACGAGTCCTATATCGACATAACCTGAAAGGCTGTTCAGCAAGGAAGAGGCCACTGCTCCAAAACCGCCATAAAAAAGACAGACTACGGTTTGCAACTGCACATGGGGACAAAAATCGTACTTTTTGGAGAAATATCCTCTGGTCTGATGAAACAAAAATAGAACTGTTTGGCCATAATGACCATCGTTATGTTTGGAGGAAAAAGGGGGAGGCTTGCAAGCCGAAGCACACCATCCCAACCGTGAAGCACAAGGGTGGCAGTGTCATGTTGTGGGGGTGCTATGCTGCAGGAGGGACTGGTGCACTTCACAAAATAGATGAAATCATGAGACAGGAAAATTATGTGGATATATTGAAGCAACATCTCAAGACTTCAGTCAGGAAGTTAAAGCTTGCTTGCAAATGGGTCTTCCAAATGGACAATGACCCCAAGCATACTACCAAAGACAAAAAAGTCAAGGTCTTGGAGTGGCCATCACAAAACCCTGACCTCAATCCTATAGAAAATTTGTGGGAAGAACTGAAAAAGTGTGTGCGAGCCAGGAGGCTTACACACCTGACTCAGTTACACCAGCTCTGTCAGGAGGAATGGGCCAATATTCACCCAAAGTATTGTGGGAAGCTTGTGGAAGGCTACCTGAAACGTTGCTACCAAATACTAATTGAGTGTATCTAAACTTCTGACTCACTGGGAATGTGATGAAAAAAAATTAAAGCTGAAATAAATCATTATCTCTACTATTATTCTGACATTTCACGTTCTTAAAATAAAGTGGTGATCCTAACTGACCTAAGACAGGGGATTTTACTAGGATTAAATGTCAGGAATTGTGAAAAAAAAGAGTTTGAATGTATTTGTCTAAGGTTTATGTAAACTTCTGACTTCAACTGCATATATATATATATATAATGTGTTATTTCATAGTTTGATGTCTTCACTATTATTCTACACTGTAGAAAATAGTACAAATAAAGAAAACCCCTGGAATGAGTAGGTGTGTCCAAACTTTTGACTGGTACTGTATGATCTTAAACAAGAAATGTGATCAATATTTACAGTAATATATATTTATACATATGTATATACCAACCAATTGATAGTACAATATATATTAAAAAAAAGAGAGCCAGTTACATCATAGCGCTTGATGGTTTTTGCGACTGCACTTGAAGAAACTTTCAAAGTAATGATGAACTGTCGTTTCTCTTTGCTTATTTGAGATGTTTTTGCCATAATATGGACTTGGTCTTTTACCAAATAGGGCAATCATCTGTATACCACCCCTACCTTGTCACGACACAACTGATTGGCTCAAATACATTTAGATGGAAAGAAATTCCACAAAATAACGTTTAACAGGGCACACCTGTTAATAATTGAAATGTATTCCAGGTGACTGAAATCAAATGTTATTTTTCACATGAGCTGAATACAACAGGTGTAGAACCTGACAGTGAAACGCTTACAAGCCCTTAACCAACGATGCAGCTTCAAGAAAAATAAGGCCTAACAACACCCCGTGCCAATAAATCCAATCTTCTCGGCCATTATCACTTAAATAATGACCATGGAATTCAATCCACCTTCAATAATAAAAAGTAATACATATATATCAAAATAAGTACATCAGCAGTTTACAATTGGCTCATTCACCCCCCCTGTAACTCTTCACCAATGTGTTGCTGTGAATGTGTTCTCAGTCAACTTACCTAGTAAAATAAGGCTTCAAATGTACATTTGTATTAGAATATTGGGATAATAATTTGTACACAGGATTTTTTAACTGAATTTCAGTTTAAAAACTGAATTTCATATAGTGGCGTGGCAGCTAGCCTAGTTGTTAGAGCGTTGGACTAGTAACCGAAAGTTTGCAAGATCAAATCCCTGAGCTGACAATGTAAAAATCTGTCGTTCTTCCCCTGAACAAGGAAGTTAACCCACTGATCCTAGGCCGTCATTGAAAATAAGAAGTCGTTCTTAACTGACTTGCCTAGTTAAAAAAATAAATAGTAAAGAAAACATGATTGAGTGCATTTATTTCTTCTGTTTAACAGAAACAACATTTTCTGATAGCGGAGCACCAAGTATTGGTCCACAAGTCTCCTTAACAGCTTCTACCCCCAAACCACAAGTCTCCTTAACAGCTTCTACCCCCAAACCACAAGTCTCCTCAAAACAGCTTCTACCCCCAAACCACAAGTCTCCTTAACAGCTTCTACCCCCAAACCATAAGACTGCTGAACAATTCATCAAATGGCCTCCCGGACTATTAGCATTGACACCCCTCCTTTTGTTTTAACAGTGCTGCTGCTCTGTTGTTATTATCTATACAGAGTCACTTTACCACCTACCTACATGTACAAATTACCCCAATTACCTTGACTAACCTGTAACCCCACACTTTGACTCAGTACCGGTTCCCCCTGTATATAGCCTCCTTATTGTTATTTTTTGTGTTACTGTTATAGATTTTATGTTTTGATGACTAAATGTTTGTACTTAATACTAAGAACATTCCATTCTGAAAGTGTATGCAATGGAGATGGGGTTGCAAGACAAATGGCAGTCCAATTAATATGTGTGTGTGTCTAGATATTAACTTGGTGTGCAGAAGTATGACTTCATTTAGGGGGTGTCTGTGTGAACAAAGAATTCTTTGATTCTACCAGACACATGCGAGAGGCCGGCCTTGAGAAGAACCTCCCAACACCTCCCGAGTTTGACCTATGTTGGAAAGATTGTGATAAGGAATGAATGGGTACTGTGGGAACCATTATGTTCTTGGAGAGGGTGGGGGAAGAGGTGGGAATTTTGCATCTTTGTGTTTCAACATTGTACCATATAAAAGACTGTGTACACCTTTTAGAGCTCAGAGCTCTCCCATGAATAAATAATCCACATTTGATCATTATAGATTGGGCCTCTGTCTCATTTCAACCAGTATCTTACAAATACTGGGTAACAGACAGAGTTTGTTTAATTGGAGTTCAGTTTATGAGCATTGAGAACGAAATTTCTATAACAGTTACTTAAAAAATATAAATATAAATATATATTTGTTTATTTCGTTAATATTTTTACATCTCTATATTCTTAAAACTGCATTGCTGGGTAAGGGCTTGTTAGTCAGCATTTCACTGTAAGGTTCTACATCTGTTGTATTCGGCGCATGTGACAAATAACAATTGATTTGATTAGTCCCCATCAGCTGGGACCTGTAACACACACGTAATACAATGGTAGGAAAGAGCAAGACAGGACAAAGAATAAACATGGGTAATGTAGTTGATAAAACCCCCAGTGAAAAGAAACACCAGCAAAGTAGGTAAAAAAAACAACATTTTATTACTGCTACCTCACACCCACAGTGACGTATGACACTTTACTTTAACACATAGAGTAGCAAAAGCCTGTTATCACCATTCATTTGTAAAAATGCTTTTCGATGCGACTTTCAAACAAGCAAAAGTTGAACAAGTGAAAAGCCACACACTTCACTTTCTCCAAAGATACATTTCAACTGGAAAGTTAAATTCCTTTACAACAAAAAACATCCACAACCTTAATAAAATAATAGTAATAATAAAATATAAAACGTGCACATCACCACTACGTAGATGGTTTGTTTGTTCCAATCCACGTCAGTACAAGTTATTCTCTGCACCCCGGAACTGCACATCCCACACCAGAGAAGAGTTATCATGGTACAATCGAGAGAGGTGTGACCGACAGAACTGCACATGCCATACATTACCATTACCAGTAGCATGGGAGAGTAACCTACAGTAGCATGGGAGAATAACCTACAGTAGCATGGGAGAATAACCTACAGTAGCATGGGAGAATAACCTACAGTAGCATGGGAGAGTAACCTACAGTAGCATGGGAAAGCAACCTACAGTAGCACAGGATAATTACCTACAGTAGCATGGGAGAGTAACCTACAGTAGCATGGGAGAGTAACCTGCAGTAGCATGGGAGAGTAACCTGCAGTAGCATGGGAGAATAACCTACAGTAGCATGGGAGAGTAACCTACAGTAGCATGGGAGAGCAACCTACAGTAGCATGGGAGAGCAACCTACAGTAGCATGGGAGAGTAACCTACAGAAGCACGGGAGAATTACCTACAGTAGCATGGGAGAATAAGCTACAGTAGCATGGGAGAGTAAGCTACAGTAGCATGGGAGAGTAAGCTACAGTAGCATGGGAGAGTAACCTACAGTAGCATGGGAGGGCAACCTACAGTAGCATGGGAGGGCAACCTACAGTAGCATGGGCGAGTAACCTACAGTAGCTGAACAGTCAACTCAGCCGTATGGGAGAGTAACCTACAGTAGAATGTAGCTGAAAAGAAAACTCAGCCAAAAATTGAGAAAAACCTACAGTAGCTGAACAGTCAGCTCAGCCATATGGGAGAATGACATACAGTAGATGAACAGTCAACTCAGCCGTATGGGAGAGTAACCTACAGTAGGTGAATAGTCAACTCAGCCATATGGGAGAGTAACCTACAGTAGCTGAACAGACAACTCAGCCGTATGGGAGAGTAACCTACAGTAGATGAACAGTCAACTCAGCCATATTGGAGAATGACATACAGTAGATGAACAGTCAACTCAGCCGTATGGGAGAGTAACCTACAGTAGGTGAATAGTCAACTCAGCCATATGGGAGAGTAACCTACAGTAGCTGAACAGACAACTCAGCCGTATGGGAGAGTAACCTACAGTAGGTGAATAGTCAACTCAGCCATATGGGAGAGTAACCTACAGTAGCTGAACAGACAACTCAGCCGTATGGGAGAGTAACCTACAGTAGATGAACAGTCAACTCAGCCATATTGGAGAATGACATACAGTAGATGAACAGTCAACTCAGCCATATGGGAGAGTAACCTACAGTAGCTGAACAGTCAACTCAGCCATATGGGAGAGTAACCTACAGTAGGTGAATAGTCAACTCAGCCATATGGGAGAGTAACCTGCAGTAGCTGAACAGACAACTCAGCCGTATGGGAGAGTAACCTACAGTAGCTGAACAGTCAACTCAGCCGTATGGGAGAGTAACCTACAGTAGCTGAACAGTCAACTCAGCCATATGGGAGAGTAACCTACAGTAGCTGAACAGTCAACTCAGCCATATGGGAGAGTAACCTACAGTAGCATGTACTTGACCTCAGCATCTACCCCTACTCCCTTCAAGCCTTCCCCATTTTCCACCCCACTGAACACACCTATCATCCACCCCTCCTCCTCTCCAGTCCTACTCCGGCCTCCACCCAACCCAACAACCCAAGCATCCACCCCTCCATCCCACCAGCACCCCTGGTATTGATCCCTCCTTCCTTCCAACCTTCACCCAACCCTTGGCCTCCATCCAGCCTTCTACTAGCCATCATTACCACTCAACCCCCTGGATCTCAACCCAGCCTACACCCTAGCCCAGAGGTAGGTAACCCTGGTGCTGGAGTGCCGCAGGAACTTCATGTTTTTGGTTTTCCAGCAATCAATGAACTGATCAATTAGCTCTGTTGGTCAGGATTGCTGCCCTTGCCCTTCCTAGCCCTTATCCACCCAGCACTCCCCAACCCCAACCCCTGCCCTCCCCAACCCCAGCCCTCCCCAAGATCTTCCCTAACCCCACCCCTCCCCAAGCCCAGTCCCCCAAAGCTCTTCCCAACCCCAGCCTTCCACAACCCAAGCCCTCCCCAAGCTCTACCCAACCCCAGCCCTCCCCAAGCCCTCCCAAAGCTCTTCCCAACCCCAGCCTTCCCCAACCCCAGCCCTCCCCAAGCTCTTCCCAAACCCAGCCCTCCCCAAGCCCAGTCCCTGCCCAAGCTCTTCCCAACACCAGCCCTCCCCAACATCTTCCTAACCCCAGCCCTTCCCAAACTCTACCCAACCCCAGCTCTCCCAAACCCCAGCCCACCCCAAACTCTACCCAACCCCAGCCCTCCCCAAGCTTTACCCAACCCCAACCCCAGCTCTACCCAACCCCAGCCCTCCCCAAGCTGTACCCAACCCCAGCCCTCCCCAAGCTGTACCCAACCCCAGCCCTCCCCACGCTCTTCCCAACCCCAGCTCTTCCCAACCCCAGCCCTCCCCACGCTCTTCCCAACCCCAGCCCTCCCCACGCTGTACCCAACCCCAGCCCTCCTCAAGCTCTTCCCAACCCCAGCCCTCCCCACGCTGTACCCAACCCCAGCCCTCCCCACGCTCTTCCCAACCCCAGCCCTCCCCACGCTGTACCCAACCCCAGCCCTCCTCAAGCTCTTCCCAACCCCAGCCCTCCCCACGCTGTACCCAACCCCAGCCCTCCCAACGCTCTTCCCAACCCCAGCTCTACCCAAGCTGTACCCAATCCCAGCTCTACTTAACCCCAGCCCTCCCCAAGCTCTACCCAACCCCAGCCCTCCTCAAGCTCTTCCCAACCCCAGCCCTCCCCACGCTGTACCCAACCCCAGCCCTCCCCACGCTCTTCCCAACCCCAGCTCTACCTAAATGCAGCCCTCCCCAAGCTCTACCTAACCCCAGCCCTCCCCAAGCTCTACCTAGCCCCAGCCCTCCCCAAGCTCTACCTAACCCCAGCCCTCCCAAGCTCTACCTAGCCCCAGCCCTCCCCAAGCTCTACCTAACCCCAGCCCTCCCTAAGCTCTACCTAGCCCCAGCCCTCCTCAAGCTCTTTCCCAACCCCAGCCCTCCCCACGCTGTACCCAACCCCAGCCCTCCCAACGCTCTTCCCAACCCCAGCTCTACCCAAGCTGTACCCAATCCCAGCTCTACTTAACCCCAGCCCTCCCCAAGCTCTACCCAACCCCAGCCCTCCTCAAGCTCTTCCCAACCCCAGCCCTCCCCACGCTGTACCCAACCCCAGCCCTCCCCCACTCTTCCCAACCCCAGCTCTACCTAAATGCAGCCCTCCCCAAGCTCTACCTAACCCCAGCCCTCCCCAAGCTCTACCTAACCCCAGCCCTCCCCAAGCTCTACCTAGCCCTCCTCAAGCTCTTCCCAACCCCAGCCCTCCCCACGCTCTTCCCAACCCCAGCTCTACCTAAATGCAGCCCTCCCCAAGCTCTGCCTAACCCCAGCCCTCCCCACGCTCTTCCCAACCCCAGCTCTACCTAAATGCAGCCCTCCCCACGCTGTACCCAACCCCAGCCCTCCTCAAGCTCTTCCCAACCCCAGCCCTCCCCACGCTGTACCCAACCCCAGCCCTCCCACGCTCTTCCCAACCCCAGCCCTCCCCACGCTGTACCCAACCCCAGCCCTCCTCAAGCTCTTCCCAACCCCAGCCCTCCCCACGCTGTACCCAACCCCAGCCCTCCCAACGCTCTTCCCAACCCCAGCTCTACCCAAGCTGTACCCAATCCCAGCTCTACTTAACCCCAGCCCTCCCAAGCTCTACCCAACCCCAGCCCTCCTCAAGCTCTACCCAACCCCAGCCCTCCCCACGCTGTACCCAACCCCAGCCCTCCCACGCTCTTCCCAACCCCAGCTCTACCTAAATGCAGCCCTCCCCAAGCTCTACCTAACCCCAGCCCTCCCAAGCCTCTACCTAGCCCCAGCCCTCCCCAAGCTCTACCTAACCCCAGCCCTCCCCAAGCTCTACCTAGCCCCAGCCCTCCCCAAGCTCTACCTAACCCCAGCCCTCCCCAAGCTCTACCTAGCCCCAGCCCTCCTCAAGCTCTTCCCAACCCCAGCCCTCCCCACGCTGTACCCAACCCCAGCCCTCCCAACGCTCTTCCCAACCCCAGCTCTACCCAAGCTGTACCCAATCCCAGCTCTACTTAACCCCAGCCCTCCCCAAGCTCTACCCAACCCCAGCCCTCCTCAAGCTCTTCCCAACCCCAGCCCTCCCCACGCTGTACCCAACCCCAGCCCTCCCCACGCTCTTCCCAACCCCAGCTCTACCTAAATGCAGCCCTCCCCAGCTCTACCTAACCCCAGCCCTCCCCAAGCTCTACCTAACCCCAGCCCTCCCCAAGCTCTACCTAGCCCCAGCCCTCCTCAAGCTCTTCCCAACCCCAGCCCTCCCCACGCTCTTTCCCAACCCCAGCTCTGCCTAAATGCAGCCCTCCCAAGCTCTACCTAGCCCCAGCCCTCCTCAAGCTCTTCCCAACCCCAGCCCTCCCCACGCTGTACCCAACCCCAGCCCTCCCAACGCTCTTCCCAACCCCAGCTCTACCCAAGCTGTACCCAATCCCAGCTCTACTTAACCCCAGCCCTCCCAAGCTCTGCCCAACCCCAGCCCTCCTCAAGCTCTTCCCAACCCCAGCCCTCCCCACGCTGTACCCAACCCCAGCCCTCCCAACGCTCTTCCCAACCCCAGCTCTACAAGCTGTACCCAATCCCAGCTCTACTTAACCCCAGCCCTCCCCAAGCTCTACCCAACCCCAGCCCTCCTCAAGCTCTTCCCAACCCCAGCCCTCCCCACGCTGTACCCAACCCCAGCCCTCCCCACGCTCTTCCCAACCCCAGCTCTACCTAAATGCAGCCCTCCCAAGCTCTACCTAACCCCAGCCCTCCCCAAGCTCTACCTAGCCCCAGCCCTCCCCAAGCTCTACCTAACCCCAGCCCTCCCAAGCTCTACCTAGCCCCAGCCCTCCCAAGCTCTACCTAACCCCAGCCCTCCCCAAGCTCTACCTAGCCCCAGCCCTCCTCAAGCTCTTCCCAACCCCAGCCCTCCCCACGCTGTACCCAACCCCAGCCCTCCCAACGCTCTTCCCAACCCCAGCTCTACCCAAGCTGTACCCAATCCCAGCTCTACTTAACCCCAGCCCTCCCCAAGCTCTACCCAACCCCAGCCCTCCTCAAGCTCTTCCCAACCCCAGCCCTCCCCACGCTGTACCCAACCCCAGCCCTCCCCACGCTCTTCCCAACCCCAGCTCTACCTAAATGCAGCCCTCCCCAAGCTCTACCTAACCCCAGCCCTCCCCAAGCTCTACCTAACCCCAGCCCTCCCCAAGCTCTACCTAGCCCCAGCCCTCCTCAAGCTCTTCCCAACCCCAGCCCTCCCCACGCTCTTCCCAACCCCAGCTCTACCTAAATGCAGCCCTCCCCAAGCTCTACCTAGCCCCAGCCCTCCTCAAGCTCTTCCCAACCCCAGCCCTCCCCACGCTGTACCCAACCCCAGCCCTCCCAACGCTCTTCCCAACCCCAGCTCTACCCAAGCTGTACCCAATCCCAGCTCTACTTAACCCCAGCCCTCCCCAAGCTCTACCCAACCCCAGCCCTCCTCAAGCTCTTCCCAACCCCAGCCCTCCCCACGCTGTACCCAACCCCAGCCCTCCCCACGCTCTCCCAACCCCAGCTCTACCTAAATGCAGCCCTCCCCAAGCTCTACCTAACCCCAGCCCTCCCAAGCTCTACCTAACCCCAGCCCTCCCCAAGCTCTACCTAGCCCTCCTCAAGCTCTTCCCAACCCCAGCCCTCCCCACGCCTCTTCCCAACCCCAGCTCTACCTAAATGCAGCCCTCCCCAAGCTCTCTACCTAACCCCAGCCCTCCCCACGCCTCTTCCCAACCCCAGCTCTACCTAAATGCAGCCCTCCCACGCTGTACCCAACCCCAGCCCTCCTCAAGCTCTTCCCAACCCCAGCCCTCCCCACGCTGTACCCAACCCCAGCCCTCCCACGCTCTTCCCAACCCCAGCCCTCCCCACGCTGTACCCAACCCCAGCCCTCCTCAAGCTCTTCCCAACCCCAGCCCTCCCCACGCTGTACCCAACCCCAGCCCTCCCCACGCTCTTCCCAACCCCAGCTCTACCTAAATGCAGCCCTCCCCAAGCTCTACCTAGCCCCAGCCCTCCTCAAGCTCTTCCCAACCCCAGCCCTCCCCACGCTGTACCCAACCCCAGCCCTCCCAACGCTCTTCCCAACCCCAGCTCTACCCAAGCTGTACCCAATCCCAGCTCTACTTAACCCCAGCCCTCCCCAAGCTCTCACCCAACCCCAGCCCTCCTCAAGCTCTTCCCAACCCCAGCCCTCCCCACGCTGTACCCAACCCCAGCCCTCCCCACGCTCTTCCCAACCCCAGCTCTACCTAAATGCAGCCCTCCCAAGCTCTACCTAACCCCAGCCCTCCCCAAGCTCTACCTAGCCCCAGCCCTCCCCAAGCTCTACCTAACCCCAGCCCTCCCCAAGCTCTACCTAGCCCCAGCCCTCCCCAAGCTCTACCTAACCCCAGCCCTCCCACGCTCTACCTAGCCCCAGCCCTCCTCAAGCTCTTTCCCAACCCCAGCCCTCCCCACGCTGTACCCAACCCCAGCCCTCCCAACGCTCTTCCCAACCCCAGCTCTACCCAAGCTGTACCCAATCCCAGCTCTACTTAACCCCAGCCCTCCCCAAGCTCTACCCAACCCCAGCCCTCCTCAAGCTCTTCCCAACCCCAGCCCTCCCACGCTGTACCCAACCCCAGCCCTCCCCACGCTCTTCCCAACCCCAGCTCTACCTAAATGCAGCCCTCCCCAAGCTCTACCTAGCCCCAGCCCTCCTCAAGCTCTTCCCAACCCCAGCCCTCCCCACGCTCTTCCCAACCCCAGCTCTACCTAAATGCAGCCCTCCCCAAGCTCTACCTAACCCCAGCCCTCCCCAAGCTCTACCTAGCCCCAGCCCTCCCCAAGCTCTACCTAACCCCAGCCCTCCCCAAGCTCTACCCAACCCCAGCCCTCCCCAAGCTCTACACAACCACAGCCCTCCCCAACCACAGGAAACACTTTTGTTAGTTAAAAACATTTAATGTCAGTCAAACATAACAAACTGAGAGTAAAACAAGAAGTTGGGGAAATGGAACTGTTAGAGAGACAGAGTGGTCAGAGAGAACATACTTTTATAAATGTGGGTCATTTTCTCTAAATTAACTGTTAAGGATAGCCTTAACACACCTTCTTTTCACAGATCCAACTATTTGTGTGGTTACATGACACATCATTCCAAGCCACTACTGGGTCCTGTTGAGTTTTGTCAACCAAAGCGCAGTCTTCTCCTTGCAAATTATTTGGCTCCCCTTCGACCCAGTAACTTGTGTTCAGTGGTGTGCCGTCCACCCATCTCCATGTTCCCTCAACTCGTCTGTCAGTCAGACCAAACCAGGCTCTTTTGTTGAATGCTTTGATTAAAGCCTGTTCCTCTCTGCTCTTGATGATCACCAGGTTTGCTTTTCTCGCCTGACAGTCCTTTCTGCTCTCATCCCATGTTTTCTCATCAGGGGAGATGTAGTAACAACTGCAGCAAGACCTTATCCAGTCTTGGGGACATGTGCCATATTTATTACTGGTCTGTAGCTGGTCTCTCTCTGCAGTCAGGGTGTTGTAACTGTTCCATAGGTTTCTCTCTGTGAAATAATATGATCAATGACCAAGTTAATAATCAGACATTACCAGGGTTAGGGTCAATTCCATTTAATTTCCAGTCAATTGAGGAAGTACGCTGGAATTCATATTCCAATTATCTTCAATGCTTTTCAATGAGGAACATTTGGAATTTGGTTTACTTTCTGAATTGACTGAAATTATGGAATTGACCCCAATCCTTGTTCATTACACCACTGATGATGAAGAATGTTTGAGTGAGAACATATCAAACTCACGGTAGAGTAACAGGCCTATGATCCCAGCAAGCAGGAAAACACACAGCAGCCCCAGACACACTGCAGCAGCTAGGAAACGTCTCTTCCACACTGAAGCACAAATTATTATCATAAGAACTTTATAATTTATTTGCGTTTATTTTTGTAGAGTTGCTCTTTCAAGCACTGAGGAAAATACACAAGCTTGACTTGGGCCACAACACAACAACTGAGTTCCGGCACCTCAACAGCATAGACAAAGTGATGCATAATTCCTATTGGAATCCAGCCTGACTGGGGATTGTAAACTGACTTGCCTAGTTAAATAAAGGTTACATAAATATATGTCTAGTAGTTATTTCTAGATTAAAAAAAAGCCTTGCATAGCCTACAGACACTATAAACAGGGTACATGTGGGACAAAACTTTGCAGTTTTACAGCTATTTTACTGTAATTCAACAACAAAACATTTTCATGGCTTATGACTTGTTTATTACAGGTCCTAGGAGTGTTACAGGGAGAACAGATAATACATTTCCTGTAAAACTGGAGAAATGATGAGACAAGAGAAAGTGTGCTGGTTTCAGGAACATTTCTCAATTGAATTTAATAAGCACATTGTTTTCAGAAAGAATCGAGGGTCTAATTACCTGGTTCATTGTAATTGCTTTGTAGAAAAATAGAAATTCACAGTTCTGAAGTATCAATAGAAAATATCTACATAAAACAATACACATTCACACACTTTCATCCTTTGGTATCTGTTCCCAAATAAAGGCTATTCACTTACAAATAGTGCAAAAGGTATGCTATCTAGCTTGTAAAACCCTTCAAATTGTATGTGTATTTCTGTCCCAACAAATCTCAACAGATTGCCCACTATAGTAGTGTAATCAACCACAATGACTCCCACTAGCCGTGCTACAGCTAACAGCAAAATACAGAAACAGCTAAGCATATAGCTATGGCTAAACTAGCGCTTAGCATGAAGCTAGGCTAGCTAGCGAACTTTCTAACCATTAATTAAGGCAAAACATCTAACTTCAATGATTCTACATTGCAACGTATAAGTATATACATCTGAGACTTCGTTTCATAAAATAAAAACCAATCCGGAGCTTAGAAATGCATATTTATAACTTCAAAAAGTCAACCATTTTGTTAGTGTTAGCGTGGCTTCATTAATTATAATGGGGAGACTTTAGCATTTTCTAGCTTTGACAAAAACAACAAACGCACCTTAAACACCACACAACCCATAAAATAGTTAGTAAAACGTGTAATCTTACTAATTTCAATAAATATATTTTGTATTATTACACATTACAAACGTGTAAAACAAGAGACATATTCTTCTTCTGTGGGGTTTATCGGCGGTTGGCATCCAACGTTATGGTGCATTACCGTCACCTCCTGTACTGGAGTGTGGGCCAGAGACGGAGAAACTACATCCTACCTGCCAGCCCCGTTGCTCTTAACAAGAATTTATTAAGCTTTCTGCCCATATCAGATGTCTATGTCCTGTGAAATGATCTTGTAACGTAGAGCGTCATGCTAATCACATTAGCGCACGCTAGCTCAACCGTCCCGTGGGGGACACACCAATCCTGGTGAGGTTAATCTTGTAAAAATAGCGCCCTCTCTTCTATCCCTTCCTACCGTCCTCCCCTCCCCGAACTTTACATTTCCCTTAGTATCTCTATTCCACTGCTCCTGCCATCTCTGCACCATCTCTGTCCATATCAGGCTTTCAGTCTGCCATCTCTGCACCATCACTGTCCATATCAGGCTTTCAGTCTGCCATCTCTGCACCATCACTGTCCATATCAGGCTTTTAGTCTGCCATCTCTGCACCATCACTGTCCATATCAGGCTCTCAGTCTGCCATCTCTGCACCATCTCTGTCCATATCAGGCTTTTAGTCTGCCATCTCTGCACCATCACTGTCCATATCAGGCTCTCAGTCTGCCATCTCTGCACCATCTCTGTCCATATCAGGCTTTCAGTCTGCCATCTCTGCACCATCTCTGTCCATATCAGGCTTTCAGTCTGCCATCTCTGCACCATCTCTGTCCATATCAGGCTTTCAGTCTGCCATCTCTGCACCATCTCTGTCCATATCAGGCTTTCAGTCTGCCATCTCTGCACCATCTCTGTCCATATCAGGCTTTCAGTCTGCCATCTCTGCACCATCTCTGTCCATATCAGGCTTTCAGCCTCTGCCTTGCTCATTGAAACTAAAACATCAACATTGCTTACTTACAGGCTCTAACCAACAGTGCAAAAAGGTATTAGGTGAACAATAGGTAAGTAAAGAAATAAAAACACCAGTAAAAAGACAGTGAAAAATAACAGTAGCGAGGCTATATACAGTAGAGAGGCTATATACAGTAGCGAGGCTATATACAGTAGCGAGGCTATATACAGTAGCGAGGCTATATACAGTAGAGAGGCTATATACAGTAGCGAGGCTATATACAGTAGCGAGGCTATATACAGTAGCGAGGCTATATACAGTAGCGAGGCTATATACAGTAGCGAGGCTATATACAGTAGAGAGGCTACATACAGGCACCGGTTAGTCGGGCTGATTGACATGACATGTACATGAAGTTATGGTTAAAGTTACTATGCATATATGATGAACAGAGAGTAGCAGTAGCGTAAAAGAGGGGTTGGTGGGTGGCGGGACACAATGCAGATAGATAGCCCGGTTAGTCAATGTGCGGGGACACTGGTTGGTCGGGCCAATTGAGGTAGCATGTACATGAATGTATAGTTAAAGTGACTATGAATATTTGATTAAAAGAGAGTACAGAACAGTCTATGACTCGGTTGGCTGGGGTCTTTGACAATTTTTAGGGCCTTCTTTCGACACCGCCTGGTGTAGAGGTCCTGGATGGCAGGCAGCTTAGCCCCAGTGATGTACTGGGCCGTACGCACTATCGGTAGCCGGTGCCCCCTGTATAGAGCCGGTAGCCGGTGCCCCCTGTATAGAGCCGGTAGCCGGTGGCCCCTGTATAGAGCCGGTTGCCGGTGCCCCCTGTATGTAGCCGGTGCCCCCTGTATATAGCCGGTAGCCGGTCCCCCCTGTATATAGCCGGTAGCCGGTTCCCCCTGTATAGAGCCTCGTTATTCTTATTGGGTTACTTTTTATTATTACTTTTTATTTTAGTCTACTCTGTAAATATTTTCTTCTTCTGGAACTGCACTGTTGGTTAAGGGCTTGTAAGTAAGCATTTCACGGTAAAGTCTACACTTGTTGTATTCGACGCATATGTGGCAAATAAAGTTTGATTTGATTTGATAAGTGTAAGACGGTCTTAAATCTTTCCTCATGTTAGTGCTTTGCTTGATTAAAATTCTTGTAAGTAATATCCTTATAGGTTGAGATGAACCTCAAAAGGGAGGAGATTTGTTGGAAATTAACAATGAATTACATGCTGTACTGTTTAATTAGACATACTATGCTGTTTTACTGAGAGAATTGTCCATTGTTTTATGTTAGTATTTTGCTGATACAGACTTGTCTTGTGTGGGTGTGACCGCAGGATGTTGACATCCTGTTTTCACAATCTACAGGAACTTAGAAGTTTGGAAACATGCAAGAAAGAACAGACAATGGTGGCAATGCCAGCTATCTTAATCTGAACAGACAATGGTGGCAATGTCAGCTATCTTAATCTGAACAGACAAGCTAAATCACGTTTAACACTTCATGTTCCGTCCCAGTCTCCACCCATCTGCTAAACTGCCACGTAGACAAAATAGGTCCTTCTTTTTCTATTAGAGGAGAGAGGCAACTCTGTTCGTGAAGCTGACTATTCTTAGTGATGGTTGATTGCTTAAATTTTTACAAATCTTATAGTAAAGTTGTTTTGAAGAACACAGTCTCTCTCCTTTTGGATAGAATTACCCCCGACAGAACCACTACATATCCCTGGATGATAAACTCCACAGTCGGTTTGATCCATGTTTCCTGCACACGAATCACATCAGGCTTAGCTGGCATATCAACAATGAACTGCTTGAAATCCTTCCCATTAGCCAACAGGCTTGGAGCATTCCATTGTAGTACTACCACGGTAACTAAGATCCAGTAATTCATGACTCCAGCCTCGGCTGATTGAGGTCATCTCCAACCTCTTCCCACGTCAACCCTGTCATACTCAGATGTCTCCCAGCCGCTTTCACTATTCGCTGAATCCTCTCTGTTTTAAACTCCACTTTAGCAAGCTATTGATAGCTCCCGTCACCCAGCTTTCTCTTATCTATGTATTCCATTTCACCGCCCACCTGCCCCGTAATCTAGATGCTCCTACCCATCTCTCCCTTGAACCTGTATCTCCCATGGACGTGGACCATGCTCCCCTCGCGACTTATCTTGCCCTTACTCAGCACTCTCTACCTCCGAACTGCCGCTCCTCAAGCTTCCTTTCTTCTTCATCTTCATCATCTTCTTCTTCCAAACAGAAGAAATGATGAGACAAGAGAAAGTTGTCTGGTTTCAGGAATGGTTGTTTTAGTAGAATGAGGAGGTGAGGTCACAGTCACCAGCGTAAAGGCCACCAACCGACAGATCTGCTGGCTCCACCAATACCTTTCAGGGCCTTTCAACTAATCCAATCTGTCAGTAGGACTTATTTCACCCATTAGTAGAATGTTTTTTCCAGGTTAGATGGTTTAGGTCAGGGATCATCAACTAGATTCAGCCGCGGGCCGGTTTGTTCTCGAGCGGATGGTCGCGGGGTCGGAACATAATACGAAATCATTTGTAGACTGCAAATTGACAAACATATATAATATTTCACTAAAACATAATGTGCTTATATCTATATTTGATTGCGTGTCTCTCTATTATGCGTGAGAATACTTGGTAACAGATTACCAAAATTAAAATCACTTGGAGCTGATTTCCTGAAAATGAAAATGCTCAGAAAACTTGAGCTGTCACGCCCTGACCTGTTGGAGCCTTTTTATGTCTCATTTTAGTTTGGTCAGGGTGTGATTTGGGGTGGGCATTCTATGTTATAGTTTTTGTATTTCTTTGTTTTGGCTGAGTGTGGCTCTCAATCAGGGACAGCTGTCTATCGTTGTCTCTGATTGGGAACCACACTTAAGCAGCTACCTTTTTCCTCCTTTGGTTGTGGGAGGTTGACGCTGTTATTTGTGTGTATGCTGTTGGTGCAACACCGATTTGATCTTCGTTCATTGTTTTTGTTTTGAGTGAGTAACAATAAATATGTTTAACTCAACCCGGTACGCTGCGCCTTGGTCTGTCAATGAAGATCGTGACATGAGCGGACAAATAATACCACCTGCCCATGGGCCACCAGTTGGGGAAGCCTGGTTCAGACAGTCTCATTCATTCATCATTTCTAACCCTGGCAGTCATTCTGAATACAGATTTTGGGAATCCACTCTGGCTGGATTCAAATAGGAATTAAACGTCACAATATGCAGGCCAGCGTATTGTGACTTGACACTGGTCACCAGTGTCCAAAACACAGCAAAGACTGATCACCAGCAAAAACACAATGAAGCCTGGTCGGCCAGCATAACCCGCTAGACCAGTATCGGACCAGCACTGACCAGCATGGATCAGCTTGAAATTGATGGGGCACCTCTTATAGAATATATTGGCCTTAACGTAAGGTGGAGTTCAGGCACCCAAAATGAGTGCCGGTTGTTACCTGAATGTTGATCACCAGCTCCAACCTTCTTGTGGGTCTTGATGGGTATTTCGTTGGCGTATATATGATCAATATCCATGGTGTTTATTTCATTAGGTTCTTCGTCTTTAAATCGTAACTTCTACTGTTGTAACTTCTGCTCTTGTAACGTCTGCTGATATCTCAGTTGTAGGTTTGTGTCTGTTCTCTGCACTGCTGGATCCTCTGTGTGCCTCAGCCTGATGTCAGAGACAGTTTTAACTGTCAACCTCATTAAAGGGGAAACTGTCTAACCAATAGTATGACACTAACCACCACCATGTGACTCCAGACTTATTTTCTGAAAACCATGTTTGTTTACCACAATGAAGATTAGTTTATATATTTAGTTTATATTAGTTTACTACAGTGTAGATTAGTGTGTATATTTAGTTTCTATTAGTTTAGTTTACTACAGTGTAGATTAGTTTCTATATTTAGTTTCTATTAGTTTAGTTTACTACAGTGTAGATTAGTGTGTATATTTAGTTTATATTAGTTTAGTTTACTACAGTGTAGATTAGTTTGTATATTTAGTTTCTATTAGTTTAGTTTACTACAGTGTAGATTAGTTTGTATATTTAGTTTCTATTAGTTTAGTTTACCACAGTGTAGATTAGTGTGTATATTTAGTTTATATTAGTTTACTACAGTGTAGATTAGTTTGTATATTTAGTTTCTATTAGTTTAGTTTACCACAGTGTAGATTAGTGTGTATATTTAGTTTCTATTAGTTTAGTTTACCACAGTGTAGATTAGTTTGTATATTTAGTTTCTGTTAGTTTAGTTTACCACAGTGTAGATTAGTTTGTATATTTAGTTTATATTAGTTTAGTTTACCACAGTGTAGATTAGTTTGTAAATTTAGTTTCTATTAGTTTAGTTTACTACAGTGTAGATTAGTGTGTATATTTAGTTTCTATTAGTTTAGTTTACTACAGTGTAGATTAGTGTGTGTATTTCGTTTATATTAGTTTAGTTTACTACAGTGTAGATTAGTGTGTATATTTAGTTTCTATTAGTTTAGTTTACCACAGTGTAGATTAGTGTGTATATTTAGTTTCTATTAGTTTAGTTTACCACAGTGTAGATTAGTTTGTATATTTAGTTTCTATTAGTTTAGTTTACCACAGTGTAGATTAGTTTGTATATTTAGTTTCTGTTAGTTTAGTTTACCACAGTGTAGATTAGTTTGTATATTTAGTTTATATTAGTTTAGTTTACCACAGTGTAGATTAGTTTGTAAATTTAGTTTCTATTAGTTTAGTTTACTACAGTGTAGATTAGTGTGTATATTTAGTTTCTATTAGTTTAGTTTACTACAGTGTAGATTAGTGTGTGTATTTCGTTTATATTAGTTTAGTTTACTACAGTGTAGATTAGTGTGTATATTTAGTTTCTATTAGTTTAGTTTACCACAGTGTAGATTCGTTTTAAGGATCATTGGGGCGCTAGCACCCCATTCGTGACACTACCCGGAGAAATGTAAGGCGGCAAATTCAAAATCCAAAAGTTGAATTATAAAACATTCATCAATATACAAGTGTTGCATAGTCATCAAAAGCTCTGATTCTTGGCAATATCACAGCGTTGTCAGATTTCAAAAAGGCTTTACGGGGAAAGCACAACATTAGATTTTTTGAGGATAGCACCTCTCATATTTTATGCATTAGCATAAATTCATAACCAACGCGGGTCTCACAAAACACATATAAGAGCTAAAATAAATCGCTTACCTTTGATGATCTTCTGCTGAGGCGCATTATGTTCAGAAAATCCACCGTCTGTCACGATCTTGTGTAAGAGAGGACCAAAGTGTAGCGCGGGTGAAGTTCCACATGTTTAATTTAATGAAACTTACAAAGATACTTACAAATGACCGTAGTGCATAGAAGACAGTAACAAACACCATTACAAACAATGACCCACAAAGCACATGGGGATATGAACAAACATATATATGGTCCCCAATTAGAGGCAACGACACTCAGCTGCCTCTAATTGGGAACCATCAAACCACACATAGAAAATAAAACATAGAAAAAAGAAAAAAAACTGATCACGTCCTGACCAAAACACCCTAGATGAGCCAGAAGGATATCTGTGGCCAGGACGTGACAGTACCCCCTCCTCCCCAAAGCGCGGACTCCGACCGCAACAAAAAGTCAATGGGAAGGGTTTTCGGGTGGGTCTTCGCCCTCGGCGGCGGCTCCGGTGCGGGCCGTGCCGGCCCGAGAAGATGCACCAGGGGCCCGGTGCGTTGAGCCAGAACAGGAGTCCTCGGACTCGGGAGACGCACAGGGGACCTGATGCGTGGAGCAGGAACAGGTCGTGCTGGGCTCTGAAGGCACACAGGGGACCTGATGCCTGGAGCCGGCACCATATGCCCCCCCCATAAATCTTGGGGCTGCTGTGGCCGCGAACCCCCCAGGAACTCTCGCCAAAGCAAGGCATCACAATCCGCCTTGATCTCCTCCACGGTCAAGAACTCCTTCTCCTTCTGGCCACGCTGCTTGGTCCTTTCGTGGTGGGTCATTCTGTCACGATCTTGTGTAAGAGAGGACCAAAGTGCAGCGCGGGTGTAATTCCACATGTTTAAAATTTGACTTCTAAACAGACTTTTTAACAGCTTCCACCCCCAAGCCATAAGACTCCTCAACAGCTAATCAAATGGCTACCCAGACTATTTGCATTAATCTCCCACCCTGCTGCTACTCTCTGTTTATTATCTATGTATAGTCACTTTAACTACCTACGTGTACATATTACCTCAATTACCTCGACTAACCGGTGCCCCCCGCACAATGACTCCGGGTACCACCTGTATATAGCCTCGCTATTGTTATTTTACTGCTGATATTTAATTATTTGTTACTTACATTTTTTATTTAACACTTATTTTTCGTAAAACTGCATTGTTGGTTAAGGGCTTGTTAGTAAACATTTCACTGTAAGGTTCTACACCTGTTGTATTCAGCGCACGTGACAAATACAATTTGATATGATTTGATTTAATAACTTTTATATTTTTTATGTAGTCAAACCGGTTATAACTTGCTGGCTAACGTGATAAAATGTTGAATGGTGTTGCACATGTACACACACACACACACACACACACACACACACACACACACACACACACACACACACACACACACACACACACACACACACACACACAGCTATTCATCTTAATCAACAACGGTACACATGTTGTATCCCATTCAATTTCTCCCTTGATCCAGAGAGCACCTTATCATATAAACTTTTAAAACTACCCACAGAAAATAATTTAGGTAGTTTTAGCCCATAACCTGCATCGGAATGAAAGTAGGCAACTCTGTAGTACGGAGTTGGTACAGTATGTCCTCAAATGGATGCTTTTGGTCTCTGTAGATGTGGTAACAGTTTTGACAGAGTTTGGTGAAGGCACACAGGATATGATTGCAGTACTTGAACAGGAATCTCTCTCCCTGTGGTTGTTCTGGCTGACTTCTCGTTGTAAAACACAGTTGAGTAACACGTTGAGGCATCAAGCTGACATAAGGTGTTGCATAGGCATAATTCATGTATTACTGGTGATTGACAGTAAAGGGGCAATCAGCAGTTGAAACAATAAGAAAGCGTACACCCCGCCCCTGTTTCAGTAAAAAGCTGAGGGATGGTTATGGAGGAATGTAACTAAACAATTGGTACCCGTGAGGATTTTCTGTGTGTTGTGTGTGACGTCCATATTTATAGTTTACTTTGCTACTTGAGTCATAGCTCTCTCTCTCTCTCTCTCTCTCTCTCTCTCTCTCTCTCTCTCTCTCTCTCTCTCTCTCTCTCTCTCTTTCTTGCCATGCCGCTTTCCACACAGAACTAGCCCCGCCCCCTGTCACTCAAGGGGCGCAATTGCTGTTCCTCCACCAAGAGACCCTTGTGTTCAGTCTGCATAGTCAATGCTGTTGACTACCATGTTGGCTAGCTAGCTAACGAGGAGACCCTTGTGTTCAGTCTGCATGGTCAATGCTGTTGACTACCATGTTGGCTAGCTAGCTAACCAGGAGACCCATGTGTTCAGTCTGCATGGTCAATGCTGTTGACTACCATGTTGGCTAGCTAGCTAACCAGGAGACCCATGTGTTCAGTCTGCATGGTCAATGCTGTTGACTACCATGTTGGCTAGCTAGCTAACCAGGAGACCAATGTGTATAGTCTGCATGGTCAATGCTGTTGACTACCATGTTGGCTAGCTAGCTAACCAGGAGACCCATGTGTTCAGTCTGCATGGTCAATGCTGTTGACTACCATGTTGGCTAGCTAGCTAACCAGGAGACCCATGTGTTCAGTCTGCATGGCTAATGCAACACATGGAACAATATTAAGGACTATGATGCTGTTTTCACATTGCTTCCTAATACAAATCCACTAGTGTTCTATAATTGCACTATTCATTTGTGTTTCTTACAAACAGCTAGCTTGTCCTTTCTTAGCAAGTTGGGCCTAAATCTTGTTAGCCGCTAATGCTAATCGCTAGTTAGTTGGCTAGCTTGCTAATAAATGTACTGAGAGCAAACATAATGAGCAAACAGAATCAGCAATACAGCCTGATAATACCAGTGATGGTGTAGACCTAAATCAGCCTGATAATACCAGTGATGGTGTAGACCTAAATCAGCCTGATAATACCAGTGATGGTGTAGACCTAAATCAGCCTGATAATACCAGTGATGGTGTAGACCTAAATCAGCCTGATAATACCAGTGATGGTGTAGACCTAAATCAGCCTGATAATACCAGTGATGGTGGAGACCTAAATCAGCCTGATAATACCAGTGATGGTGTAGACCTAAATCAGCCTGATAATACCAGTGATGGTGTAGACCTAAATCAGCCTGATAATACCAGTGATGGTGTAGACCTAAATCAGCCTGATAATACCAGTGATGGTGTAGACCTAAATCAGCATGTTGTTTGTGCAACAGTATCTTCTATATATTTTTTTTTGTTTTTTTACCTCCTTTTCTTCCCAATCTCATGATTTCCAATTGGTAGTTACAGTCTTGTCCCTTCGCTGCAACTCCCATACTGACGCGGGAGAGGCGAAGGTCAAGATCAAATCAAATCAATCAAATCAAATTTATTTATAAAGCCCCCCTTACATCAGCTGATGTCACAGAGTGCTGTACAGAAACCCAGCCTAAAACCCCAAACAGCAAGCAATGCAGGTGTAAAAGCACGGTGGCTAGGAAAAAGCCATGCGTCCTCCGAAACACGACCCTGCCAAGACACCCTGCTTCTTGAAGCACTGCTCGTTTAACCCAGTAGCCAGTCGCACCAATGTGTCGGTGGAAACACCATCCAGCTGGAGATCGTGGTCAGCTTGCAGGCCCCCGGCCCGCCACAAGGAGTCGCTAGAGCGCGATGGGACGAGGAAATTCCAGCCGGCCAATCCCACCCCTAACCTGGACGACGCTGAGCCAATTGTATGCCAATTCATGGGTCTCCCGGTCACGGCCAGGTCCCGGTCACACCCGGGTCTATTGTGACGCCTTAGACCGCTGCGCCACTCAGGAGGCCTCAACAGTATCTTCTAAATCAAACAGAAATACACAAAGCCAACAGCCTGAAAGGATGGGACACCACCATCTTCTGACTTCAAGTCTCGTACACCCAAATACCCCTCTGCAGCTGCCACCACAACCTCTATTTTCAGTGACTTACTATCCATCCCTGCAGTATAGTTGATAACCATTTCTATAAATGCACAAAATCTAATCTTACTGAAACATATATAACTTGTTGGCCTATCTCTCTGTACTGATACAGATCTACAGTCAACAGTCAAAGACTGGGAATTCTAGGAGTAACCAGAACGGATAGGAACAGGAAGAAGTCAAAGGACCACTTTTGTAAACAAGGTTTGACGCGCACGAGATTGTGAACGCGCACCACTTTATTTTTCTTTCCTATCATTCACGTTATCGTCCGGTTGAAATATTACAGCAAAAATACACAAAAGGATACCTAAGGATACATTAAAAATGATGTTTGGTTTGTTTGTAGAAAGTGTATAGGTATAATTTGAACGTGTTCTCTTCACGGTTTAATGGGCGACTCAACGGTGGATTTTATGATCATAACGCGCCAACCAAACGGAGATTTATGGATATAATAAATGACTTTTTCTAACAAAAGAACCATTGAATGTCTTCGTTGGACACTTGGGAAGCCCTCAGAAGAAGTTCTTCGAAAGGTAAGGGATTTTATATTAGCGATTATATGCGTTTTGTGAGACCCGCGTTGGTTATGGATTTATGCTAATGCATAAAATATGAGAGGGGCTATCCTCAAACAATCAAATGTTGTGCTTTCGTCGTAAAGCCTTTTTGAAATCTGAAAACGCTGTGAAATTGCCAAGAATCAGAGCGTTTGTGTTACGTCCTGGCCATAGATAGCCCTTTTGGCTGCTCTATGGTGGTTTTGGTCAGGACGTGAGCAGGGGTGGTTTTTGTTCTATGTTTTATTTTCTAGGTTTGGTTTGTGGATGGTTCCCAATTAGAGGCAGCTGAGTGTCGTTACCTCTAATTGGGGACCATATATATGTTTGTTCTTTTCCCCACTTGCGGTGTGTTTCATTGTTGTTTATTGTGTGAGCACCTGTATGTGCTACACGTTCGTCACGGTCGGTTTGTTCTTTGTTTTCACCAGTTACGTTTAAATAAAATTATGTATACTGGTTACCTCGCTGCACTCCGCAGGTGCAGCGCTCCGCAGGTGCAGAGTGGAGTTATCCATTCAGCCAGGACGGGTTGTGCAGGCTGTACGCCAGAGACCTCCAGTGCGTCTTCACGGCCCAGTGTATCCTGCCCCTGTTCCACGCTCCCGGATCCCTGTGCGTGTGGTGAGCCCAGCATGCACTGAAAGACGCTCCAGGATCCCTGTGCGTGTTGTGAGCCCAGCATGCACTGTCCCATTCTCCAGGATTCCTGTGCGCGTTGTGCGCCTTCGGAGCCCGGCACGGCCTGTGGCCGCTCCACGATCTCCAGTCCGGGGCCCGCAACGAGGGTGCCCAGTCCGGGGCCCGCAACGAGGGTCCCCAGTCCGGGGCCCGCAACGAGGGTCCCCAGTCCGGGCCCGCAGGGTGCCCAGTCCGGGGCCCGCAACGAGGGTGCCCAGTCCGGGGCCCGCAACGAGGGTGCCCAGTCCGGGGCCCGCAACGAGGGTCCCCAGTCCGGGGCCCGCAACGAGGGTCCCCAGTCCGGGGCCCGCAACGAGGGTGCCCAGTCCGGGGCCCGCAACGAGGGTCCCCAGTCCGGGGCCCGCAACGAGGGTGGCCAGTCCAGGGCACGCAACGAGGGTCCCCAGTCCAGGGCACGCAACGAGGTTGCCCAGTCCGGGGCCCGCAACGAGGGTACGGCCCGCACCGGAGCCGCCGCCTAAGGCGAGGACCCACCCGAGAGACCCTCCCAGTGACTTTTTGGGCGCGGTCGGAGTCCGCACCTTTGGGGGGGGGGTACTGTCACGTCCTGGCCATAGATAGCCCTTTTGGCTGCTCTATGGTGGTTTTGGTCAGGACGTGAGCAGGGGTGGTTTTTGTTCTATGTTTTATTTTCTATGTTTGGTTTGTGGATGCAGCTGGCAGCTATATATATATATATATATATATATGTTTGTTCTTTTCCCCACTTGCGGTGTGGGTCATTGTTTATTGTGTGAGCACCTGTATGTGCTACACGTTCGTCACGGTCGGTTTGTTCTTTGTTTTCACCAGTTACGTTTAAATAAAATTATGTATACTGGTTACCTCGCTGCACCTTGGTCCGTTCTTCACGACGATCGTGACAGTTTGATGACTATGCAAGACTTGTATATTGATGAATGTTTAATAATTAAACTTTTGGATTTTGAATTTGAATTTGGCGCCTTGTCATCAGATACAGGAAAGTTAGTCATTGATCCTGTCATCAGATACAGGACAGTTAGTTGTTGATCCTGTCATCAGATACAGGACAGTTAGTCATTGATCCTGTCATCAGATAGTGGACAGTTAGTTATTGATCCTGTCATCAGATACAGGACAGTTAGTTATTGATCCTGTCATCAGATACAGGACAGTTAGTTATTGATCCTGTCATCAGATACAGGACAGTTTGTTATTGATCCTGTCATCAGATACAGGACAGTTAGTTATTGATCCTGTCATCAGATACAGGACAGTTAGTTATTGATCCTGTCATCAGATACAGGAGAGTTAGTTATTGATCCTGTCATCAGATACAGGACAGTTAGTTATTGATCCTGTCATCAGATACAGGAAAGTTAGTCATTGATCCTGTCATCAGATACAGGGGAGTTATTTATTGATCCTGTCATCAGATACAGGACAGTTAGTTATTGATCCTGTCATCAGATACAGGACAGTTAGTTATTGATCCTGTCATCAGATACAGGAAAGTTAGTCATTGATCCTGTCATCAGATACAGGAGAGTTATTTATTGATCCTGTCATCAGATAGTGGACAATTCGTTATTGATCCTGTCATCAGATACAGGACAGTTAGTTATTGATCCTGTCATCAGATACAGGACAGTTAGTTATTGATCCTGTCATCAGATACAGGACAGTTAGTTATTGATCCTGTCATCAGATACAGGACAGTTAGTTATTGATCCTGTCATCAGATACAGGAAAGTTAGTCATTGATCCTGTCATCAGATACAGGAGAGTTATTTATTGATCCTGTCATCAGATAGTGGACAATTAGTTATTGATCCTGTCATCAGATACAGGACAGTTAGTTATTCATCCTGTCATCAGATACAGGACAGTTAGTTATTCATCCTGTCATCAGATACAGGACAGTTAGTTATTGATCCTGTCATCAGATACATTACAGTTAGTTATTGATCCTGTCATCAGATACAGGACAGTTAGGTATTGATTCTGTCATCAGATACAGGACAGTTGACAGTTAGTTATTCATCACCTCTCTCCTCTCTACCAATATCTGTCAGCTCTCTCTTTCTCTCTTTCTACCTCTTTCTCCTGTGTGTGAGTGAGTGAGTGAGTGAGTGAGTGAGTGAGTGAGTGAGTGAGTGAGTGAGTGAGTGAGTGAGTGAGTGAGTGTGTGTGTGTGTGTGTGTGTGTGTGTGTGTGTGCATGCGTGTGTGTTCGACTAAATAGGAGAGAGAGAGTTCTGTTGTTCTGGGATTGTTTTGCACTTTTTGCACCAAAGTACGTTCATCTCTAGGAGACAGAATGCGTCTCCTTCCTGAGCAGTATGACAGCTGCGTGGTCCCATGGTGTTTATACTTGCGTACTATTGTTTGTACAGATGAACGTGGTACCTTCAGGCGTTTGGAAGTTGCTCCCAAGGATGAACCAGATTTGTGGAGGTCTACAATTTTTTTCTGAGGTCTTTGTCTGATTTCTTTTGATTTCCCCATGACGTCATGCAAAGAGGCACTGAGTTTGAAGGTAGGCCTTGAAATACATCCTCCGGTACACCTCCAAATGACTCAAATTATGTCAATCAGCCTATCAGAAGCTTCTAACGCCACGACAACAGTTTCTGGAATTTTCCAAGCTGTTTAAAGGCACTGTCAACTTAGTGTCTGTAAACTTCTGACCCACTGGAACTGTGATACAGTGAATTTTAAATGAAATAATCTGTCTGTAAACAATTGTTGGAAAAATTACTTGTGTCATGCACCAAGTAGATGTCCTAACCGACTTGCCAAAGCTGTAGTTTGTTAACAAGAAATGTGTATAGTGGTTGAAAAACGAGTTTTAATGACTCCAACCGAAGTGTATGTAAACTTCCGACTTCAACTATATATATATATCATTATTTATTTATTTTGCCTGTTTTGCATGTTATTTTGGCATTAATTCATGTCACATTTCAGTTTGCAAACAATGTAAGACATTTATTTTGTGTTAGTAAATCCACATACAAACATGGTCTCTTTCTTGAGTGAGGCAGCTCCAAAATGCAGGTGATTCAGCCTATCACAGTGCTTTCTGTGGTGGAGGGGCAGCCAGCTGAATATACAGACCGTATCCGAGGGTAATCTACTGTAATTGCGCCGTGATTGGCTCAGTGTTCTGTCACTCATGGGGACACTATGAATCTAGAGGGAGAACTAGAAAGTTCAAGCCCTCTTGGGTGCTGCCATAGTTTTACATTAGAAGTGGCCATCTAAGAAGGCTCAAGGTCATTGGTCACAGATAAAATGACATCAAATCACGTTATATCTACAATAGCTTTGAATGGACTGATCATGTTAATTCCAAAATTATAGCTAACAAGCTAGACAAGCAGTCATCATCATGACTCACATCAGCAACATACTGGCAAATCCTTATACAGTGGCAAGACAAAGTAAGTGAACCCTTTGGAATTACCTGGATATCTGAGTAAATTGGTCATCAAATTTGTTCTGATCTTCATCGAAGTCACAACATTAGACAAACTTAATGTGCTTAAACTAATAACACACAAATGATTGTATTTTTCTTGTCTATATTGAATACAGAATTTAAACATTCACATGTAACATACAGTATTTACCATGTAACATACTGTATCTACCACGTAACATAATGCATCTACCATGTAACATACTGTATCTACCATGTTACATACTGTATCTATGATGTAACATACTGCATCTACCATGTAACATACTGTATCTACCATGTTACATACTGTATCTATGATGTAACATACTGCATCTACCATGTAACATACTGTATCTACCATGTTACATACTGTATCTACCATGTAACATACTGTATCTATGATGTAACATACTGCATCTACCATGTAACATACTGTATCTACCATGTTACATACTGTATCTACCATATAACATACTGCATCTATGATGTAACCTACTGTATCTACCATTTATCATACTGTATCTACCATGTAACAAACTGTATCTACCATGTTACATACTGTATCTACCATGTTACATACTGTATCTACCATGTAACTTACTGTATCTATGATGTAACATACTGTATCTACAATGTAACCTCCTGTATCTACAATGTAACATACTGTATCTACCATGTAACCTACTGTATCTACAATGTAACCCACTGTATCTACCGTGTACCATACTGTATCTACCATGTAGCATACTGTATCTATGATGTAACATACTGCATCTACCATGTAACCTACTGCATCTACAATGTATCATACTGTATCTACCATGTAACCTACTGTATCTACCATGTAATATACTGTATCTACAATGTAAATTACTGTATCTACCATGTAACATACTGCATCTACCATGTAACATACTGTATCTACCATGTAACATACTGTATCTACCATGTAACACACTGCATCTACCATGTAACATATTGTACCTACCATGTAACATACTGTATCTACCATGTAAAACACTGTATCTACCAATTAACATACTGTATCTGGCACGTAACATGTTGTGTCGACCATGTAACATACTCTATCTGCCACGTAAAATACTGTATCTACCATGTAACGTACTGTATCTACCATGTAACACACTGTGTCTGCCACGTAGCATACTGTATCTACCACGTAACATACTGTATCTGCCACGTAACATACTGTATCTACCATGTAACATACTATATCTACCATGAAGCATACTGTATCTACCATGTAACATTCTGTATCTGCCACGTAACATACTGTATCTACCATGTAACATACTGTATCTGCCATGTAACATACTGTATCTACCATGTAACATTCTGTATCTGCCACGTAACATACTGTATCTACCATGTAACATACTGTATCTGCCACGTAACATACTGTATCTGCAGTGTAACATACTGTATCTACCATGTAACATACTGTATCTACCATGTAACATACTGTATCTGCAGTGTAACATACTTTATCTACCATGTAACCTACTGTATCTACCATGTAGCATACTGTATCTACCATGTAATATACTGTATCTACCTTGTAACATACTGTATCTACCATGTAACATACTGTATATACCATGTAGCATACTGTATATACCATGTAACATTCTGTATCTGCCACGTAACATACTGTATCTGCCATGTAACATACTGTATCTACCTTGTAACATACTGTATCTACCATGTAACATACTGTATCTACCACGTAACATACTGTATCTACCATGTAACATACTGTATATACCACGTAACATACTGTATTGTAACATACTGTATCTACCATGTAACATATTGTATATACCACATAGCATACTGTATTGTAACATACTGTATCTACCATGTAACATACTGTATATACCACGTAACATACTGTATTGTAACATACTGTTTCTACCATGTAACATATTGTATCTACCATGTAACATACTGTATATACCACGTAACATACTGTATTGTAACATACTGTATCTACCATGTAACGTATTGTATATACTACGTAACATACTGTATTGTAACATACTGTATCTACCATGTAACATATTGTATTTACCACGTAACATACTGTATTGTAACATACTGTATCTACCATGTAACATATTGTATATACCACATAACATACTGTATTGTAACATACTGTATCTACCATGTAACATACTGTATATACCACGTAACATACTGTATTGTAACATACTGTATCTGCAGTGTAACCTACTGTATCTACCATGTAACCTACTGTATCTACCATGTAACATACTGTATATACCATGTAACTTACTGTATCTACCTTGTAACATACTGTATCTACCTTGTAACATACTGTATCTACCATGTAACCTACTGTATCTACCATGTAACCTACTGTATCTACCATGTAACATACTGTATCTACCATGTAACATACTGTGTCTACCTTGTAACATACTGTATCTACCATGTAACATACTGTATCTACCATGTAACATACTGTGTCTACCATGTAACATACTGTATCTACCATGTAACATTCTGTATCTACCTTGTAACAATTAGCCTCATATCTAATTTGTTTATAACAGAAAATCTTTGCCTTACAGGTAATTCTTGAAAGCTGCTATTGAGTGATGTACACTGAGTGTAAAATGTGTATTTTGATGTGTGATTACTTGTGTGTGGTTGCCGTGTGTGTGTGTGTGTGTGTGTGTGTGTGTGTGTGTGCATATCTCTTCATTCCAGCAAATAGTCTTCAGACCCTCATTAACACAGATAGCATCCTATTTCTCACAGATCCATATGTATTTAAAGTAACAGTAATAGTCCCTCCATGCTCCGATGTCTGATGACGATGACTGGAAATACACACAGCTACACAGCTTCTCAGCTACACCACCATTAGGATCTCCACTGTTCCAATAACTGTAGAAAAAACAACACATAGAATCAGACTGTTCACTGTTCCAATACCTGTAGGAGAAACAACACATAGAATCAGACTGTCCACTGTTCCAATACCTGTAGAAGAAACAACACATAGAATCAGACTGTTCACTGTTCCAATACCTGCAGAAGAAACAACACATAGAATCAGACTGTCCACTGTTCCAATACCTGTAGGAGAAACAACACATAGAATCAGACTATCCACTGTTCCAATACCTGTAGGAGAAACAACACATAGAATCAGACTGTTCACTGTTCCAATACCTGCAGAAGAAACAACACATAGAATCAGACTGTCCACTGTTCCAATACCTGCAGAAGAAACAACACATAGAATCAGACTGTCCACTGTTCCAATACCTGCAGAAGAAACAACACATAGAATCAGACTGTCCACTGTTCCAATACCTGTAGGAGAAACAACACATAGAATCAGACTGTCCACTGTTCCAATACCTGTAGAAGAAACAACACATAGAATCAGACTGTCCACTGTTCCAATACCTGTAGGAGAAACAACACGTAGAATCAGACTGTCCACTGTTCCAATACCTGTAGGAGAAACAACACATAGAATCAGACTGTCCACTGGTCCAATACCTGTAGAAGAAACAACACATAGAATCAGACTGTCCACTGTTCCAATACCTGTAGGAGAAACAACACATAGAATCAGACTGTCCACTGTTCCAATACCTGTAGAAGAAACAACACATAGAATCAGACTGTTCACTGTTCCAATACCTGCAGAAGAAACAACACATAGAATCAGACTGTCCACTGTTCCAATACCTGTAGGAGAAACAACACATAGAATCAGACTATCCACTGTTCCAATACCTGTAGGAGAAACAACACATAGAATCAGACTGTTCACTGTTCCAATACCTGCAGAAGAAACAACACATAGAATCAGACTGTCCACTGTTCCAATACCTGCAGAAGAAACAACACATAGAATCAGACTGTCCACTGTTCCAATACCTGCAGAAGAAACAACACATAGAATCAGACTGTCCACTGTTCCAATACCTGTAGGAGAAACAACACATAGAATCAGACTGTCCACTGTTCCAATACCTGTAGAAGAAACAACACATAGAATCAGACTGTCCACTGTTCCAATACCTGTAGGAGAAACAACACATAGAATCAGACTGTCCACTGTTCCAATACCTGTAGAAGAAACAACACATAGAATCAGACTGTCCACTGTTCCAATACCTGTAGGAGAAACAACACATAGAATCAGACTGTCCACTGTTCCAATACCTGTAGGAGAAACAACACATAGAATCAGACTGTCCACTGGTCCAATACCTGTAGAAGAAACAACACATAGAATCAGACTGTCCACTGTTCCAATACCTGCAGAAGAAACAACACATAGAATCAGACTGTTCACTGTTCCAATACCTGCAGAAGAAACAACACATAGAATCAGACTGTCCACTGTTCCAATACCTGTAGAAGAAACAACACATAGAATCAGACTGTCCACTGTTCCAATACCTGTAGGAGAAACAACACATAGAATCAGACTGTCCACTGTTCCAATACCTGTAGGAGAAACAACACATAGAATCAGACTGGCCACTGTTCCAATGCCTGTAGGAGAAACAACACATAGAATCAGACTGGCCACTGTTCCAATACCTGTAGGAGAAACAACACATAGAATCAGACTGTCCACTGTTCCAATACCTGCAGAAGAAACAACACACAGAATCAGACTGTCCACTGTTCCAATACCTGTAGGAGAAACAACACATAGAATCAGACTGTCCACTGTAGAGACGTAGTAACAAGTGCCACACAGCTTCTTCCATCTTTGCGGACACACTATAAGTTGAACCTTTCTTGCTTTAGTCACTTTAATACAACATTGAATTAAGTATCAATCAAACACTCAAGGACAACAGGATACTAACTAATGGACGGTGTGGAAGTCGTAGTTTGTTTCTCACATTCATCTTTCTCAACTATAGAATGTTTCAGATGTTCTATCTCTTTCTGTAGCTGGTCTCTCTCTGCAATCAGGTTGTTGCAGCTGGTCTGTAGCTGGTCTCTCTTCATTCAAGGTGTTGTTGCTAGTCTGTAGCTGGTCTCTCTCTGCAATCAGGTTGTTGCCGCTGGTCTGTAACTGGTCTCTCTCTTTGGTCAGGGTGTTGGAACTGGTCGATTGGTTTCTCTCTGTGAAATAATACTACGATCAATGAACAAGGTAACAGTGGAAATGTTAATCAGACATTAACAGTGTTGGGGTCAGTTGCATTTCAATTCCAGTCAATTCAGTAAATAAACTGGAATTCTAATTGAATTATCTTCAATGCTTTTCAATGATGTAAATGTGGAATTGGTATTTGGTGTACTTTCTGAATTGAATTGATTGAAATTGAAATGTAATTGAACCCTGGTCATTACACCAATGATGATGAAGAATGTTTGAGTGAGAACATGTCAAACTCACGGTAGAGTAACAGGCCTATGATCCCAGCCAGTAGGAGAACACACAGCAGCGCCAGACACACTGCAGCCGCTCCAGAGTATCTCTTCCACCCCTGACAAAACACTGAAGCACAAATTATTACCATAAGAACTTCTCCTTTATCAGCGTTGTATTGGTGTCTGCTTTTGTGTCCATTTGCTGTTTGAATCACTGAGGGAAATACACAAGCTTAACAAGGGACAGAACACCAGAACTGAGTTCCAGAACCTCACATTTTATACTGCTTGAGTTCCAGAACCTCTAAACAGAATATTGGTTTAAACATATTTCAGAGTTCAGGCACCCAAAATGACTGCCGGCACCTATTTCAATCCAAATCAAATGTAATTTGTAATTTGATTCATAAACAACAGGTGTATTCTAATAGTGAAAATGTTGACTTTTTGGGTCCTTTTCCAACAATGCAGAGTTAAAGATACAACATTTAAAACAGTGATACAAGGAATAAATACACAGTGAATAACGAAGAAGAATAACAAGTCTAAATAACATGGCTACAGTGCATTGGGAAAGTTTTCAGACCTCTGGACGTTTTCCACATTTTGTTACGTTTCAGCCTTATTCTAAAACTGATTAAATAGTTGTTTTCCTTCCACAATAAAAATGGTCTTCATCAATCTACACACAATACCCAATAATGACAAAGCAAAAACAGTTTCCTTGACATAAATAAAAAAAAAAAAAAAAAAAAAAAATGAAATGTCACATTTACATAAGTATTCAGACCCTTTACTCAGTACTTTGTTGAAGCACTTTTGGCAGCGATTACAGCCTTGAGTCTTTTTGGCTATGACGCTACAAGCATGGCACACCTGTATTCAGGGAGTTTCTCCCATTATTCTCTGCAGTTCCTCTCAAGCTCGGGGAGGGTCACTCAAGGATATTTAGAGACTTGTCCCTAAGTCACTCCTGTGTTGTCTTGGCTGTGTGCTTAGGGTTGTTGTCCTGTTGGAAGGTGAACCTTCTCCTGAGTCTGAGGTCCCGAGTGCTCTGGAGCAGGTTTTCATCAAGGATCTCTCTGTCCTTTGCTCCGTTCATCTTTCCTTCGATCCTGACTAGTTTCCCAGTCCCTGCCGCTGAAAAACATCCCCACAGCATGATGCTTCCAACACCATGCTTCACTGTTGGGATGGTGGCAGGTTTCCTCCAGACGTGACGCTTGGCATTCAAGCCAAAGAGTTCAATCTTGGTTTCAATCTTGTTTCTCATGGTCTGGGTGCCTTTTGGCAAACTCCAAGCGGGCTGTCATGTGCCTTTTACTGAGGAGTGGCATCCGTCTGGCCACTCTACCATAAAGGCCTGATTGGTGGAGTGCTGCAGAGATGGTTGTCCTTCTGGAAGGTTCTCCTATCTCCACAGAGGAACTCTAGAGCTCTATCAGATTGATCATCGGGTTCTTGGTCACCTGACCAAGGCCCTTCTCCCCCGATTGCTCAGTTTGGCCGGGCGGCCAGCTCTAGGAAGAGTCTTGGTGGTTCCAAACATCTTCCATTTAAGAATGATGGAGGCCACCGTGTTCTTGGGGACCTTCAGTGCTGCAGACATTTTTTGGTACTCTTCCCCAGATCCGTGCCTGAACACAATCCTGTCTAAGGTCTCTCTGGACAATTCCTTCGACCTCATGGCATGGTTTTTGCTATGACATGCACTGTCAACTTTGGGACCTTATATAGACAGGTGCCATTCTAAATCATGTCCAATCAATTTAATTTACCACAGGCAGACTCCAATCAAGTTGTAGAAACATCTCAAGGACGATCAATGGAAACAGGATGCACCTGAGTCTCATAGTAAAGGGTCTGAATACTTATGTAAATAAGGTATTTCTGTTTTTTGCTTGTTTATAAATTTGCTAAAATCCTTTTTTACTTAGTCATTATGGGGTATTGGGATGTCATTATGGGATATTTGGATGTCATTATGGGGTATTGGAATGTCATTATGGGATATTGGGATGTCATTATGGGGTATTGGGATGTTATTATGGGATATTGGGATGTCATTATGGGGTATTGGGATGTCATTATGGGGTATTGGGATGTCATTATGGGGTATTGGGATGTCATTATGGGATATTGGGATGTCATTATGGGGTATTGGGATGTTATTATGGGATATTGGGATGTCATTATGGGGTATTGGGATGTTATTATGGGATATTGGGATGTCATTATGGGGTATTGGGATGTCATTATGGGATATTTGGATGTCATTATGGGGTATTGGGATGTCATTATGGGATATTGGGATGTCATTATGGGGTATTGGGGTAATTGCTCCCAAGAGACACTGAGTTTGAAAGTAGGCCTTGAAATACATCCACAGGTACACCTCCAATTGACTCAAATGATGTCAATTCGCCTATAAGAAGCTTCTAAAGCCATGACATAATTTTCTGGAATTTTCCAAGCTGTTTAAAGGCACAGTCAACTTAGTGTATGTAAACTTCTGACCCACTGAAATTGTGATACAGTGAATTATAAGTGAAATAATCTGTCTGTAAACAATTGTTGGAAAAATTACTTGTGTCATGAACAAAGTAGATGTCCTAACTGACTTGCCAAAACTATAGTTTGTTAACAAGACATTTGTGGAGTGGTTGAAAAACGAGTTTTAGTAACTCCAACCTAAGTGTATGTAAACTTCCGACTTCAGCTGTATCTCAGATAGGGGGGAGTGAGGTCTAAGAGAGGTTTATAAATAAGAATCAACCAGTGGGTCTTGTGACGGGTATACAGAGATGACCAGTTTACAGAGGAGTATAGAGTGCAGTGATGCGTCCTATAAGGAGCATTGGTGGAAAATCTGATGGCCGAATAGTAAAGAACATCTAGCCGAGAGCACCCTTACCTACCGATCTATAAATGATGTCTCTGTAATCTAGCATGGGTAGGATGGTCTTCTGAATCAGGGTTAGTTTGGTAGCTGAGGTGAAAGAGGAGCGATTACGATAGAGGAAACCAAGTCTAGATTTTGTGTTGAGCATTATAACAGGATAAACTGTTACCTGAATGTTGATCACCAACTCCATCCTTCTTGCGGGGCATGATGAGTCTTTTGTTGTTGTAAATATGATAATCAATATCCATGGACTCTATTTTATTTGACTGCTTGCCTTTTGAATCCATCTCTGTTTCCATAGATTTCTCTGACATCTTTACACAACTGTGCTCAAATGCAGTAACTCTACTGGTGTAACTTCTACTGTTGTAACTTCTACTCTTGTAACTTCTACTACTGTACCTTCTACTGTTGTAACTTCGACTGTTGTAACTTCTACTGTTGTAACTTCGACTGTTGTAACTTCTACTACTGTAACTTCTACTGTTGTAACTTCTACTCTTGTAACTTCTACTACTGTAACTTCTACTGTTGTAACTTCTACTACTGTAACTTCTACTGTTGTAACTTCTACTGTTGTAACTTCGACTGTTGTAACTTCGACTGTTGTAACTTCTACTGTTGTAACTTCGACTATTGTAACTTCTACTCTTGTAACTTCTACTACTGTAACTTCTACTCTTGTAACTTCTACTACTGTAACTTCTACTGTTGTAACTTCTACTACTGTAACTTCTACTGTTGTAACTTCTACTCTTGTAACTTCTACTACTGTAACTTCTACTGTTGTAACTTCGACTGTTGTAACTTCTACTGTTGTAACTTCTACTGTTGTAACTTCTACTGTTGTAACTTCTACTACTGTAACTTCTACTGTTGTAACTTCGACTGTTGTAACTTCGACTGTTGTAACTTCTACTGTTGTAACTTCGACTGTTGTAACTTCGACTGTTGTAACTTCGACTGTTGTAACTTCTACTGTTGTAACTTCTACTGCTGTAACTTCTACTGTTGTAACTTCTACTCTTGTAACTTCTACTACTGTAACTTCTACTGTTGTAACTTCTACTACTGTAACTTCTACTGTTGTAACTTCTACTGTTGTAACTTCGACTGTTGTAACTTCGACTGTTGTAACTTCTACTGTTGTAACTTCGACTATTGTAACTTCTACTCTTGTAACTTCTACTACTGTAACTTCTACTGTTGTAACTTCTACTCTTGTAACTTCTACTGCTGTAACTTCTACTGTTGTAACTTCTACTACTGTAACTTCTACTGTTGTAACTTCTACTCTTGTAACTTCGACTGTTGTAACTTCTACTGTTGTAACTTCTACTGCTGTAACTTCTACTGTTGTAACTTCTACTGTTGTAACTTCTACTGTTGTAACTTCTACTACTGTAACTTCTACTGCTGTAACTTCTACTGTTGTAACTTCTACTGTTGTAACTTCTACTGCTGTAACTTCTACTGTTGTAACTTCTACTCTTGTAACTTCTACTACTGTAACTTCTACTGTTGTAACTTCTACTACTGTAACTTCTACTGTTGTAACATCTGCTGTTATCTCAGTTGTAGGTGTGTGTCTGTTCGCTGCACAGCTGGAGCCTCTGTGTGCCTCAGCCTGATGTCAGAGACAGTTTTAAGTGTCAACCTCATTAAAGGGGAAACTGTCTAACCAATAGTATGACACTAACCACCACCACGCGACTCCAGACTTATTTTCTGAAATCCATGTTGTTTTACCACAATGAAGATTAGTTAGTATATTTAGTTTATATTAGTTTAGTTTACCACAGTGTATAGACGTTTTACCATGTGATTGAAGCATTGAGGTGACAATACCTTTACACGCAGTAAAAAATGGGACCCTGTGAATTCACACATACATCCCAGAGTGTAGTTTTGACAGGTTATGTAGCACAGCTGATTCTAGTAATTAAAGATTGAGGATCAGTTGAGTATCAGCTGTTTAGTGTTGTAGCACTGAGTTTTGGGAAGTGCTGCATTACGTCTTGCACTCTGTGGTCGGCCATCAATGACCATGTAGAGTTTTAAAAACGATGCTGTCTCCTGTGTGACATGGACACCAGAGAGAATAGTTATTCAGAGATGTCTATCTTTCTCAGATGGAGACTAAGGTCTACATTTACTGCCTCCTGTGTGACGTTGACACCAGAGATAATAGTTATTCAGAGATGTCTACTCACACCTCTCCTTTCCTCTTCCTCATTCTCTATCTACATCAAAACAAGTGGACAGACACTATCTGCATTGCACACTACTCTACCAACTCCCTGTTTATCAGAGGACAGTATGGTGTCACTAAGTACAGAAGTGTGAATGGGTGTAACAACAGATCTGTATGGTGTCACTAAGTACAGAAGTGTGAATGGGTTTAACAACAGATCTTTATGGTGTCACTAAGAACAGAAGTGTGAATGGGTGTGACAACAGCTCTGTGTGAGAGTAAGCGTGTCACATGCTTCTTACTGGGGAAAAGGCAAACGACTTGATCATTTGCATAAAACTTGGCTCGTATTAGAGCACTTCACTTCTCAAGGGATGTGTCTGAGGTGTCCTGTGTGTAATTCCTTCCTTCCTTCACCAGTAATAAGGGGTGTGTCTGAGGAGTCCTGTGTGTAATTCCTTCCTTCTTTCACCAGTAATAAGGGGTGTGTCTGAGGAGTCCTGTGTGTAATTCCTCCCTTCCTTCACCAGTAATAAGGGGTGTGTCTGAGGTGTCCTGTGTGTAATTCCTCCCTTCCTTCACCAGTAATAAGGGGTGTGTCTGAGGAGTCCTGTGTGTAATTCCTCCCTTCCTTCACCAGTAATAAGGGGTGTGTCTGAGGTGTCCTGTGTGTAATTCCTCCCTTCCTTCACCAGTAATAAGGGGTGTGTCTGAGGAGTCCTGTGTGTAATTCCTTCCTTCATTCACCAGTAATAAGGGGTGTGTCTGAGGAGTCCTGTGTGTAATTCCTCCCTTCCTTCACCAGTAATAAGGAGTGTGTCTGAGGAGTCCTGTGTGTAATTCCTCCCTTCATTCACCAGTAATAAGGGGTGTGTCTGAGGAGTCCTGTGTGTAATTCCTTCCTTCATTCACCAGTAATAAGGGGTGTGTCTGAGGAGTCCTGTGTGTAATTCCTCCCTTCCTTCACCAGTAGTAAGGGGTGTGTCTGAGGAGTCCTGTGTGTAATTCCTCCCTTCATTCACCAGTAATAAGGGGTGTGTCTTAGGTGTCCTGTGTGTAATTCCTCCCTTCCTTCACCAGTAATAAGGGGTGTGTCTGAGGTGTCCTGTGTGTAATTCCTCCCTTCATTCACCAGTAATAAGGGATGTGTCTGAGGTGTCCTGTGTGTAATTCCTTCCTTCATTCACCAGTAATAAGGGATGTGTCTGAGGTGTTCTGTGTGTAATTCCTCCCTTCCTTCACCAGTAATAAGGGATGTGTCTGAGGTGTCCTGTGTGTAATTCCTTCCTTCATTCACCAGTAATAAGGGATGTGTCTGAGGTGTTCTGTGTGTAATTCCTCCCTTCCTTCACCAGTAATAAGGGATGTGTCTGAGGTGTCCTGTGTGTAATTCCTCCCTTCCTTCACCAGTAATAAGGGATGTGTCTGAGGTGTCCTGTGTGTAATTCCTCCCTTCATTCACCAGTAATAAGGGATGTGTCTGAGGTGTCCTGTGTGTAATTCCTTCCTTCATTCACCAGTAATAAGGGATGTGTCTGAGGTTTTCTGTGTGTAATTCCTCCCTTCCTTCACCAGTAATAAGGGATGTGTCTGAGGTGTCCTGTGTGTAATTCCTTCCTTCATTCACCAGTAATAAGGGATGTGTCTGAGGTGTTCTGTGTGTAATTCCTCCCTTCCTTCACCAGTAATAAGGGATGTGTCTGAGGTGTCCTGTGTGTAATTCCTCCCTTCCTTCACCAGTAATAAGGGATGTGTCTGAGGTGTCCTGTGTGTAATTCCTCCCTTCATTCACCAGTAATAAGGGGTGTGTCTGGGGAGTCCTGTGTGTAATTCCTCCCTTCCTTCACCAGTAATAAGGGATGTGTCTGAGGTGTTCTGTGTGTAATTCCTCCCTTCATTCACCAGTAATAAGGGGTGTGTCTGGGGAGTCCTGTGTGTAATTCCTCCCTTCATTCACCAGTAATAAGGGATGTGTCTGGGGAGTCCTGTGTGTAATTCCTCCCTTCATTCATCAGTAATAAGGGGTGTGTCTGGGGAGTCCTGTGTGTAATTCCTCCCTTCATTCACCAGTAATAAGGGATGTGTCTGAGGTGTCCTGTGTGTAATTCCTCCCTTCATTCACCAGTAATAAGGGGTGTGTCTGGGGAGTCCTGTGTGTAATTCCTCCCTTCATTCACCAGTAATAAGGGGTGTGTCTGGGGAGTCCTGTGTGTAATTCCTCCCTTCATTCACCAGTAATAAGGGGTGTGTCTGGGGAGTCCTGTGTGTAATTCCTCCCTTCATTCACCAGTAATAAGGGGTGTGTCTGGGGAGTCCTGTGTGTAATTCCTCCCTTCATTCATCAGTAATAAGGGGTGTGTCTGGGGAGTCCTGTGTGTAATTCCTCCCTTCATTCACCAGTAATAAGGGATGTGTCTGAGGTGTCCTGTGTGTAATTCCTCCCTTCATTCACCAGTAATAAGGGGTGTGTCTGGGGAGTCCTGTGTGTAATTCCTCCCTTCATTCACCAGTAATAAGGGGTGTGTCTTGGGAGTCCTGTGTGTAATTCCTCCCTTCATTCACCAGTAATAAGGGGTGTGTCTGGGGAGTCCTGTGTGTAATTCCTCCCTTCATTCACCAGTAATAAGGGGTGTGTCTGGGGAGTCCTGTGTTTTTTTATATATATAAAGAAAATGATATGTGCCTCATTTGCATAAATGTGGCGTATTTGCATATATCAAATCATTAACATAAAGGTTGGAACAGGTCTACAACCATCAAGCTCTTGCTCTGTCTACCTTATTTACAGTCACATGTGTTGTTTCATTCATTACTGTGTTGTTATGTTCTCTTGCATAACTCAACAAGTGTGTCAGTGAGGGGTTTTGTTCATCTGGCCCGGGTTATCCCGGTAAGAAGAGTTTGAACCGGGGGAAAAGTGATTGCATTCGTTTTGGAGGCTCTGGCCGACGGAGATATTGACTCAGAACGAAAGTGACGTAAATAAGCAAGTGGAGTAATGAGTATGATTCTGCGTTTTTCACATCAAATTAATTGATTGCTTTTGATAAAAACGCTTTAACTGCCTTCCCAATTAAATCTAGTTTGAAAATTAAAACATTTATTTAATGGAAAAGAGATGTTGTATGTTTCTTGACGAAGCACTACGCTGCCTTGTTGACAACATGCCCGAGGGCGCAGATTCCTGTTTGATTTGAGATAAAGCGCTCCTCCCTCCCCGGTGTCGCCAGATGTCCTGACGGCCCATTGTCCAGTTCAACCCGGGCCAGCGTAATAGAACTCCCTCAATAGCAGGATACCCTCCTATTACAAATCAACAAGCCTGGCTCTAGATTACACCTATCGAAACATACTTTACATTGTTTCCGAGATGAGACGTACTTTGACTATAATCTGAGTGTTCATTGTCATAAATTGCTTTCATTTCAGCTCATCTAGTTTGTAAACACTTCAGTCGTATTAAATTATATATTTTTTCAATTCCCCGCCCCAAAAATGAACAGCGATCAGAATAAAGTTATCTTTCTTCTCTTTCTCGTGATGTAAGTGTCGAGACGGTGCGTTAAATCCTGACTGGTCATTACAAACATGTTCATGGTCGTAACGTTAACAAGCAAGAGTATGAAAGAGTCTCGGTAGTTAAATGAAATCGATCAATCAAGAGCAGTGGCGACCCGTCATTCAGGACCTCACCAGTTTAGCAAAAAAAAACATTTGTATAATCATTTATAAAAAAATGTTTTGCATGTTAATTTGCCGTTATTTGATGTCACGTAGTTTTCAAACAATGTAAAAAAGTATATATTGAGTTAATAAAGCCGCATACAAACATAATAAAGCCGCATACAAGCTCCAAAATGCAGGTGATTCAGCCTATCTCAGTGTTTTCTGTGGTGGAGGGGCAGCCAGCGGAATATACAGACCGTATCCGTCCTACTGTAATTGCGCCGTGATTGGCTCAGTGTTCTGTCACTCATGGGGACACTATGATTCTAGAGGGAGAGATACACAGGCCTTTCTACTGCTGGCTGTGCCGGGTGGAGATAATAACAGTACATGGCCAAGATGTTCAAACGTTCATAGAAGACCAGCAGGGTCAAGAAATAATAATCACAGTGGTTGTAGAACAGAAAAATAGCTCTGACTGGGAAAATACCTTTTGAACGGTCGTCCAACTAGGAATTCCAAACGGGGAACTCTGGCTTCTTTCTTGAGCTCCGACCTGAAGAGCACTGACGTCATGATTCCATTTTATTATTTTCATGTTCCCAGTTGTCTTGAAAGCATATTTGATGAAAAAATGTAGCACACAAGAAGGACTGCCATGCCACCTTCCTGTTCAAGTGAGCACAGCACAACATGTAACCATGAAGAGGGGATACTATATAATGTTGTTGGGTGTGGAGCCATGAAGAGGGTATACTATATAATGTTGTTGGGTCTGGAGCCATGAAGAGGGGATACTATATAATGTTGTTGGGTCTGGAACCATGAAGAGTGGATACTATATAATGTTGTTGGGTCTGGAACCATGAAGAGGGGATACTATGTAATGTTGTTGGGTCTGGAACCATGAAGAGGGGATACTATATAATGTTGTTGGGTTTGTAACCATGAATAAGGGATACTATATAATGTTGTTGGGTCTGGAACCATGAAGAGGGGATACTATATAATGCTGTTGGGTCTGGAACCATGAAAAGGGGATACTATATAATGTTGTTGGGTTTGTAACCATGAAGAGGGGATACTATATAATGTTGTTGGGTCTGTAACCATGAAGAGGGGATACTATATAATGTTGTTGGGTCTGGAACCATCAAGAGTGGATACTATATAATGTTGTTGGGTCTGGAACCATGAAGAGGGGATTCTATATAATGTTGTTGGGTCTGGAACCATGAAGAGGGGATACTATATAATGTTGTTGGGTCTGTAACCATGAAGAGGGGATACTATGTAATGTTGTTGGGTCTGGAACCATGAAGAGGGGATTCTATATAGTGTCTGTTAGTTACAGGCCCAACAACATTATATTATAGTATCCTCTCCTTGTAACCATGGTTGACAGGGACAGTCTCTTCCTTACATAAGGAATGTTGATGGCATTACTCATATGGTTGATGAGGATCTCCATATTGCAAAAGTACGGTCCATTACTAGATGTCTGCGAGTGTTATTAAAATAGACCGACAGACTCAGGTCGTGCCCCAGGGCCAGATCTTCCTAAAGTCATCAAATAAAGTCTCTCTGACATTTGGTTTCAGTCTCATAAAAGTTTTTAAAAAATTGTAATTTTTCCGCTCTTCCGGAAAATTCCACCAGATGGCGACTGGCTGCTTATTGTATATTGACAAAACATCACGAAACGGACATGGCCATTTCTCCTGAATGGAAAAGACTTCGAAGACGAACCTCGGTGAGCACTGGTTTGGCCAAATGGGATATTAGCCCAGAAACAAGATGGCGTCGAGGCCTCAACGCTTTTTGAGTTAAATGATTATTTTTTTAATGCCTTTAGGGGGCTGGGGGTCCATGGCCGGGTATGGGAGCACCCTCCACCCGTGCCCAACCAATAGAGGGAGCCCTTGGTCATATTGGATGTTTTTCAAAAAATCTTTAAAAAACTACAGTCCCACTTCTCTCTCATTGCACCAAATTCTTACTTCCTATGACTTCCTATGATCAAACATGACAAATAGACCTTCTAGGTTTCTTCAGGGCTTAACATAGGGACATATCTAATTTGGTCAGTATAAATGCCAATTGGACATTTCTTATGCCATTTTGACATGGTTCACTGACTTTTGGGTTCGGAAGCCGAATTCCTATGATCATATATTGCAAATGGACAAAACATGGGCCTTATTGACAAACTAAATAAAATAAGATAAATGTATGTAATCCCCTGGGTGTTTATACCTGTGTTTTCTGTCTGGACCAGTTTGTCTGGTTTGTTCAACACTACCAGGGTTCAGTATCTCAGCGCCTGCTTTTCCAGTCTCTCTTTTCTCGCCCTCCTGGTTTCTCGCCCGCCTGTCCTGACTCCGAGCCCGCCTGCCTGACCACTCTGCTTGGGCCTGCCTGCCGTACTGTACCTTTCCCCCCACTCTGGATTACCGACCCCTGTCTGCCTTGACCTGTCTTTTGACTGCCCCTGTTGTTACGATAAACATTGGTACTTCTACACAGTCTGCACATGGGTCTAAAGTGAAACCTGATATATAGTACATTCACATTTTCAGTCTTAAAGTGTCAGAGATTATATGATACAGCAAAGAGAACAGTCCTTCTACACTCCATATTAGATAAACTATTATACAGTAGAGAACAGTCCTTCTAGTCTCCATGTTAGATCAACTATTATACAGTAGAGAACAGTCCTTCTAGACTCCATGTTAGATCAACTATTATACAGTAGAGAACAGTCCTTCTAGTCTCCATGTTAGATCAACTATTATACAGTAGAGAGAACAGTCCTTCTAGTCTCCATGTTAGATCAACTATTATACAGTAGAGAACAGTCCTTCTAGACTCCATGTTAGATCAACTATTATACAGTAGAGAACAGTCCTTCTAGTCTCCATGTTAGATCAACTACTATACAGTAGAGAGAACAGTCCTTCTAGTCTCCATGTTAGATCAACTATTATACAGTAGAGAACAGTCCTTCTAGTCTCCATGTTAGATCAACTATTATACAGTAGAGAGTAACATTTTCTCTGTGTTTATCCACTCTTATGTTTAGAATAATGATGCTTCTCTGATATCCACCTTGGTTGGGTTCATGCGAATGACTGATTGAACTTTCATGGGAGGAATCCACACTATCACTGTATAAGCAATATGCCATTAGACCCAGAACATTGCTCTGGGAACCAAAAGGAGTATCTCAGTTTCAAGGTAAGAAGCCTGGTGTGGTATCAGTCAGTCTCATGCAGGAACCAACCGTGCTTATATGACATGTTTGTGTCGCAGTATAAAGGGTCTCAAATCAAATCAAACTTTATTCGTCACATGCGCAGAATACAACAAGTGTAGACTTTACCGTGAAATGCTTACTTCCAAGCATTTAACTAACAGTGCTGTTCAAGAAGAGTTAAGAAAAATATTTACTGAAATAAAATAAAAAGTAATAATAATAAAGTAATAACAATACAAATGAACATCAGGCTTGTATTGAGTCAGTGAACCTCTACGACTGTGATAATAAAGATTAATTCATTTCCTTTGAATGTGAGTCCTTAGTGGTGAATTTCCACAACAACAGAGAGAACAGTCCTTCAGTTATCAATTCATTGTATTGTTATTGCATATGTTTTGTTATTTTTATTATGACGTATTATACATTTGTGTTGTTATATATTGTATGTACTTGCAAAGGTCAATTGAATAAGCAGAAAATAGTTTGTGATTGATAGTACTTAGCATAATCCTATTTAGCAGTTCAGAGAGTATCCAGACGAATCCTATTTCTCACAGATCCATCTGTATTTATAGTAACAGTAATAGTCCCACCATGCTCCTGTGTCTGATGACGAGGAGTAGAAATACGCACAGTTCTCAGCTACACCACCGTTAGGCTCTCCACTGTTCCAATACCTGTAGAATAAACAACAAATATAAAAAGGTTGTCCACTGTTCTAGAAACTGAAGAAGAAACAACCCATATAATTAGGCTGTCCACTGTTTCAATACCTGTAGGACAAACAGCACGTAGAAGGAGAAACAACACATGGAATCAGACTGTCCACTGTTCCAATATCTTTAGGAGAAACAACACATAGAATCAGACTGTCCACTGTTCCAATACCTGTAGGAGAAACAACACATAGAATCAGACTGTCCACTGTTCCAATACCTGTTGGAGAAACAACACATAGAATCAGACTGTCCACTCTGAACCTACTTCTCCAGACAGTGATTTCATAGTGACACAGAATTAATTAATGTCTTACGTTGTGGTCAGTGGTGTGTCGTCCACCCATTTCCAGCTCCCCTCAGTAACAGAGTCAGTCAGACCAATCCAGACATAGTTCTTTACCCCGCATAACCAATTGACAAATGTCTGTAGTTGTGGGAGAGACAACATTGTTAGTACATTCCCATTACTGCTCGCTATCTCTTTTTCTCTCTACCTCACGCACACCTGTTCGTCTTCGCTGTTGATGACCACCAGGTCTGCTTCTCTATTTCTGCAGTCCTGTCTGCTCTCCTCCCAGGATTTGGACTCAGTAGAGACTTAGTAACAACTGGTACCAAGCTTCTGCCATCCTTGCGGACACACTATAAGTTGAACATTTCTTGCTTTAGTCACTTTAATACAGCATTGAATTAAGTATCAATAAAACACTCAAGGAAGACAGGATACTAACTAATGGACGGTTTGGAAGTCATAGTTTGTTTCTCACATTTTTCCTTTAAAGTAAGTTAAATTGCCTGTTTGTAAGTGACGTGAACTGATACAGAGACTGTCAAACAGAACAGTCATTAGACAATTTGACTCACTTTTCTCAACTATAGATTGTTTCAGACGTTCTGTCTCTTTCTGTAGCTGGTCTCTCTCTTTGGTCAGGTTGTTGTAACGGGTCTGTAGCTGGTCTTCCTCTTCAGTCAGGTTGTTGCAGCTGGTCTGTAACTGGTTTCTCTCTATGGTCGGGGTGTTGGAACTGGTCGATTGGTTTCTCTCTGTGAAATAATACGATCATTGAACAAGGTAACAGTGGAAATGTTAATCAGACGTTAACAGGGTTGGGGTCAGTTGCATTTCAATTCCAGTCAATTCAGGAAGTATACTGGAATTCTAATTGAATTACAATTATCTTCAATGCTTTTCAATGAGGAAAATGTTGAACTGGAATTTGGTGTACTTTCTTAAATGAATTGACTGGAATTGACTGGAATTGAACCCTGGTCATTACACCAATGATGATGAATAATGTTTGAGTGAGAACATGTAAAACTCACGGTAGAGTAACAGGGCTATGATCCCAGCCAGTAGGAGAACACAAAGCAGCCCCAGACACACTGCAGCCGCTCCAGAGTATCTCTTCCACCACTGACAAAACACTGAAGCACAAATTATTACCATAAGATCTTGCTCTTTATCTTCTGTGTTTGTGTCCATTTGCTCTTTGAATCAGTGAGGGAAATACACAAGCTTAACAAGGGACAGAACACCAGAACTGAGTTCCAGAACCTCACATTTTATACTGCTTGGGTTCCAGAACCTCTAAACAGAATATTGGTTTAAACATATTGCAGAGTTCAGGCACCCAAAATGAGTACTGGAATGTATTTTAATCTACATTTTACTTGTCACATGCTTCGTAAACATATGCTTGTCACTCCGGAATCTGTTTCACCTGTCTTTGTGCTTGTCTCCACCCCCCCTCCAGGTGTCGCCCTTCTTCCCCATTATCCCCAGTGTATTTATACCTGCGTTCTCTGTTTGTCTGTTGCCAGTTAGTTTCATTCGTCAAGCCTACCAGCGTTTTTGCACTTGCGCCTGTCTGTTTCTAGTTCCTCTTTTCTAGTTTTCCCTGTTTGGACCATTCTGCCTGCCCTGACCCAGATACTGCCTGCTGTTCTGTACCTTTTGGACTCTGATCTGGATTACTGACCTCTGCCTGCCCTGACCCAGAAACTGCCTGCTGTTCTGTACCTTTTGGACTCTGATCTGGATTATTGACCTCTGCCTGCCCTTGACCTGTCGTTTTGCCTGCCCCCTGTTCTAGTAGTAACGTCTTGTTACTTCGACACTGTCTGCATCTGGGTCTTCCCTGAAATGTGATATGCTAATAGTGAAATGCTGACTTATGGGTCCTTTTCCAACAATGCAGAGTTAAAGATACAACATATAAAATAGTGACACAATAAATAAATACACAGTAAATAACAAAGAAGAATAACAAGTCAAAATAACATGGTGTGGCAGACAGCAGGGAGAGGTGAGGGGAGTGGTGATTGAAGGGAGATATCTTTTAGCCCGCTGGCTCCACCCCCGCGCCTTATATGGACTTCCTGCCCCACCGAGGCAAGCCTGTGAGTCGTTAAGCCAGGGAGTGCTTGTGGATAAAAGAGGAAGCGGGCTGCTCCAAATGGAGGGAGGACTGAGAGGGAAACGTGTGTTATGGAGAGTGTGAGAAAAGAGAGAATTATCTGTCTGATTACCTCCACTGTGTACCGAACCGGATTGGCTGAGTTTTAGGATTACCTACCCCTGGAGAACGGAACGGACAACGAGAACGGTTTGTGGACTGTGAACTGGTTTCGGAATTTCTCCCTTTTCCCACAGTGTGCAAATCTCCCTAATAAATTGTATTCTAGTTGTGCTTCGTGTTTGTGTTTTAGTATTGAACTTGGTGACATGGAAACCCCACCCCTTGGATGAAACATTGAATTTGGCGTTTCTGCTATTAGAAATGCATTAAATAACAGATTCACTACATGGAACAACAGGAAGTCCCCCAAAATATCAAAAGGAAGTTCTGAAGTGTCTAAGAAATGTAATAGAGAAGAAAAGGAAACATTTTATTTATAGTTTTTACATGTATTTATCCCCTTATTTTAGGCACTAAACTATCTCCATATATACTTCCATAAATGTTTTAAACTGGTACCAGGGACCTTCAGAGGCTTGTGAGGCTTGTGGACGTCCTAAACGGAGAACCCCATCATTCACAATGAGTTCAATGGTGATTTTAAAGTAGTTACATGGTTTAATGGCTGTGATAGGAGAAGGAAGCCTGTACAGAATAAATTGAGAACTCTATGACGTTTGTGAGAGTCTCATCTTTCAATAGAGTGGTTATAATAGTTTGTAGGCCAAACCGTTCGGACACTACATACGATTTTGTGAGAAGACCGATTTTCAGCATGTCTCATGGTCTGACAAACACCCCTCTACCTCTGCCCCCTTCCACCACAGATACGGAAGGGTGATGTCTGAGGATGGATCAACATTGTAGTTATTCCACTACTTGACAGAGTGAAAAGAAGGAAACTTGTACAGAATAAAAAATATTCCAAAACATGCATCTTGTTTGCAACAAGGCACTAAAGAGATTAACTTTTTGTAATGAATACAGGGGGTCAATACAACACAACACATTACTGAGTACCTCTCTCAATATTTTCAATCATAGTGGTGGCTGCATCATGTTATCGGTATGCTTGTAATTGTTAAGGAATGGGGAGTTTTTCAGGAAAAAAAAAATATATAGAATGGAGCTAAGCACAGGAAAAATCTGCTTTCCACCAGACACTTGAAGAAAAGTTCACCTTCAGTAGGACAATAACCTACAACACAAGGCCACATCTACACCCAGAGACTCACAGCTGTAATCTAACATGTATTGACTCGGGGTGTGAATATTTATGTAAATGAGAAATGTCTGTATTTATGTGTGTGTGTGTGTGTGTGGTGTCAGTGTAAGTATGTGTGAGACTGTTGAAGAATCGAGTGTGTGTGCATATAGTCAGAGTAGGAAATGTTTTGCAAAACAGTTTGTGTGTGTGCGTGCGTGCGTGTGTGTGTGTGTGTGTGTGTGTGTGTCAGTTTCTAGCACTACACCAGGATAAACTGTTACCTGAATGATGATCACCAGCTCCATCCTCGATGGGTCTTTCGTTGTTGTATATTTGATCATCAAAATCCATGGTCTTTATTTTATGCATTTTTTTGCCTTTAAATCCATCTCTGTTTTCATAGGTTGCCTCTGACATCTTTACACACTTGTGCTCAAATGCAGTAACTTCTACTACTGTAACTTCTACTGTTGTAACTTCTACTGTTGTAACTTCTACTGCTGTAACTTCTACTGTTATAACGTCTGCTGATATCTCAGTTGTAGGTTTGTGTCTGTTCACTGCACAGCTGGATCCTCTGTGTGACTCAGCCTGATATAAGAGACAGTTTTAACTGTCAACCTCATTAAAGGGGAAACTGTCTAACCAATAGAATGACACTAACCACCACCATGTGACTCCAGACTTATTTTCTGAAAACCATGTTAGTTTACCACAGTGTAGATTAGTGTGTATATTTAGTTTCTATTAGTTTAGTTTACCACAGTGTAGATTAGTGTGTATATTTACTTTATATTAGTTTAGTTTGTAAGTCAGTATGTTGGCAGCAGCCACTCAACTGTCATGCTAGAACACCCATCCACGACCCATTTTCAATGCCCTGGCTGAGGGAAGGAGGTTCTAACCAAAGATGTGACGGTACATGGCCCCGTCCATCGTCCCTTTGATGCGGTGAAGTTGTCCTGTCCCCTTAGCAGAAAAACACCGTCAAAGCATAATGTTTCTACCTCCATGCATACATAGTTTGTATATTTAGTTTCTGTTAGTTTAGTTTAGCACAGTGTAGATTAGTTTGTATATTTAGTTTCTGTTAGTTTAGTTTACTACAGTGTAGATTAGTTTGTATATTTAGTATCTATTAGTTTAGTTTAGCACAGTGTAGATTAGTGTGTATATTTAGTTTATATTAGTTTAGTTTACTACAGTGTAGATTAGTTTATATATTTAGTTTCTATTAGTTTAATTTACCACAGTGAAGATTAGTGTGTATATTTAGTTTATATTAGTTTAATTTACCACAGTGAAGATTAGTGTGTATATTTATTTTATATTAGTTTAATTTACCACAGTGTAGATTAGTTTGTATATTTAGTTTCTGTTAGTTTAGTTTTGCACAGTGTAGATTAGTGTGTATATTTAGTTTCTGTTAGTTTAGTTTTGCACAGTGTAGATTAGTGTGTATATTTAGTTTCTGTTAGTTTAGTTTACTACAGTGTAGATTAGTGTGTATATTTAGTTTCTATTAGTTTAGTTTACAACAGTGTATATATACGTTTTACCATGTGATTAAAGCATTGAAGTGACAACATATGGGACCCTGTGAATTCACACACACATCACAGAGCATGACTGTAGTTTTGAGAGGATACGTAGCACTACACAGCGGATTCTAGTAATCAAAGCCCGGTGAAGAGTGTTTGTATATTTGTATCAGCTGTGTAGTGTTGTGTCAAGAACTAAAACATGCACCTCTTGGGGTTCCCAGGACCGAGTTTTGGTAAATGCTGCATTACAGCTTGAACTATGTACTGTTTTCTGTGTGACATGGACACCAGAGAAAATAGTTATTCAGAGATGTCTCTATCTTTCTCAGAGAGGGCGTAAGGTCTATATTTACTGTTTCCTGTGTGACATTGACAACAGAGAGAATAGTTATTCAGAGATATTTACTCACACTTCCCCTTTCTTCTTCCCCTTTCTTCCATACCTGTCTCACTGTGTATCTCTCTCTCCATCTCTCTCCTTCCATACCTGTCTCACTGTGTATCTCTCTCTCTCTATCTCTCTCCTTCCATACCTGTCTCACTGCGTATCTCTCTCTCTCCATCTCTCTCCTTCCATACCTGTCTCACTGTGTATCTCTCTCTCTCCATCTCTCTCCTTCCATACCTGTCTCACTGTGTATCTCTCTCTCTCCATCTCTCTCCTTCCATACCTGTCTCACTGTGTATCTCTCTCTCTCCATCTCTCTCCTTCCATACCTGTCTCACTGTGTATCTCTCTCTCCATCTCTCTCCTTCCATCTCTCTCCTTCCATACCTGTCTCACTGTCTCTCTCTCTCCATCTCTCTCCTTCCATACCTGTCTCACTGCGTATCTCTCTCTCCATCTCTCTCCTTCCATACCTGTCTCACTGCGTATCTCTCTCTCCATCTCTCTCCTTCCATACCTGTCTCACTGTGTATCTCTCTCTCCATCTCTCTCCTTCCATACCTGTCTCACTGTGTATCTCTCTCTCTCCATCTCTCTCCTTCCATACCTGTCTCACTGTGTATCTCTCTCTCTCCATCTCTCTCCTTCCATACCTGTCTCACTGTGTATCTCTCTCTCTCCATCTCTCTCCTTCCATACCTGTCTCACTGTGTATCTCTCTCTCTCCATCTCTCTCCTTCCATACCTGTCTCACTGTGTATCTCTCTCTCTCCATCTCTCTCCTTCCATCTCTCTCCTTCCATACCTGTCTCACTGTGTATCTCTCTCTCTCCATCTCTCTCCTTCCATACCTGTCTCACTGTGTATCTCTCTCTCTCTCCATCTCTCTCCTTCCATACCTGTCTCACTGTGTATCTCTCTCTCCATCTCTCTCCTTCCATACCTGTCTCACTGTGTATCTCTCTCTCTCCATCTCTCTCCTTCCATACCTGTCTCACTGTGTATCTCTCTCTCTCTCCATCTCTCTCCTTCCATACCTGTCTCACTGTGTATCTCTCTCTCTCCATCTCTCTCCTTCCATACCTGTCTCACTGTGTATCTCTCTCTCCATCTCTCTCCTTCCATACCTGTCTCACTGTGTATCTCTCTCTCCATCTCTCTCCTTCCATACCTGTCTCACTGTGTATCTCTCTCTCTCCATCTCTCTCCTTCCATCTCTCTCCTTCCATACCTGTCTCACTGTGTATCTCTCTCTCTCCATCTCTCTCCTTCCATACCTGTCTCACTGTGTATCTCTCTCTCTCCATCTCTCTCCTTCCATACCTGTCTCACTGTGTATCTCTCTCTCTCCATCTCTCTCCTTCCATACCTGTCTCACTGTGTATCTCTCTCTCTCCATCTCTCTCCTTCCATACCTGTCTCACTGTGTATCTCTCTCTCTCCATCTCTCTCCTTCCATCTCTCTCCTTCCATACCTGTCTCACTGTGTATCTCTCTCTCTCCATCTCTCTCCCTCCATACCTGTCTCACTGTGTATATCTCTCCATCTCTCTCCTTCCATACCTGTCTCACTGTGTATCTCTCTCTCTCCATCTCTCTCCTTCCATCTCTCTCCTTCCATACCTGTCTCACTGTGTATCTATCTCTCTCCATCTCTCTCCTTCCATACCTGTCTCACTGTGTATCTCTCTATCTCCATCTCTCTCCTTCCATACCTGTCTCACTGTGTATCTCTCTCTCTCTCCATCTCTCTCCTTCCATACCTGTCTCACTGTGTATCTCTCTCTCTCCATCTCTCTCCTTCCATACCTGTCTCACTGTGTATCTCTCTGTCTCTCCATCTCTCTCCTTCCATACCTGTCTCACTGTGTATCTCTCTCTCTCCATCTCTCTCCTTCCCTACCTGTCTCACTGTGTATCTCCCTCTCTCCATCTCTCTCCTTCCATACCTGTCTCACTGTGTATCTATCTCTCTCCATCTCTCTCCTTCCATACCTGTCTCACTGTGTATCTCTCTCTCTCCATCTCTCTCCTTCCATACCTGTCTCACTGTGTATCTCTCTCTCTCCATCTCTCTCCTTCCATACCTGTCTCACTGTGTATCTCTCTCTCTCCATCTCTCTCCTTCCATACCTGTCTCACTGTGTATCTCCCTCTCTCCATCTCTCTCCTTCCATACCTGTCTCACTGTGTATCTCTCTCTCCATCTCTCTCCTTCCATACCTGTCTCACTGTGTATCTCTCTCTCTCCATCTCTCTCCTTCCATACCTGTCTCACTGTGTATCTCTCTCTCTCCATCTCTCTCCTTCCATACCTGTCTCACTGTGTATCTCTCTCTCTCTCCATCTCTTTCCTTCCATACCTGTCTCACTGTGTATCTCTCTCTCTCCATCTCTCTCCTTCCATACCTGTCTCACTGTGTATCTCTCTCTCTCCATCTCTCTCCTTCCATACCTGTCTCACTGTGTATCTCTCTCTCTCCATCTCTCTCCTTCCATACCTGTCTCACTGTGTATCTATCTCTCTCTCCATCTCTCTCCTTCCATACCTGTCTCACTGTGTATCTCTCTCTTTCCATCTCTCTCCTTCCATACCTGTCTCACTGTGTATCTCTCTCTCTCCATCTCTCTCCTTCCATACCTGTCTCACTGTGTATCTCTCTCTCTCCATCACTCTCCTTCCATACCTGTCTCACTGTGTATCTATCTCTCTCCATCTCTCTCGTTCCATACCTGTCTCAATGTGTATCTCTCTCTCCTTCCATACCTGTCTCACTGTGTATCTCTCTCTCTCCATCTCTCTCGTTCCATACCTGTCTCACTGTATCTCTCTCTCTCCATCTCTCTCCTTCCATACCTGTCTCACTGTATCTCTCTCTCTCCATCTCTCTCCTTCCATACCTGTCTCACTGTATCTCTCTCTCTCTCCATCTCTCTCCTTCCATATCTGTCTCAATGTGTCTCACTCTGTATCTCCCTCTCTCTCACCCACTCTGTATATCTGTCCTGTGAAACATTGAGACCAGAGATATTAGTTATTCAGAGATGTCTCTATCTTTCTCACATAGGGCCTAAGGTCTACATTTCCTGTCTCCTCCATTCTCTATCTACATCAAAAGAAGCTGGTGGACAATGACTGTTCACATTTACTGTCACTTCTTCTCCTTTCCTCTTTCTCATTCTCTATCCACATAGAGGCGGCAGGGTAGCTGTTATAGAAATGTTGTTCTCAATGTTCACAAACTGAACATCAATTAAACAAACTCTGTCTGTTACCCAGTATTTGTAAGATACTGGTTGAAATAAGACAGACAGAAGCCCAGAATACAATAGTCAAGTGTAAATGGTTTAATTCAGGAGAGCTCTTTGCTCTAAAAGGTGTACACAGTCTTTTATATGGTACAATGTTGAAATACAAAGATACAAAGGACACACTTTTTCCAAGAATTAGTGTCTTCCCACAGTACCCATTCATTCCTTATCACAATCTTTGCAACATAAGTCAAACTTGGGCGGTTCTTTAACAATCTCTCCTGTCCCAAGGACAGGGGCCTCTCTCATGTGTCTGGTAGAATCAAAGAATTCTTTGTTCTCCCAGACACCCCCTAAATGAAGTCATACCAGCTTGTTGCACTTCTACACACAAAGTTAATATCTAGACACACACATCAATTGGACTACCATCTGTCTTATAACCCTATCTCTATTGCATACATTTTCAGAATGGAATATTCTTAGATGTACAAACATTTAGTCATCACCATAAAATATATAACAGTAGCCTAGTGGTTAGAGCATTGGAATAGTAACTGAAAGGTTGCAAGTTCAATTCCCTGAGCTGACAAGGTACATATCTATCTTTCTGCCCCTGAACAAGGCAGTTAGTCCACTGTTCCTAGGCCGTCATTGAGAAAAAAAATGGTTCTTAACTGACTTGCCTAGTAAAATAAAGCAATCAAAACAAGTGGACAGACACTATCTGCATTGCACACTACTCTACCAACTCCCTGTTTATCAGAGGACAGTATGGTGTCACTAAGTACAGAAGTGTGAATGGGTTTAACAACAGATCTGTATGGTGTCACTAAGTACAGAAGTGTGAATAGGTTTAACAACAGATCTTTATGGTGTCACTAAGTACAGAAGTGTGAATGGGTTTAAAAACAGATCTTTATGGTGTCACTAGTGTGAATGGGTTTAACAACAGAACTTTATGGTGTCACTAGTGTGAATGGGTTTAACAACAGATCTTTATGGTGTCACTAAGTACAGAAGTGTGAATGGGTTTAAAAACAGATCTTTATGGTGTCACTAGTGTGAATGGGTTTAACAACAGATCTTTATGGTGTCACTAGTGTGAATAGGTTTAACAACAGATCTGTATGGTGTCACTAAGTACAGAAGTGTGAATGGGTTTAACAACAGATCTGTATGGTGTCACTACTGTGAATGGGTTTAACAACAGATCTTTATGGTGTCACTAGTGTGAATGGGTTTAACAACAGATCTGTATGGTGTCACTAGTGTGAATGGGTTTAACAACAGATCTTTATGGTGTCACTAGTGTGAATGGGTTTAACAACAGTTCTTTATGGTGTCACTAGTGTGATTGGGTTTAACAACAGATCTTAATGGTGTCACTAAGTACAGAAGTGTGAATGGGTTTAACAACAGATCTGTATGGTGTCACTAGGTGTAATTAGGTGTACAGTTATGGTGTATTTCCTCCCTTCCTTCACCAGTAACAAGGGGTTTGTCTGAGGAGTCCTGTGTGTAATTCCTCACTTCCTTCACCAGTAACAAGGGGTGTGTCTGATGTGTCTGTTGGTACCAAATATGTGCATATCCTATTTTCTGGGCCTGAATGGGAGGCAATTTACTTTGTGCATGCCAGGCTCTCCAAAACCGACCCCTCAGCTGCCACTCCCTAACAAGTTAACAACAGATCTTTATGGTGTCACTAGTGTGAATGGGTTTAACAACAGATCTGTATGGTGTCACTAAGTACAGAAGTGTGAATGGGTTTAACAACAGATCTTTATGGTGTCACTAAGTACAGAAGTGTGAATGGGTTTAACAACAGATCTTTATGGTGTCACTAGTGTGAATGGGTGTAACAACAGATCTTTATGGTGTGACTAGTGTGAATGGGTTTAACAACAGATCTTTATGGTGTCACTAGTGTGAATGGGTTTAACAACAGATCTTTATGGTGTCACTAGTGTGAATGGGTTTAACAACAGATCTTTATGGCGTCACTAGTGTGAATGGGTTTAACAACAGATCTTTATGGTGTGACTAGTGTGAATAGGTTTAATTACAGATCTGTATGGTGTCACTAGTGTGAATTGGTGTAACAACAGATCTGTATGGTGTCACTAGTGTGAATGGGTGTAACAACAGATCTTTATGGTGTCACTAGTGTGAATGGGTTTAACAACATATCTTTATGGTGTGACTAGTGTGAATAGGTTTAATTACAGATCTGTATGGTGTCACTAGTGTGAATGGGTGTAACAACAGATCTTTATGGTGTCACTAGTGTGAATGGGTTTAACAACAGATCTGTATGGTGTCACTAGTGTGAATGGGTGTAACAACAGATCTTTATGGTGTCACTAGTGTGAATGGGTTTAACAACAGATCTGTATGGTGTCACTAGTGTGAATGGGTGTAACAACAGATCTGTATGAAAGTCAGCATGTCACATGCTACTTACTTGCAAAAAAGGCAAACGACTTACTGTAACTGATCATTTGCATAAGACCTGAGTCGGATTAGAGCACTTCACTTAACAAGGGGTGTGTCTGAGGAGTCCTGTGTGTAATTCCTCCCTTCCTTCACCATTAATAAGATTTGTGTCTGAGGAGTCCTGTGTGTAATTCCTCCCTTCCTTCACCAGTAAAAAGGGATGTGTCTGAGGTGTCCTGTGTGCAATTCCTCCCTTCCTTCACCAGTAACAAGGGGTGTGTCTGAGGAGTCCTGTGTGTAATTCCTCCCTTCCTTCCCCAGTAATAAGGGGTGTGTCTGAGGAGTCCTGTGTGTAATTCCTCCCTTCCTTCTTCAGAAGTAAGGGGTGTGTCTGAGGAGTCCTGTGTGTAATTCCTCCCTTCCTTCCCCAGTAATAAGAGGTGTGTCTGAGGAGTCCTGTGTGTAATTCCTCCCTTCCTTCCCCAGAAGTAAGGGGTGTGTCTGAGGAGTCCTGTGTGTAATTCCTTCCTTCCTTCACCAGTAACAAGGGGTGTGTCTGAGGAGCCCTGTGTGTAATTCCTCCCTTCCTTCACCAGTAATAAGGGGTGTGTCTGAGGTGTCCTGTGTGTAATTCCTCCGTTCTTTCACCAGTAATAAGTGGTGTGTCTGAGGAGTCCTGCATGTAATTCATCCCTCACTTCACCATTAATAAGGGGTGTGTCTGAGGAGTCCTGTGTGTAATTCAACCCTTCCTTCACCAGTAATAAGGGGTGTGTCTGAGGAGTCCTGTGTGTAATTCCTCCCTTCCTTCACCAGTAATAAGGGGTGTCTGGGGAGTCCTGTGTGTAATTCATCCCTCACTTCACCATTAATAGGGGGTGTGTCTGGGTGTCCTGTATGTTATTCCCAAGGTGAACAGAAAGGCACTGGAGCGACGAAACGCCCTTGCTGTCTCTGCCTGGCCGGTTCCCCTCTCCACTGGGATTCTCTGCCTCTAACCCTATTACAGGGGCTGAGTCTCTGGCTTACTGGTGCTCTTCCATGCCGTCCCTAGGAGGGGTGCGTCGCTTGAGTGGGTTGAGTCACTGACATGATCTTCCTGTCCGGTTTGGCGCCCCCCTTGGTTTCATGCCGTGGGGGATAACTTTGTGGGCTATACTCAGCCTTGTCTCAGGGTAGTAAGTTGGAGGTTTAAAGATATCCCTCTAGTGGTGTGGGGGCTGTGCTTTGGCAAAGTGGGAGGGGTTATATCCTTCCTGGTTGGCCGTGTCCGGGGGGAATTGTCGGACGGGGCCACAGTGTCTCCTGACCCCTCCAGTCTCAGCCTCCAGTATTTCTACTGCAATAATTTATGTGTCGGGGTGCTAGGGTCAGTCTGTTATATCTGGAGTATTTCTCCTGTCCTATTTGGTGCCCTGCTTGCATTCACACGTTGTATGGTGGAGATAACCACTTGTGTGTTGGAAAGTGAAAGAAGCTTTTTCAATCACTCACTTTGAGTTCTGTTGCCACCCTTTCCTGCTGGGCTCTGAGGTAATTTGTGCCCGTGTGAATTATGATGTGGCTGGGGGACCCTAGTCTGTCCTCTGACAACAGCTCCCAGTGTTTGGGCACCAGAGTTTAACCACTTTGTGTTTGGGGAAAAGTTGATCCTCTTGAATGCATTTCTCTCTCTCTCTCTCTCTCTCTCTCTCTCTCTCTCTGACACATTCAAAGTAAAGCCGACACCTCGGAAAGCTTTTAATTTATTAACAGTAATGAATGGAGTTCAGAGATTTTGGTGTAAATTCATGTTTTACATTTATTATACAATATTTAAAAAATATATTGTAAGAATGCACTTATATATATATATATATATACATATACATTTTGTTATTGTATCAGGTATATGGAATTTCTTTAAGGAAAGAAAACGGTATGTGCCTCATTTGCATAAATTAAAACATTAAGATAAAAGTTGGAACAGGTCTACAACCATCAAACTCTTGCTCTGTCTACCTTATTTACAGTCACATGTGTTGTTTCATTCATTACTGTGTTGTTATGTTCTCTTGCATAATTCAACAAGCGTGTCAGTGAGGGGGCTTTGTTCATCTGGCCCGGGTTATCCCAGTAAGAAGAGTTTGAACCGGGGGGAAAAGTGATTGCATTCGTTTGGAGGCGTTCTGCTCTGACCTACGGAGATATTGACTCAAAACGAAAGTGACGTAAATAAGCAAGTGGAGTAATGAGTAGGATTCTGCGTTTTTCACATCAAATTAATTGATTGCTTTTGATAAAAACGCTTTAACTGCATTCCCAATGAAATATAGTTTAAAAATTAAAACGTTTATTTAATGGAAAGGAGATGTTGTATGTTTCTTGATGATGCACTACGCTGCCTTGTTGACAACATGCCCGAGGGGCGCAGATTCCTGTTTGATTTGAGATAAAGCGCTCCTCCCTCCCCGGTGTCGCCAGATGTCCTGACGGCCCATTGTCCAGTTCAACCCGGACCAGCGGAATAGAACTCCCTCAATAGCAGGACACCCTCCTACTACAAATCAACAAACCTGGCTCTAGATTACACCTATCGAAACATACTTTACATTGTTTCCGAGATGAGACGTACTTTGACTATAATCTGAGTGTTCATTGTCATAAATTGCTTTCATTTCAGCTCATCTAGTTTGTAAACACTTCAGTCGTATTAAATTATATATTTTTTCAATTCCCGCACCAAAAATGAACAGCGATCAGAATAAAGTTATCTTTCTTCTCTTTCTCGTGATGTAAGTGTCGAGACGGTGCGTTAAATCCTGACTGGTCATTACAAACATGTTCATGGTCGTAACGGTAACAAGTAAGAGTATGAAGGAGTCTCGGTAGTTAAATGAAATCGATCAATCAAGAGCAGTGGCGACCCGTCATTCAGGACCTCACCAGTTTAGCAAAAAAAAAAACATTTGTATAATATTTTATAAAAAATGTTTTGCATGTTATTTTGCCGTTATTTGATGTCACGTAGTTTTCAAACAATGTAAAAAATATGTATATATTGAGTTAATAAAGCCGCATACAAAATGGTCTCTTTCTTGAGTGAGGCAGCTCCAAAATGTAGGTGATTCAGCCTATCTCAGTGTTTTCCGTGGTGGAGGGGCAGCCAGCGGGATATACAGACCGTATCCGATGGTAATCTACTGTAATTGCGCCGTGATTGGCTCAGTGTTCTGTCACTCATGGGGACACTATGATTCTAGAGGGAGAGATACACAGGCCTTTCTACTGCAGGCTGTGCCGGGTGGAGATAATAACAGAACACGGCCAAGATGTTCAAACGTTCATAGAAGACCAGCAGGGTCAAGAAATAATAATCACAGTGGTTGTAGAACTGGAAATTCTGAATTGGGAAATCTTAGACTTCAACTCTGAAGAAAATAGCTCTGACTGGGAAAATACATTTTGAACGGTCGTCCAACTAGGAATTCCAAACGGGGAACTCTGGCTTCCTTCCTGAGCTCTGACCTGAAGAGCACTGACGTCATGATTCCATTTTATTATTTTCATGTTCCCAGTTGTATTGAAAGCATATTTGATGAAAAAATTTAGCACACAAGAAGGACTGCCATGCCACCTTCCTGTTCAAGTGAGCACAGCACAACATGTAACCATGAAGAGGGGATACTATATAATGCTGTTGGGTCTGTAACTGTAGTAGGATGTCCCTTAGGGGTATCCGTAGCGGGGTGGGACATGCGAGATTGAGTAAAGAAGCTGGAGTCAGAACCTCATTGTCGGGCGTCCTTATTTTAGATAATACTACATGGTGTACAACAACAAACAAACAGAGGGGAACACAGAACAGAGACAGACGTGGAGAAAACAAATCACGGACAGCACCAGTAGCTAGTTCAAGTTTTTGTCACAAATGTGGGAAATCCCCTTTCCACAGATGGAATGTTTGCCCAGCAAAGGATGCAGAATGCAGGAAATGTCACAGGAGAGGACACTTTTCAGCTGCCTGTCAATCAAAGCAAATGCAGGAGGTCTCAGAGGAGGTACAGCAGGACAGCATATTTCTGGGAGAAGTAAGGGGAAACGATTCTGGCTGGCATTCAGACATTAAACTCAATGGGGAGGTTGTGTCATTTCAACTAGACACTGGGGCAGCAGTGACAGCTATCCCAACTAGGCTGTATAGCTATAGTAGAGATGGCCCTTTGCTCTCTACAAACAAAAAACTGTACGGGCCCAGTAATAAGATATTACCAGTGGTAGGGCAGTTGGTGATTAAACTGGAGAGTAGAGACAAAAGTGCCATCCAGCCTGTCTATGTCATTGACTCTCTGGCCAGACCGTTGCTGGGGCTGCCAGCAATTGAAGCATTGCAACTCATTGAGACAGTGGGCGAACTGGAGGACCCAGGTGAGGTTTTCAAAAAGAAATTCCCAAAGTGTTTTCTGGTCTAGGAAGGATAGAAGGTGACTACAAAATCCGCCTGAAAGAGGATGCTGTCCACTATGCCCTTACCACCCCCCACCATGTGCCTATCCCTTTATTGGTCAGAGTAAAGGAAGAGTTGGGGAGGATGGAAGAAATTGGGGCGGGGTCTAAAATAGAGTCCCACTGACTGGTGTGCAGGGATGGTAGTGGTCCCAAAAGCCAATGGGGACATAAGGATCTGTGTGGACATGACTAACTTGAATGAGGCACTCTGCAGAGAGAGACACATCTTACCATCAGTGGAGCAGTCACTGGCTCAGTTGGATGGCTCACGAGTCTTCACAAAGCTGGATGCCTCTCAGGTTTCTGATACCGCTGTCATCAGAGAGTAGGGCGCTCACAACGTTTATAACACCGTTTGGCCGCTACTGGTTTAATGTTTTGCCATTTGGAATCGCTTCCGGTCCTGAGCATTTCCAAAGACGCATGTCCCAGCTGTTGGATGGGCTGAGTGGCGTCATAGTCCACGCGGACGATGTGCTCGTGTGCGGAAGGGACAGAGCAGAACATGATGTAAGGCTCACAGCAGTTCTGACCAGACTCCAAGAGACTGGCCTGACACTAAATGAAAAATGCACTTTTGCACAGTCAGAGGTCTTGTTCTTGGGACACAAAATCAGTGCAGCTGGAATAGAGCCGGACCCAGAGAAGATCAGCGCCATCACAGATATGCCCATACCCCAGAATGTGGCGGAAGTCAGGACCTTCTTAGGCATGGCCACATATGTGGGTAAGTTCCTCCCACAGTTTTCAGATACAACCAAACCCCTGAGAGACTTACTAGCCAAAGAGAAGGACTGGTCATGGGGTCACGTGCAACAGGTGGCGTTTGACAAAATCAAAAGAGACCTGGCCTCGCAGAGAGTGCTGGCCCAATACCGTCCCCACGCTAAGACAAAGGTATCAGCAGATGCATCATCCTTTGGGCTAGGGGCGGTCCTCACAGATGCAGGACAACATGGAGTGGCGTCCAATAGCATACATCTCCCGAAGCTTATCCGACACAGAGCAAAGGTATGCTCAAGTGGAGAAGGAGGCGTTGGCTATCACATGGGCATGTGAAAGGCTCAGACAATACCTTATTGGCCTGCAGTTTACAGCAGAGACTGACCACAAACCACTGTTGGCTCTGTTAGGGACAAAAGCACTGGATGACTTGCCTCCCAGAGTTCTGCGCTTCCGCCTCAGATTACTGAGGTTCACCTACAAGATGGTGTATGTGCCAGGGAAGGCACTGATCACAGCAGATGCACTCTCCAGGGCCCCAATTAAACGTCCATTATCAGAGGAGGAGCAATGTCTAGAGGGTGAGGTACAGGTGTCCATTAATGCAGTAAGGGACAGCCTACCTGCATCTCAGACCAAACTGCAGCAGATTGCAGAGGAGCAACAACGAGACCCCATCTGCCCACAGATAGTACAGCAGTGCAAAAAGGGATGGCCCAGGCAGGAGGAACTGCCTCAGCTCCTGAAGCCCTATTGGGTGCACCAAAGTGACTTCCACTGTAATGGAGACCTTCTCATGAAAGGACAACGGATAGATATTCCAGAGACTCTACAACCAGAAATGCTAGACCGAGTGCATGAGGGACACATGGGGATAACCAAATGCAGACTGAGGGCTCAACAGTCGGTATGGTGGCTTGGTCTGAGTACTCAGATTGCCAAGCTGGTGGCCCAGTGTGAGGTCTGTACAAAATGTCAACCTTGTCATCCAGAGCCAATGATGGCAACGGAGCTGACAGAACGGCCATGGCAAAAGGTAGGGGCAGATATGTTCTATTGGGAAAATGACACTTATCTGCTAGTGGTAGATTACTATTCAAGATACATTGAAATAGCAAAGACACCCATAACCACATCAGCTGGTGTTATCAATGGATTAAAGTCCATTTTTTCCAGGCAAGGGGTCGCTGAGGTCCTGGTTACAGATAACGCTCCCCAGTTCTCGGCAAGCTCCTTTTCTGCTTTTGCTGCAGAATATGACTGCACACATGTGACCAGTAGGCACTACCATGCACAGAGTAATGGTGAGGCAGAGAGAGCTGTGAAAACAGTCAAGGGACTGCTGAAAAAGAACAAGGATCCATACAGGGCTCTGTTAGCTTACAGAGTTACACCACTGCATCATGGGCCGTCGCCTGCCGAGCTCCTGATGGGCAGGAGGCTGCGTTCCCCATTGCCTGTCTCGCCGGCTCAGCTTCAACCCCGATGGCCTAACAGGAAGGCCTTTGCTGAGCGGGACAAACGGCTGAAACAAACGCAAACTGGAGACTTTAATCGGAGACACCGTGCTACGGAGCGTCCAGAGCTGACCGAAGGTCAACGTGTGTGGATTACAAACTCAAAGACACCAGCAATAGTGCTGAGGAAAACGGACGCCCCACGCTCCTATGTGGTGGACACAGGCTCAGAAGAGGTACGAAGGAACAAAACACACCTCACAGCTCTTCCAGATCTGCCAGCCACACAGACTGAGGACACAGAGAATGCACAAAAACTGTGTGAAGAGGAGAGAATGCTCACAGAGCCACAAGCGCGCCCAAAAAGGGATGTGAAGCCACCAGTGTGGCTGAAAGACTATGTTACGTGAAGAGAAAACATACTGTTGGGGACCATACCCAGCAAAAAGAGACTGGACCTAAGTTAATGTTAATACTGTGTAATTTAATGCTTTCATGCTGTTTCAGTTATGCTTCAGTGGTTATGCATGTTGAGTTCTTGTTCATGAGAGAGAGGAAGATGTAGTAGGATGTCCCTTAGGGGTATCCGTACCGGGGTGGGACATGCGAGAGTGAGTAAAGAAGCTGGAGTGAGAACCTCATTGTCGGCGTCCGTATTTTAGATAATACTACAGTAACCATGAAGAGGGGATACTATATAATGTTGTTGGGTCTGTAACCATGAATAGGGGATACTATATAATGTTGTTGGGTCTGGAACCATGAAGAGGGGACACTATATAATGTTGTTGGGTCTGTAACCATGAAGATGGGATACTATATAATGTTGTTGGGTCTGGAACCATGTAGAAAGGATTCTATATAATGTTGTTGGGTCTGTAACCATGAAGAGGGGATACTATATAATGTTGTTGGGTCTGTAACCATGAAGATGGGATACTATATAATGTTGTTGGGTCTGTAACCATGAAGAGGGGATACTATATAATGTTGTTGGGTCTGTAACCGTGAAGAGGGGATACTATATAGTGTTGTTGGGTTTGTAACCATGAATAGGGGATACTATATCATGTTGTTGGGTCTGGAACCATGAAGAGGGGATACTATATAATGCTGTTGGGTCTGGAACCATGAAGAGGGGATACTATATAATGTTGTTGGGTCTGTAACCATGAAGAGGGGATACTATATCATGTTGTTGGGTCTGGAACCATGAAGAGGGGATACTATATAATGTTTTTGGGTCTGGAACCATGAAGATGGGATACTATATCATGTTGTTGGGTCTGGAACCATGAAGGGTGGGTACTATATAATGCTGTTGGGTCTGGAACCGTGAAGAAGGGATACTATATAACGTTGTTGGGTCTGTAACCATGAAGAGTGGATACTATATAATGTTGTTGGGTCTGGAACCGTGTAGAGGGGATACTATATAATGTTGTTGGGTCTGGAACCGTGAAGAGGGGATACTATATAATGTTGTTGTGTTTGTAACCATGAATAGGGGATACTATATAATGTTGTTGGGTTTGTAACCATGAATAGGGGATACTATATAATGCTGTTGTATGGTGCATTACTAGATGTCTGCGAGTGTTATTAAAATAGACCGACGGCCTCAGGTCGTGCGCCAGGGCCAGATCTTCCTAAAGTCATCAAATAAAGTCTCTCTGACATTTGGTTTCAGTCTTATAAAAGTTTTTTAAAAATTGTAATTTTTCCGCTGCTCCAGAAAAAATCCACCAGACGGCGACTGGCTGCTTATTGCATATGGACAAAACATCACGAAACGGACATGGCCATTTCTCCTGAATGGAAAAGACTTCGAAGACGAAACTCGGTGAGCACTGGTTTGGCCAAATGGGATTTTAGCCCAGAAACAAGATGGCGTCGAGGCCTCAACGCTTTTTGAGTTAAATTATTTTTTTTTTAATGCCTTTAGGGGGCTGGGGGTCCATGGCCGGGTATGGGAGCACCCTCCACCCGTGCCCAACCAATAGAGGGAGCCCTTGGTCATATTGGATGTTTTTCAAAACATCTTTAAAAAACTACAGTCCCACTTCTCTCTCATTGCACCAAATTCTTACTTCCTATGACTTCCTATGATCAAACATGACAAATATACCTTCTAGGTTGCTTCAGGGCTTAACATAGGGATATATATAATTTGGTCAGTATAAATGCCATTTGGACATTTCTTATGCCATTTTGACATGGTTCACTGACTTTTGGAAGTCGACTTCCTATGATCATATATTGCAAATGGACAAAACATGGGCCTTATTGACAAACTAAATAAAATACAACAAATGTATGTTCACCAATCTTCCCCAATAATCCCCTTGGTGTTTATAACTGTGTTTTCTGTCTGGACCAGTTTGTCTTGTTTGTTCAACACTACCAGGGTCCAGTGTCTCAGCGCCTGCTTTTCTAGTCTCTCTCTTCTCACCCTCCTGGTTTCTCGCCCGCCTGTCCTGACTCGGAGCCCGCCTGCCTGACCACTCTGCTTGGGCCTGCCTGCCGTACTGTACCTTTGACCCCACTCTGGATTACCGACCCCTGTCTGCCTTGACCTGTCTGCCTTTGACTGCCCCTGTTGTTACGATAAACATTGGTACTTCTACACAGTCTGCACATGGGTCTAAAGTGAAACCTGATATATAGTACATTCACATTTTCAGTCTTAAAGTGTCAGAGATTATATGATACAGCAAAGAGAACAGTCCTTCTACACTCCATATTAGATAAACTATTATACAGTAGAGAACAGTCCTTCTAGTCTCCATGTTAGATCAACTATTATACAGTAGAGAACAGTCCTTCTAGACTCCATGTTAGATCAACTATTATACAGTAGAGAACAGTCCTTCTAGACTCCATGTTAGATCAACTATTATACAGTAGAGAACAGTCCTTCTAGTCTCCATGTTAGATCAACTATTATACAGTAGAGAGAACAGTCCTTCTAGTCTCCATGTTAGATCAACTATTATACAGTAGAGAGAACAGTCCTTCTAGACTCCATGTTAGATAAACTATTATACAGTAGAGAGAACAGTCCTTCTAAAATCCATGTTAGATCAACTATTAAACAGTAGAGAACAGTCCTTCTAGTCTCCATGTTAGATCAACTATTATACAGTAGAGAACAGTCCTTCTAGACTCCATGTTAGATCAACTATTATACAGTAGAGAACAGTCCTTCTAGACTCCATGTTAGATCAACTATTATACAGTAGAGAACAGTCCTTCTAGTCTCCATGTTAGATCAACTATTATACAGTAGAGAGAACAGTCCTTCTAGACTCCATGTTAGATCAACTATTATACAGTAGAGAGAACAGTCCTTCTAGTCTCCATGTTAGATCAACTATTATACAGTAGAGAACAGTCCTTCTAGACTCCATGTTAGATCAACTATTATACAGTAGAGAACAGTCCTTCTAGACTCCATGTTAGATCAACTATTATACAGTAGAGAGAACAGTCCTTCTAGACTCCATGTTAGATCAACTATTATACAGTAGAGAACAGTCCTTCTAGACTCCATGTTAGATCAACTATTATACAGTAGAGAACAGTCCTTCTAGACTCCATGTTAGATCAACTATTATACAGTAGAGAACAGTCCTTCTAGACTCCATGTTAGATCAACTATTATACAGTAGAGAGAACAGTCCTTCTAGACTCCATGTTAGATCAACTATTATACAGTAGAGAGAACAGTCCTTCTAGTCTCCATGTTAGATCAACTATTATACAGTAGAGAACAGTCCTTCTAGTCTCCATGTTAGATCAACTATTATACAGTAGAGAGAACAGTCCTTCTAGACTCCATGTTAGATCAACTATTATACAGTAGAGAACAGTCCTTCTAGTCTCCATATTAGATCAACTATTATACAGTAGAGTGTAACATTTTCTCTGTGTTTATCCACTCTTATGTTTAGAATAATGATGCTTCTCTAATATCCACCTTGGTTGGGTTCATGCGAACGACTGATTGAACTTTCATGGGAGGAATCCACACTATCACTGTATAAGCAATATGCCATTAGACCCAGAACATTGCTCTGGGAACCAAAAGGAGTATCTCAGTTTCAAGGTAAGAAGCCTGGTGTGGTATCAGTCAGTCTCATGCAGGAACCAACCGTGCTTATATGACATGTTTGTGTCGCAGTATAAAGGGTCTCAAATCAAATCAAACTTTATTCGTCACATGCGCAGAATACAACAAGTGTAGACTTTACCGTGAAATGCTTACTTCCAAGCATTTAACTAACAGTGCTGTTCAAGAAGAGTTAAGAAAAATATTTACTGACATAAAATAAAAAGTAATAATAATAAAGTAATAACAATACAAATGAACATCAGGCTTGTATTGAGTCAGTGAACCTCTACGACTGTGATAATAAAGATTAATTCATTTCCTTTGAATGTGAGTCCTTAGTGGTGAATTTCCACGACAACAGAGAGAACAGTCCTTCAGTTATCAATTCATTGTATTGTTATTGCATATGTTTTGTTATTTTTATTATGACGTATTATACATTTGTGTTGTTATATATTGTATGTACTTGCAAAGGTCAATTGAATAAGCAGAAAATAGTTTGTGATTGATAGTACTTAGCATAATCCTATTTAGCAGTTCAGAGAGTATCCAGACGAATCCTATTTCTCACAGATCCATCTGTATTTATAGTAACAGTAATAGTCCCACCATGCTCCTGTGTCTGATGACGAGGAGTAGAAATACGCACAGTTCTCAGCTACACCACCGTTAGGCTCTCCACTGTTCCAATACCTGTAGAATAAACAACAAATATAAAAAGGTTGTCCACTGTTCTAGAAACTGAAGAAGAAACAACCCATATAATTAGGCTGTCCACTGTTTCAATACCTGTAGGACAAACAGCACGTAGAAGGAGAAACAACACATGGAATCAGACTGTCCACTGTTCCAATATCTTTAGGAGAAACAACACATAGAATCAGACTGTCCACTGTTCCAATACCTGTAGGAGAAACAACACATAGAATCAGACTGTCCACTGTTCCAATACCTGTTGGAGAAACAACACATAGAATCAGACTGTCCACTCTGAACCTACTTCTCCAGACAGTGATTTCATAGTGACACAGAATTAATTAATGTCTTACGTTGTGGTCAGTGGTGTGTCGTCCACCCATTTCCAGCTCCCCTCAGTAACAGAGTCAGTCAGACCAATCCAGACATAGTTCTTTACCCCGCATAACCAATTGACAAATGTCTGTAGTTGTGGGAGAGACAACATTGTTAGTACATTCCCATTACTGCTCGCTATCTATCTCTTTTTCTCTCTACCTCACGCACACCTGTTCGTCTTCGCTGTTGATGATCACCAGGTCTGCTTCTCTATTTCTGCAGTCCTGTCTGCTCTCCTCCCAGGATTTGGACTCAGTAGAGACGTAGTAACAACTGGTACCAAGCTTCTGCCATCCTTGCGGACACACTATAAGTTAAACATTTCTTGCTTTAGTCACTTTAATACAGCATTGAATTAAGTATCAATAAAACACTCATGGAAGACAGGATACTAACTAATGGACGGTTTGAAAGTCATAGTTTGTTTCTCACATTTTTCCTTTAATGTAAGTTAAATTGCCTGTTTGTAAGTGACATGTGAACTGATACAGAGACTGTCAAACAGAACAGTCATTAGACAATTTGACTCACTTTTCTCAACTATAGATTGTTTCAGACGTTCTGTCTCTTTCAGTAGCTGGTCTCTCTCTTTGGTCAGGTTGTTGTAACGGGTCTGTAGCTGGTCTTCCTCTTCAGTCAGGTTGTTGCAGCTGGTCTGTAACTGGTTTCTCTCTATGGTCGGGGTGTTGGAACTGGTCGATTGGTTTCTCTCTGTGAAATAATACTACGATCATTGAACAAGGTAACAGTGGAAATTTTAATCAGACGTTAACAGGGTTGGGGTCAGTTGCATTTCAATTCCAGTCAATTCAGGAAGTATACTGGAATTCTAATTGAATTACAATTATCTTCAATGCTTTTCAATGAGGAAAATGTTGAACTGGAATTTGGTGTACTTTCTTAAATTAATTGACTGGAATTGACTGGAATTGAACCCTGGTCATTACACCAATGATGATGAATAATGTTTGAGTGAGAACATGTAAAACTCACGGTAGAGTAACAGGGCTATGATCCCAGCCAGTAGGAGAACACAAAGCAGCCCCAGACACACTGCAGCCGCTCCAGAGTATCTCTTCCACCACTGACAAAACACTGAAGCACAAATTATTACCATAAGATCTTGCTCTTTATCTTCTGTGTTTGTGTCCATTTGCTCTTTGAATCAGTGAGGGAAATACACAAGCTTAACAAGGGACAGAACACCAGAACTGAGTTCCAGAACCTCACATTTTATACTGCTTGAGTTCCAGAACCTCTAAACAGAATATTGGTTTAAACATATTGCAGAGTTCAGGCACCCAAAATGAGCACTGGAATGTATTTTAATCTACATTTTATTTGTCACATGCTTCGTAAACATATGCTTGTCACACTGGAATCTGTTTCACCTGTCTTTGTGCTTGTCTCCACCCCCCTCCAGGTGACGCCCATCTTCCCCATTATCCCCAGTGTATTTATACCTGCGTTCTCTGTTTGTCTGTTGCCAGTTAGTTTCATTCGTCAAGCCTACCAGCGTTTTTGCACTTGCGCCTGTCTGTTTCTAGTTCCTCTTTTCTAGTTTTCCCTGTTTGGACCATTCTGCCTGCCCTGACCCAGAAACTGCCTGCTGTTCTGTACCTTTTGGACTCTGATCTGGATTATTGACCTCTGCCTGCCCTTGACCTGTCGTTTTGCCTGCCCCCTGTTCTAGTAGTAACGTCTTGTTACTTCGACACTGTCTGCATCTGGGTCTTCCCTGAAATGTGATATGCTAATAGTGAAATGCTGACTTATGGGTCCTTTTCCAACAATGCAGAGTTAAAGATACAACATATAAAATAGTGACACAATAAATAAATACACAGTAAATAACAAAGAAGAATAACAAGTCAAAATAACATGGTGTGGCAGACAGCAGGGAGAGGTGAGGGGAGTGGTGATTGAAGGGAGATATCTTTTAGCCCGCTGGCTCCACCCCCGCGCCTTATATGGACTTCCTGCCCCACCGAGGCAAGCCTGTGAGTCGTTAAGCCAGGGAGTGCTTGTGGATAAAAGAGGAAGCGGGCTGCTCCAAATGGAGGGAGGACTGAGAGGGAAACGTGTGTTATGGAGAGTGTGAGAAAAGAGAGAATTATCTGTCTGATTACCTCCACTGTGTACCGAACCGGATTGGCTGAGTTTTAGGATTACCTACCCTGGAGAACGGAACGGACAACGAGAACGGTTTGTGGACTGTGAACTGGTTTCGAATTTCTCCTTTTCCCACAGTGTGCAAATCTCCCTAATAAATTGTATTCTAGTTGTGCTTCGTGTTTGTGTTTTAGTATTGAACTTGGTGACATGGAAACCCCACCCCTTGGATGAAACATTGAATTTGGCGTTTCTGCTATTAGAAATGCATTAAATAACAGATTCACTACATGGAACAACAGGAAGTCCCCCAAAATATCAAAAGGAAGTTCTGAAGTGTCTAAGAAATGTAATAGAGAAGAAAAGGAAACATTTTATTTATAGTTTTTACATGTATTTATCCCCTTATTTTAGGCACTAAACTATCTCCATATATACGTCCATAAACGTTTTAAACTGGTACCAGGGACCGTCAGAGTCTTGTGAGGCTTGTGGACAACCTAAACGGAGAACCCCATCATTCACAATGAGTTCAATGGTGATTTTAAAGTAGTTACATGGTTTAATGGCTGTGATAGGAGAAGGAAGCCTGTACAGAATAAATTGAGAACTCCATCACGTTTGTGAGAGTCTCATCTTTCAACAGAGTGGTTATAATAGTTTGTAGGCCAAACCGTTCGGACGCTACATACGATTTTGTGAGAAGACCGATTTTCAGCATGTCTCATGGTCTGACAAACACCCCCTCTACCTCTGCCACCTTCCACCACAGATACGGAAGGGTGATGTCTGAGGATGGATCAACATTGTAGTTATTCCACTACTTGACAGAGTGAAAAGAAGGAAACTTGTACAGAATAAAAAATATTCCAAAACATGCATCTTGTTTGCAACAAGGCACTAAAGAGATTAACTTTTTGTAATGAATACAGGGGGTCAATACAACACAACACATTACCGAGTACCTCTCTCAATATTTTCAATCATAGTGGTGGCTGCATCATGTTATTGGTATGCTTGTAATTGTTAAGGAATGGGGAGTTTTTCAGGAGAAAAAAAATATATATAGAATGGAGCTAAGCACAGGAAAAATCTGCTTTCCACCAGACACTTGAAGAAAAGTTCACCTTCAGTAGGACAATAACCTACAACACAAGGCCAAATCTACACCCAGAGACTCACAGCTGTAATCTAACATGTATTGACTCGGGTGTGAATATTTATGTAAATGAGAAATGTCTGTATTTATGTGTGTGTGTGTGTGTGGTGTCAGTGTAAGTATGTGTGAGACTGTTGAAGAATCGAGTGTGTGTGCATATAGTCAGAGTAGGAAATGTTTTGCAAAACAGTTTGTGTGTGTGCGTGCGTGCGTGCGTGTGTGTGTGTGTGTGTGTGTGTCAGTTTCTAGCACTACACCAGGATAAACTGTTACCTGAATGATGATCACCAGCTCCATCCTCGATGGGTCTTTCGTTGTTGTATATTTGATCATCAAAATCCATGGTCTTTATTTTATGCATTTTTTTGCCTTTAAATCCATCTCTGTTTTCATAGGTTGCCTCTGACATCTTTACACACTTGTGCTCAAATGCAGTAACTTCTACTACTGTAACTTCTACTGTTGTAACTTCTACTCTTGTAACTTCTACTGTTGTAACTTCTACTGCTGTAACTTCTACTGTTATAACGTCTGCTGATATCTCAGTTGTAGGTTTGTGTCTGTTCACTGCACAGCTGGATCCTCTGTGTGACTCAGCCTGATATAAGAGACAGTTTTAACTGTCAACCTCATTAAAGGGGAAACTGTCTAACCAATAGAATGACACTAACCACCACCATGTGACTCCAGACTTATTTTCTGAAAACCATGTTAGTTTACCACAGTGTAGATTAGTGTGTATATTTAGTTTCTATTAGTTTAGTTTACCACAGTGTAGATTAGTGTGTATATTTACTTTATATTAGTTTAGTTTGTAAGTCAGTATGTTGGCAGCAGCCACTCAACTGTCATGCTAGAACACCCATCCACGACCCATTTTCAATGCCCTGGCTGAGGGAAGGAGGTTCTAACCAAAGATGTGACGGTACATGGCCCCGTCCATCGTCCCTTTGATGCAGGTGAAGTTGTCCTGTCCCTTAGCAGAAAAACACCGTCAAAGCATAATGTTTCTACCTCCATGCATACATAGTTTGTATATTTAGTTTCTGTTAGTTTAGTTTAGCACAGTGTAGATTAGTTTGTATATTTAGTTTCTGTTAGTTTAGTTTACTACAGTGTAGATTAGTTTGTATATTTAGTATCTATTAGTTTAGTTTAGCACAGTGTAGATTAGTGTGTATATTTAGTTTATATTAGTTTAGTTTACTACAGTGTAGATTAGTGTGTATATTTAGTTTCTATTAGTTTAGTTTACAACAGTGTAGATTAGTGTGTATATTTATTTTATATTAGTTTAATTTACCACAGTGTAGATTAGTGTGTATATTTAGTTTATATTAGTTTAATTTACCACAGTGTAGATTAGTTTGTATATTTAGTTTCTGTTAGTTTAGTTTTGCACAGTGTAGATTAGTGTGTATATTTAGTTTCTGTTAGTTTAGTTTTGCACAGTGTAGATTAGTGTGTATATTTAGTTTCTGTTAGTTTAGTTTACTACAGTGTAGATTAGTGTGTATATTTAGTTTCTATTAGTTTAGTTTACAACAGTGTATATATACGTTTTACCATGTGATTAAAGCATTGAAGTGACAACATATGGGACCCTGTGAATTCACACACACATCACAGAGCATGACTGTAGTTTTGAGAGGATACGTAGCACTACACAGCGGATTCTAGTAATCAAAGCCCGGTGAAGAGTGTTTGTATATTTGTATCAGCTGTGTAGTGTTGTGTCAAGAACTAAAACATGCACCTCTTGGGGTTCCCAGGACCGAGTTTTAGTAAATGCTGCATTACAGCTTGAACTATGTACTGTTTTCTGTGTGACATGGACACCAGAGAAAATAGTTATTCAGAGATGTCTCTATCTTTCTCAGAGAGGGCGTAAGGTCTATATTTACTGTTTCCTGTGTGACATTGACAACAGAGAGAATAGTTATTCAGAGATATTTACTCACACTTCCCCTTTCTTCTTCCCCTTTCTTCCATACCTGTCTCACTGTGTATCTCTCTCTCTCTCCATCTCTCTCCTTCCATACCTGTCTCACTGTGTATCTCTCTCTCCATCTCTCTCCTTCCATACCTGTCTCACTGTGTATCTCTCTCTCTCCATCTCTCTCCTTCCATACCTGTCTCACTGTGTATCTCTCTCTCTCCATCTCTCTCCTTCCATACCTGTCTCACTGTGTATCTCTCTCTCCATCTCTCTCCTTCCATACCTGTCTCACTGTGTATCTCTCTCTCTCCATCTCTCTCCTTCCATACCTGTCTCACTGTGTATCTCTCTCTCCATCTCTCTCCTTCCATACCTGTCTCACTGCGTATCTCTCTCTCCATCTCTCTCCTTCCATACCTGTCTCACTGTGTATCTCTCTCTCCATCTCTCTCCTTCCATACCTGTCTCACTGTGTATCTCTCTCTCTCCATCTCTCTCCTTCCATACCTGTCTCACTGTGTATCTCTCTCTCCATCTCTCTCCTTCCATACCTGTCTCACTGTGCATCTCTCTCCTTCCATACCTGTCTCACTGTGTATCTCTCTCTCCATCTCTCCATCTCTCTCCTTCCATACCTGTCTCACTGTGTATCTCTCTCTCTCCATCTCTCTCCTTCCATACCTGTCTCACTGTGTATCTCTCTCTCCATCTCTCTCCTTCCATACCTGTCTCACTGTGTATCTCTCTCTCTCCATCTCTCTCCTTCCATACCTGTCTCACTGTGTATCTCTCTCTCTCTCCATCTCTCCTTCCATACCTGTCTCACTGTGTATCTCTCTCTCTCTCTCTCCATCTCTCTCCTTCCATACCTGTCTCACTGTGCATCTCTCTCTCCATCTCTCTCCATCTCTCTCCTTCCATACCTGTCTCACTGTGCATCTCTCTCTCCATCTCTCTCCTTCCATACCTGTCTCACTGTGTATCTCTCTCTCCATCTCTCTCCTTCCATACCTGTCTCACTGTGTATCTCTCTCTCTCCATCTCTCTCCTTCCATACCTGTCTCACTGTGTATCTCTCTCTCTCCATCTCTCTCCTTCCATACCTGTCTCACTGTGTATCTCTCTCTCTCCATCTCTCTCCTTCCATACCTGTCTCACTGTGTATCTCTCTCTCCATCTCTCTCCTTCCATACCTGTCTCACTGTGTATCTCTCTCTCTCTCCATCTCTCTCCTTCCATACCTGTCTCACTGTGTATCTCTCTCTCTCCATCTCTCTCCTTCCATACCTGTCTCACTGTGTATCTCTCTCTCCATCTCTCTCCTTCCATACCTGTCTCACTGTGTATCTCTCTCTCTCCATCTCTCTCCTTCCATACCTGTCTCACTGTGTATCTCTCTCTCCATCTCTCTCCTTCCATACCTGTCTCACTGTGTATCTCTCTCTCTCCATCTCTCTCCTTCCATACCTGTCTCACTGTGTATCTCTCTCTCCATCTCTCTCCTTCCATACCTGTCTCACTGTGTACTCTCTCTCCATCTCTCTCCTTCCATACCTGTCTCACTGTGTATCTCTCTCTCTCCATCTCTCTCCTTCCATCTCTCTCCTTCCATACCTGTCTCACTGTGTATCTCTCTCTCTCCATCTCTCTCCTTCCATACCTGTCTCACTGTGTATCTCTCTCTCTCTCCATCTCTCTCCTTCCATACCTGTCTCACTGTGTATCTCTCTCTCTCCATCTCTCTCCTTCCATACCTGTCTCACTGTGTATCTCTCTCTCTCTCCTTCCATCTCTCTCCTTCCATACCTGTCTCACTGTGTATCTCTCTCTCTCCATCTCTCTCCTTCCATACCTGTCTCACTGTGTATCTCTCTCTCTCCATCTCTCTCCTTCCATACCTGTCTCACTGTGTATCTCTCTCTCTCCATCTCTCTCCTTCCATACCTGTCTCACTGTGTATCTCTCTCTCTCTCCATCTCTCTCCTTCCATACCTGTCTCACTGTGTATCTCTCTCTCTCCATCTCTCTCCTTCCATACCTGTCTCACTGTGTATCTCTCTCTCTCCATCTCTCTCCTTCCATCTCTCTCCTTCCATACCTGTCTCACTGTGCATCTCTCTCTCTCCATCTCTCTCCTTCCATCTCTCTCCTTCCATACCTGTCTCACTGTGTATCTCTCTCTCTCCATCTCTCTCCTTCCATACCTGTCTCACTGTGTATCTCTCTCTCTCCATCTCTCTCTCCTTCCATACCTGTCTCACTGTGTATCTCTCTCTCCATCTCTCTCCTTCCATACCTGTCTCACTGTGTATCTCTCTCTCCATCTCTCTCCTTCCATACCTGTCTCACTGTGTATCTCTCTCTCTCCATCTCTCTCCTTCCATACCTGTCTCACTGTGTATCTCTCTCTCTCCATCTCTCTCCTTCCATACCTGTCTCACTGTGTATCTCTCTCTCCATCTCTCTCCTTCCATCTCTCTCCTTCCATACCTGTCTCACTGTGTATCTCTCTCTCTCCATCTCTCTCCTTCCATACCTGTCTCACTGCGTATCTCTCTCTCCATCTCTCTCCTTCCATACCTGTCTCACTGTGTATCTCTCTCTCCATCTCTCTCTCCATCTCTCTCCTTCCATACCTGTCTCACTGTGTATCTCTCTCTCTCTCCATCTCTCTCCTTCCATACCTGTCTCACTGTGTATCTCTCTCTCTCCATCTCTCTCCTTCCATACCTGTCTCACTGTGTATCTCTCTCTCCATCTCTCTCCTTCCATACCTGTCTCACTGTGTATCTCTCTCTCTCCATCTCTCTCCTTCCATACCTGTCTCACTGTGTATCTCTCTCTCTCCATCTCTCTCCTTCCATACCTGTCTCACTGTGTATCTCTCTCTCTCCATCTCTCTCCTTCCATACCTGTCTCACTGTGTATCTCTCTCTCTCCATCTCTCTCCTTCCATACCTGTCTCACTGTGTATCTCTCTCTCTCCATCTCTCTCCTTCCATACCTGTCTCACTGTGTATCTCTCTCTCTCCATCTCTCTCCTTCCATACCTGTCTCACTGTGTATCTCTCTCTCTCCATCTCTCTCCTTCCATACCTGTCTCACTGTGTATCTCTCTCTCTCCATCTCTCTCCTTCCATACCTGTCTCACTGTGTATCTCTCTCTCTCTCCATCTCTCTCCTTCCATACCTGTCTCACTGTGTATCTCTCTCTCTCCATCTCTCTCCTTCCATACCTGTCTCACTGTGTATCTCTCTCTCTCCATCTCTCTCCTTCCATACCTGTCTCACTGTGTATCTCTCTCTCTCCATCTCTCTCCTTCCATACCTGTCTCACTGTGTATCTCCCTCTCTCTCCATCTCTCTCCTTCCATACCTGTCTCACTGTGTATCTCTCTCTCTCCATCTCTCTCCTTCCATACCTGTCTCACTGTGTATCTCTCTCTCTCCATCTCTCTCCTTCCATACCTGTCTCACTGTGTATCTCTCTCTCTCCATCACTCTCCTTCCATACCTGTCTCACTGTGTATCTCTCTCTCCATCTCTCTCGTTCCATACCTGTCTCAATGTGTATCTCTCTCTCCTTCCATACCTGTCTCACTGTGTATCTCTCTCTCTCCATCTCTCTCGTTCCATACCTGTCTCACTGTATTCTCTCTCTCCATCTCTCTCCTTCCATACCTGTCTCACTGTATCTCTCTCTCTCCATCTCTCTCCTTCCATACCTGTCTCACTGTATCTCTCTCTCCATCTCTCTCCTTCCATATCTGTCTCAATGTGTCTCACTCTGTATCTCCCTCTCTCTCCCCACTCTGTATATCTGTCCTGTGAAACATTGAGACCAGAGATATTAGTTATTCAGAGATGTCTCTATCTTTCTCACATAGGGCCTAAGGTCTACATTTCCTGTCTCCTCCATTCTCTATCTACATCAAAAGAAGCTGGTGGACAATGACTGTTCACATTTACTGTCACTTCTTCTCCTTTCCTCTTTCTCATTCTCTATCCACATAGAGGCGGCAGGGTAGCTGTTATAGAAATGTTGTTCTCAATGTTCACAAACTGAACATCAATTAAACAAACTCTGTCTGTTACCCAGTATTTGTAAGATACTGGTTGAAATAAGACAGACAGAAGCCCAGAATACAATAGTCAAGTGTAAATGGTTTAATTCAGGAGAGCTCTTTGCTCTAAAAGGTGTACACAGTCTTTTATATGGTACAATGTTGAAATACAAAGATACAAAGGACACACTTTTTCCAAGAATTAGTGTCTTCCCACAGTACCCATTCATTCCTTATCACAATCTTTGCAACATAAGTCAAACTTGGGCGGTTCTTTAACAATCTCTCCTGTCCCAAGGGCAGGGGCCTCTCTCATGTGTCTGGTAGAATCAAAGAATTCTTTGTTCTCCCAGACACCCCCTAAATGAAGTCATACCAGCTTGTTGCACTTCTACACACAAAGTTAATATCTAGACACACATCAATTGGACTACCATCTGTCTTATAACCCTATCTCTATTGCATACATTTTCAGAATGGAATATTCTTAGATGTACAAACATTTAGTCATCACCATAAAATATATAACAGTAGCCTAGTGGTTAGAGCATTGGAATAGTAACTGAAAGGTTGCAAGTTCAATTCACTGAGCTGACAAGGTACATATCTGTCTTTCTGCCCCTGAACAAGGCAGTTAGTCCACTGTTCCTAGGCCGTCATTGAGGAAAAAAATGGTTCTTAACTGACTTGCCTAGTAAAATAAAGCAATCAAAACAAGTGGACAGACACTATCTGCATTGCACACTACTCTACCAACTCCCTGTTTATCAGAGGACAGTATGGTGTCACTAAGTACAGAAGTGTGAATGGGTGTAACACCAGATCTGTATGGTGTCACTAAGTACAGAAGTGTGAATGGGTGTAACAACAGATCTGTATGGTGTCACTAAGTACAGAAGTGTGAATAGGTTTAACAACAGATCTTTATGGTGTCACTAAGTACAGAAGTGTGAATGGGTTTAACAACAGATCTTTATGGTGTCACTAGTGTGAATGGGTTTAACAACAGATCTGTATGGTGTCACTAGTGTGAATAGGTTTAACAACAGATCTGTATGGTGTCACTAAGTACAGAAGTGTGAATGGGTTTAACAACAGATCTTTATGGTGTCACTAGTGTGAATGGGTTTAACAACAGATCTTTATGGTGTCACTAAGTACAGAAGTGTGAATGGGTTTAACAACAGATCTTTATGGTGTCACTAGTGTGAATGGGTTTAACAACAGATCTTTATGGTGTCACTTGTGTGATTGGGTTTGACAACAGATCTTAATGGTGTCACTAGTGTGATTGGGTTTGACAACAGATCTTAATGGTGTCACTAGTGTGATTGGGTTTGACAACAGATCTTAATGGTGTCACTAAGTACAGAAGTGTGAATGGGTTTAACAACAGATCTGTATGGTGTCACTAGTGTGAATGGGTGTAACAACAGATATTTATGGTGTCACTAGGTGTAATTAGGTGTACAGTTATGGTGTAATTCCTCACTTCCTTCACCAGTAACAAGGGGTTTGTCTGAGGAGTCCTGTGTGTAATTCCTCACTTCCTTCACCAGTAACAAGGGGTTTGTCTGAGGAGTCCTGTGTGTAATTCCTCACTTCCTTCACCAGTAACAAGGGGTTTGTCTGAGGAGTCCTGTGTGTAATTCCTCACTTCCTTCACCAGTAACAAGGGGTTTGTCTGAGGAGTCCTGTGTGTAATTCCTCACTTCCTTCACCAGTAACAAGGGGTGTGTCTGATGTGTCTGTTGGTACCAAATATGTGCATATCCTATTTTCTGGGCCTGAATGGGAGGCAATTTACTTTGTGCACGCCAGGCTCTCCAAAACCGACCCCTCAGCTGCCACTCCCTAACAAGTTAACAACAGATCTTTATGATGTCACTAGTGTGAATGGGTTTAACAACAGATCTTTATGGTGTCACTAAGTACAGAAGTGTGAATGGGTTTAACAACAAATCTGTATGGTGTCACTAAGTACAGAAGTGTGAATGGGTTTAACAACAGATCTGTATGGTGTCACTAAGTACAGAAGTGTGAATGGGTTTAACAACAGATCTTTATGGTGTCACTAGTGTGAATGGGTTTAACAACAGATCTTTATGGTGTCACTAGTGTGATTGGGTTTGACAACAGATCTTTATGGTGTCACTAAGTACAGAAGTGTGAATGGGTTTAACAACAGATCTTTATGGTGTCACTAGTGTGAATGGGTTTAACAACAGAAGTGTGAATGGGTTTAACAACAGTTCTTTATGGTGTCAGTAAGTACAGAAGTGTGAATGGGTTTAACAACAGATCTTTATGGCGTCACTAGTGTGAATGGGTTTAACAACAGATCTTTATGGTGTGACTAGTGTGAATAGGTTTAACAACAGATCTGTATGGTGTCACTAGTGTGAATGGGTGTAACAACAGATCTTTATGGTGTCACTAGTGTGAATGGGTTTAACAACAGATCTTTATGGTGTGACTAGTGTGAATGGGTTTAACAACAGATCTTTATGGTGTCACTAGTGTGAATGGGTTTAACAACAGATCTGTATGAAAGTCAGCATGTCACATGCTACTTACTTGCAAAAAAGGCAAACGACTTACTGTAACTGATCAGTTGCATAAGACCTGAGTCGGATTAGAGCACTTAACTTAACAAGGTGTGTGTTTGTGGAGTCCTGTGTGTAATTCCTCCCTTCCTTCACCATTAATACGATTTGTGTCTGAGGAGTCCTGTGTGTAATTCCTCCCTTCCTTCACCAGTAAAAAGGGATGTGTCTGAGGTGTCCTGTGTGCAATTCCTCCCTTCCTTCCCCAGTAATAAGGGGTGTGTCTGAGGAGTCCTGTGTGTAATTCCTCCCTTCCTTCACCAGTAAAAAGGGATGTGTCTGAGGTGTCCTGTGTGCAATTCCTCCCTTCCTTCACCAGTAACAAGGGGTGTGTCTGAGGAGTCCTGTGTGTAATTCCTCCCTTCCTTCACCAGTAATAAGGGGTGTGTCTGAGGAGTCCTGTGTGTAATTCCTCCCTTCCTTCACCAGTAATAAGGGGTGTGTCTGAGGAGTCCTGTGTGTAATTCCTTCCTTCCTTCACCAGTAACAAGGGGTGTGTCTGAGGAGCCCTGTGTGTAATTCCTCCCTTCCTTCACCAGTAATAAGGGGTGTGTCTGAGGTGTCCTGTGTGTAATTCCTCCGTTCTTTCACCAGTAATAAGTGGTGTGTCTGAGGAGTCCTGCATGTAATTCATCCCTCACTTCACCATTAATAAGGGGTGTGTCTGAGGAGTCCTGTGTGTAATTCAACCCTTCCTTCACCAGTAATAAGGGGTGTGTCTGAGGAGTCCTGTGTGTAATTCCTCCCTTCCTTCACCAGTAATAAGGGGTGTCTGGGGAGTCCTGTGTGTAATTCATCCCTCACTTCACCATTAATAGGGGTGTAGTCTGGGTGTCCTGTATGTTATTCCCAAGGTGAACAGAAAGGCACTGGAGCGACTAAACGCCCTTGCTGTCTCTGCCTGGCCGGTTCCCCTCTCCACTGGGATTCTCTGCCTCTAACCCTATTACAGGGGCTGAGTCTCTGGCTTACTGGTGCTCTTCCATGCCGTCCCTAGGAGGGGTGCGTTGCTTGAGTGGGTTGAGTCACTGACATGATCTTCCTGTCCGGTTTGGCGCCCCCCTTGGTTTCATGCCGTGGGGGATAACTTTGTGGGCTATACTCAGCCTTGTCTCAGGGTAGTAAGTTGGAGGTTTAAAGATATCCCTCTAGTGGTGTGGGGCTGTGCTTTGGCAAAGTGGGAGGGGTTATATCCTTCCTGGTTGGCCGTGTCCGGGGGGAATTGTCGGACGGGGCCACAGTGTCTCCTGACCCCTCCAGTCTCAGCCTCCAGTATTTCTACTGCAATAATTTATGTGTCGGGGTGCTAGGGTCAGTCTGTTATATCTGGAGTATTTCTCCTGTCCTATTTGGTGCCCTGCTTGCATTCACACGTTGTATGGTGGAGATAACCACTTGTGTGTTGGAAAGTGAAAGAAGCTTTTTCAATCACTCACTTTGAGTTCTGTTGCCACCCTTTCCTGCTGGGCTCTGAGGTCATTTGTGCCCGTGTGAATTATGATGTGGCTGGGGACCCTAGTCTGTCCTCTGACAACAGCTCCCAGTGTTTGGGCACCAGAGTTTAACCACTTTGTGTTTGGGGAAAAGTTGATCCTCTTGAATGCATTTCTCTCTCTCTCTCTCTCTCTCTCTCTCTCTCTCTCTCTCTCTCTGACACATTCAAAGTAAAGCCGACACCTCGGAAAGCTTTTAATTTATTAACAGTAATGAATGGAGTTCAGAGATTTTGGTGTAAATTCATGTTTTACATTTATTATACAATATTAAAAAATATATATTGTAAGAATGCACTTATATATATATATATATATATATATATACATATACATTTTGTTATTGTATCAGGTATATGGAATTGTTTTAAGGAAAGAAAACGGTATGTGCCTCATTTGCATAAATTAAAACATTAAGATAAAGGTTGGAACAGGTCTACAACGATCAAACGCTTGCTCTGTCTACCTTATTTACAGTCACATGTGTTGTTTCATTAATTACTGTGTTGTTAATGTTCTCTTGCATAATTCAACAAGCGTGTCAGTGAGGGGCTTTGTTCATCTGGCCCGGGTTATCCCAGTAAGAAGAGTTTGAACCGGGGGAAAAGTGCATTCGTTTTGGTTGCGGGCTGCTCTGGCCGACGGAGATATTGACTCAAAACGAAAGTCACGTTAATAAGCATGTGGAGTATTGAGTAGGATTCTGCGTTTTTCACATCAAATTAATCGATTGCGTTTGATAAAAACGCTTTAACTGCCTTCCCAATGAAATATAGTTTGACAATTAAAACGTTTATTTAATGGAAAAGAGATGTTGTATGTTTCTTGACGAAGCACTACGCTGCCTTGTTGACAACATGCCCGAGGGCGCAGATTCCTGTTTGATTTGAGATAAAGCGCTCCTCCCTCCCCGGTGTCGCCAGATGTCCTGACGGCCCATTGTCCAGTTCAACCCGGACCAGCGGAATAGAACTCCCTCAATAGCAGGACACCCTCCTATTACAAATCAACAAGCCTGGCTCTAGATTACACCTATCGAAACATACTTTACATTGTTTCCGAGATGAGACGTCATTTGACTATAATCTGAGTGTTCATTTTCAGAAGTTGCTTTCATTTCAGCTCATCTAGTTTGTAAACACTTCAGTCGTATTAAATTATAACTTTTTTCAATTCCCCCACAAAAATGTACAGCGATCAGAATAAAGTTAACTTTCTTCTCTTTCTCGTGATGTAAGTGTCGAGACGGTGCGTTAAATCCCAGACTAAAACGTAGCCTTTGACTGGTCATTATTAACATGTTCATGGTCATAACGGTAACGGGGAAAAAAACGACAGGCACAAGCAAGAGTATGAAAGAGTCTCGGTAGTTAAATGAAATCGTTCAATTTAGCAAAGTTTAGCAAAAAAAAACATTTGTATAATAATTAATAAAAAATGTTGTGCATGTTATTTTTCCGTTATTTGATGTCATGTGGTTTTCAAACAATGTAAAAAAAAGTATATATTGAATTAATAAAGCCGCATACAAACATGGTCTCTTTCTTGAGTGAGGCAGCTCCAAAATTCAGCCTCAGTGTTTTCTGTGGTGGAGGGGCAGCCAGCGGAATGTACAGACCGTATCCGAGGGTAATCTACTCTAGTTGCGCCGTGATTGGCTCAGTGTTCTGTCACTCATGGGGACACTATGAATCTAGAGGGAGAGATGCACAGTTCAAGCCCTCTTGGGTGCTACCATAGATTTACATTAGAAGTGGCCATCCAAGAAGGCTGAAGGTCTTTGGCCACAGATAAAAATGACTCAAATCATGTTATATCTACCGTAGCTTGGATTGGATTGATCATGTTACTTATAAAATCTTAGCTAGCAAGCTACACAAGCAGTCATCAAACAATCAATATTTTGATTCGCCTGACTGCTATTCAGTGGAGAGAGTGTTTGGTCCAACTCTGGGTTTAAGGAATTAATACATCTGTCTGAAATGGTCTCCTTTCCAAGCTTTAAAAGATGAACATTAACTTGCAATAACATGGGCAAGAAAAGGTTGACTACATTGGCCATGCTGTCAATCCAGCAGGACTTCTGCAGCATTCAAAATCAATCAATCAATTAAATGTATTTATAAAGCCCTTTTGACATCAACCGATGTCACAAAGTGCTATACAGAAACCCAGCCTAAACCCCCAAACAGCAAGCAATGCAGATGTAGAAGCACGGTGGCTAGGAAAAACTCCATAGAAAGGTGTGAACCCTAGGAAGAAACCTAGAGAGGAACCAGGCTCTGACTGGTGGGCCAGTCCTCTTCTGGCTGTGCCGGGTGGAGATTATAACAGTACATGGCTTGGATGTTCAAACGTTCATAGATGACCAGCAGGGTCAAATAATAATAATCACAGTGGTTGTAGAACTGGAAACTCTGAATTGGGAAATCTTAGACTTCAGCTCAAGACTACTGGAAACTCTGAAAAAAAATAGCTCTGACTGGGAAAATACATTTTGAACGGTCGTCCAACTAGGAATTCCAAACGGGGAACTCTCGCCTCTTGCTTGAGCTCCGACCTGATGTCATGATTACATTTTCATCTTTATCATTTTCATGTTCCCAGTTGTCTTGAAAGCATATTTGATGACAAAATTCAGCACACAAGAAGGACTGCCATGCCACCTTCCTGTTCAAGTGAGCACAGCACAACATGTAACCATGAAGAGGGGACACTATATAATGTTGTTGGGTCTGTAACCATGAAGAGGGGATACTATATAATGTGGTTGGGTCTGGAACCATGAAGATGGGATACTATATAATGTTGTTGGGTTTGTAACCATGAATAGGGGATACTATATAATGTTGTTGGGTCTGGAACCATGAAGAGGGGATACTATATAGTGTCTGTTAGTTACAGACCCAACAACATTATATTATAGTATCCTCTCCTTGTAACCATAGTTGACAGGGACAGTCTCTTCCCTACATAAGGGACGCCGATGGCATTACTCATATGGTTGATGAGGATCTCCATATTGCAAATGTATGGTCCATTACTAGATGTCTACAGTGTTAATAAAATAGGCCGACGGCCTCAGGGCCAGATCTTCCTAAAGTCATCAAATAAAGTCTCTCTGACATTTGGTTTCAGTCTTATAAAAGTAAAAATGTTGTGTCATTTTTCCGCTGTTCCGGAAAAATCCACCAGATGGCGACTGGCTGCTTATTGCAAATGGACAAAACATCACGAAACGGGCATGGCCATTTCTCCTGAACGGAAAAGACTTCGAAGACGAAACTTGGTGAGCACAGGTTTGGCCAAATGGGATTTTAGCCCAGAAACAAGATGGCGTCGAGGCCTCAATGCCTTTTGAGTTAAGGCCGATTTTCTGGGATTAAAGTTTACAAAACGGTAATATAGCGCTAATCTGACCGCTTCACAAGTACATGAGCCTGTAAGGGCAAAAAGAACCAGCCATTTATCTATCGTAATTTACGAGAAAGAATTCAATGCCCGTTCGGTGATGGTTAAGTCATTGCAAATGTACTAGGCTGTTTCTCAGCCTGAGAACCTTCTAGAGCCACATAACTCTCCAAAACGGTCACCTCATGCGCCCATCCCTAAGAAGTTAACGCGGGTATCTGAGCTCTATGTGATTTCTGTGATTTTCTGAACTCACACGCACACAGAGTCAGTGGGGAGTGACACAGTGTGAGGCTCACAGACACAGAGCCTGCAATAGTTACCTGCGTTTGAACCATCAAAGAATCGTCAGACCTAGAGCTCTGAAACTTTAAATACATGTTCTAGAGCTTAAGTCGATAATGCATGGTGAGTTATGTGGCTCTAGAAGGTTCTCAGGCTGAGAAACAGCCTAGTACATTTGCAATGACTTAAATTCATTTTGACAATCGCGAAAATGACAATATTTAGAAAAGTCCCAAAGTCACAAGACTGGGTGCATTGAAACCGCCTCGACCCATAGAGACGGACCCTAAAGTTTCTTTCCTATAGAAGGCGCTGTGAATCTTGGGCCTGCTCTGAAATATGTGATAGTTGGCTTCTAAATGAGTTGGACAAAGTGGGTTGGTATCAGTTTGGTGTCAGAATGATATCTTATTGACTGATGGATGTTGACTTGATGGCTGACTTTTGTCCATTTGCAGTAAGTTAAAACAGTGATGAACCATCACCAAATTGACATGCTGAAATCAACACCAACGAGCGATGGAGAGGAACCACTATCACTGCCCGGCCATCCCGAGTTCAACGGGGCCAGTCAGTTGGGCATTTCTGCAGTATATTAGAGCATGTCAAATTCGTGAGGGTAAATGCCCATTGTAAGACATTGCAAATGGACAGCCGTGTGCCTGGTTACCTGAACGGTTACCAGTAGCAAATAAAAAAAAAATGTTTTAATGCCTTTAGGGGGGTGCAAGGGGTCCATGGCCGGGTATGGGAGCACCCCCCACCCGTTCCCAACCAATAGAGGGCACCCTTGGTCATTTTGGATGTTCTTCAAAAAATCTTTAAAAAACTACAGTCCCACTTCTCTCTCATTGCACCAAATTCTTACTTCCTATGACTTCCTATGATCAAACATGACAAATAGACCTTCTAGGTTGACTCAGGGCTTAACATAGGGATATATATCATTTGGTCAGTATAAATGCCATTTGGACATTTCTTATGCCATTTTGACATGGTTTACTGACTTTTGGGTTCGGAAGCCGACTTCCTGTGATCATATATTGCAAATGGACAAAACATGGGCCTTATGGACAAACTAAATAAAATAAGGGTTATTACATACGTATAATTGACAACAACAAAAAACTATTTCTGAAAAGAAAACGGTCCAGAAAGCACTGTTTTAGAGGGGTTGTATTTATTATTATTTTTTATTTTTTTTGATTTTCCAAATTTTACGCTTGGGTCTTGACTTTGTGACCATTTGCAATATGAAAATCTAGGGTAGGGCGCTCGCCATCTTTGGGATTTTTGGGGTATGACACTTCGCATTTGCCATGTTCCACTTGTCATGAGGTTTGGATGAACTGCCGTCCATTTGAGTGGTATTTGCGATTGTGTATATGGTTCGCCCAATGGCAATACATTTGTGGTAAAGGTCTTTCCTTACCCTTCAAATATTTGTTATCAACAAAATGTTCAGTTGATATTGTATGAGTTGTTAAGCCCCACCAAGATTTAAACGCTAAAATCACCATTAATCCAGAGAGATTTAAGTGACATGGATTTTGCATCCTGAAACACAGGAAATAGACGGCTGAAAAACACAGATTCTCAAGTGGGCGGGTTGCTACTTTTCCATGTCTGTTTGTAAAATACACATAGTGTCACGCCCTGATCTGTTTCACCTGTCCTTGTGCATGTCTCCACCCCTCTCCAGATGCCGCCCATCTTCCCCAATTATCCCCTGGGTATTTATACCTGTGTTTTCTGTCTGTGCCAGTTTGTCTTGTTTGTTCAAGACTACCAGCGTTTAGTGTCTCAGCACCTGCTTTTTCGAGTCTCTCTTTTCTCACCCTCCTGGTTTTGACCCTTGCCTGTCCTGACTCCGAGCCAGCCTGCCTGACCACTCAGCCTGAGCCTGCCTGTACCTTTGCCCCCAATCTGGATTACCAACCTCTGCCTGACCTGACCCTGGGCCTGCCTGCCATCCTGTACCTTTGCCCCAAATCTGGATTACCAACCTCTGCCTGACCAGACCCTGGGCCTGCCTGCCGTTCTGTACCTTGGCCCCACTACTCTGGATTATCGACCCCTGTCTGCCTTGACCTGTCGTTTCATTGCCCCTGTTGTTACAATTAACATTGTTACTTCTACACAGTCTGCACATGAGTCTTAGCTGAAACCTGATATATAGTACATCCACATTTTCAGTCTTAAAGTGTCAAGAGATTATATGATACAGCAGAGAGAACAGTCCTTCTAGACTCCATGTTACATCAACTATTATACAGTAGAGAGAACAGTCCTTCTAGTCTCCATGTTAGATCAACTATTATACAGTAGAGAGAACAGTCCTTCTAGTCTCCATGTTAGATCAACTATTATACAGTAGAGAGAACAGTCCTTCTAGACTCCATGTTAGATCAACTATTATACAGTAGAGAACAGTCCTTCTAGACTCCATGTTAGATCAACTATTATACAGTAGAGAACAGTCCTTCTAGACTCCATGTTAGATCAACTATTATACAGTAGAGAACAGTCCTTCTAGACTCCATATTAGATCAACTATTATACAGTAGAGAGAACAGTCCTTCTAGACTCCATGTTAGATCAACTATTATACAGTAGAGAGAACAGTCCTTCTAGACTCCATGTTAGATCAACTATTATACAGTAGAGAACAGTCCTTCTAGACTCCATGTTAGATCAACTATTATACAGTAGAGAACAGTTCTTCTAGACTCCATGTTAGATCAACTATTATACAGTAGAGAGAACCGTCCTTCTAGACTCCATGTTAGATCAACTATTACACAGTAGAGAGAACCGTCCATCTAGACTCCATGTTAGATCAACTATTATACAGTAGAGAACAGTCCTTCTAGTCTCCATGTTAGATCCACTATTATACAGTAGAGAGAACAGTCCTTCTAGTCTCCATGTTACATCAACTATTATACAGTAGAGAACAGTCCTTCTAGTCTCCATGTTAGATCAACTATTATACAGTAGAGAGAACAGTCCTTCAAGACTCCATGTTAGATCAACTATTATACAGTAGAGAACAGTCCTTCTAGACTCCATGTTAGATCAACTATTATACAGTAGAGAGAAGAGTCCTTCTAGTCTCCATGTTAGATCAACTATTATACAGTAGAGAGAACAGTCCTTCTAGTCTCCATGTTAGATCAACTATTATACAGTAGAGAGAACAGTCCTTCTAGACTCCATGTTAGATCAACTATTATACAGTAGAGAACAGTCCTTCTAGTCTCCATGTTAGATCAACTATTATACAGTAGAGAACAGTCCTTCTAGACTCCATATTAGATCAACTATTATACAGTAGAGAGAACAGTCCTTCTAGTCTCCATGTTAGATCAACTATTATACAGTAGAGAACAGTCCTTCTAGACTCCATATTAGATCAACTATTATACAGTAGAGAGAACAGTCCTTCTAGTCTCCATGTTAGATCAACTATTATACAGTAGAGAACAGTCCTTCTAGACTCCATGTTAGATCAACTATTATACAGTAGAGAGAACAGTCCTTCTAGACTCCATGTTAGATCAACTATTATACAGTAGAGAGAACAGTCCTTCTAGACTCCATGTTAGATCAACTATTATACAGTAGAGAACAGTCCTTCAAGTCTCCATGTTAGATCAACTATTATACAGTAGAGAGTAACATTTCCTCTGTGTTTATCCACTCGTATGTTTAGAATAATGATGCTTCTCTGATATCCACCTTGGTTGGGTTCATAAAAGTGACTGATTGACTGTACTTGGGAGGAATCCACACTATCACTGTATAAGCAATATGCCATTAGACCCAGAACATTGCTCTGGGAACCAAAAGGAGTATCTCAGTTTCAAGGTAAGAAGCCTGGTGTGGTATCAGTCAGTCTCATGCAGGAACCAACCGTGCTTATATGACATGTTTGTGTCGCAGTATAAAGGGTCTCAAATCAAATCAAACTTTATTCGTCACATGCGCAGAATACAACAAGTGTAGACTTTACCGTGAAATGCTTACTTCCAAGCATTTAACTAACAGTGCTGTTCAAGAAGAGTTAAGAAAAATATTTACTGACATAAAATAAAAAGTAATAATAATAATGTAATAACAATACAAATGAACATCAGGCTTGTATTGAGTCAGTGAACCTCTACGACTGTGATAATAAAGATTCATTCATTTCCTTTGAATGTGAGTCCTTAGTGGTGAATTTCCACGACAACAGAGAGAACAGTCCTTCAGTTATCAATTCATTGTATTGTTATTGCATATGTTTTGTTATTTTTATTATGACGTATTATACATTTGTGTTGTTATATATTGTATGTACTTGCAAAGGTGAATTGAATAAGCAGAAAATAGTTTGTGATTGATAGTACTTAGCATAATCCTATTTAGCAGTTCAGAGAATACCCAGCAGAATCCTATTTCTCACAGATCCATCTGTATTTATAGTAACAGTAATAGTCCCACCATGCTCCTGTGTCTGATGACGAGGAGTAGAAATACGCACAGTTCTCAGCTACACCACCGTTAGGCTCTCCACTGTTCCAATACCTGTAGAATAAACAACAAATATAAAAAGGTTGTCCACTGTTCTAGAAACTGAAGAAGAAACAACCCATATAATTAGGCTGTCCACTGTTTCAATACCTGTAGGACAAACAGCACGTAGAAGAAGAAACAACACATGGAATCAGACTGTCCACTGTTCCAATATCCTGTGGGAGAAACAACACATAGAATCAGACTGTCCACTCTGAACCTACTACTCCAGACAGTGATGTCATAGTGACACAGAATTCATCTTACGTTGTGGTCAGTGGTGTGTCGTCCACCCATTTCCAGCTCCCCTCAGTAACAGAGTCAGTCAGACCAATCCAGACATAGTTCTTTACCCCGCATAACCAATTGACAAATGTCTGTAGTTGTGGGAGAGACAACATTGTTAGTACATTCCCATTACTGCTCGCTATCTATCTCTTTTTCTCTCTACCTCACGCACACCTGTTCGTCTTCGCTGTTGATGATCACCAGGTCTGCTTCTCTATTTCTGCAGTCCTGTCTGCTCTCCTCCCAGGATTTGGACTCAGTAGAGACGTAGTAACAACTGGTACCAAGCTTCTGCCATCCTTGCGGACACACTATAAGTTAAACATTTCTTGCTTTAGTCACTTTAATACAGCATTGAATTAAGTATCAATCAAACACTCAAGGAAGACAGGGCACTAACTAATGGACGGTTTGGAAGTCGTAGTTTGTTTCTCACATTTTTCCTTTAATGTAAGTTAAATTGCCTGTTTGTAAGTGACATGTGAACTGATACAGAGACTGTCAAACAGAACAGTCATTAGACAATTTGACTCACTTTTCTCAACTATAGATTGTTTCAGACGTTCTGTCTCTTTCTGTAGCTGGTCTTTCTCTTTGGTCAGGTTGTTGTAACGGGTCTGTAGCTGGTCTCTCTCTTTGGTCAGGTTGTTGTAACTGGTCTGTAGCTGGTCTTCCTCTTCAGTCAGGTTGTTGCAGCTGGTCTGAAACTGGTCAATGTCTTTGGTCGGGGTGTTGTAACTAGTTGATTGGTTTCTCTCTGTGAAATAATACGATCAATGAACAAAGTAACAGTGGAAATGTTAATCAGACGTTAACAAGGTTGGGGTCAGTTGCATTTCAATTCCAGTCAATTCAGGAAGTATACTGGAATTCTAATTGAATTACAATTATCTTCAATGCTTTTCAATGAGGAAAATGTTGAACTGGAATTTGGTGTACTTTCTGAAATGAATTGACTGGAATTGACTGGAATTGAACCCTGGTCATTACACCAATGATGATGAATAATGTTTGAGTGAGAACATGTCAAACTCACGGTAGAGTAACAGGCCTATGATCCCAGCCAGTAGGAGAACACACAGCAGCGCCAGACACACTGCAGCCGCTCCAGAGTATCTCTTCCACCACTGACAAAACACTGAAGCACAAATTATTACCATAAGATCTTGCTCTTTATCTTCTGTGTTTGTGTCCATTTGCTGTTTGAATCACTGAGGGAAATACACAAGCTTGACAAGGGACAGAACACCAGAACTGAGTTCCAGAACCTCACATTTTATACTGCTTGAGTTCCAGAACCTCTAAACAGAATATTGGTTTAAACATATTGCAGAGTTCAGGCACCCAAAATGAGCACTGGAATGTATTTTAATCTACATTTTACTGGTCACATGCTTCGTAAACATATGCTTGTCACACCGGAATCTGTTTCACCTGCCTTTGTGCTTGTCTCCACCCCCCTCCAGGTGTCGCCCATCTTCCCCATTATCCCCAGTGTATTTATACCTGCGTTCTTTGTTTGTCTGTTGCCAGTTTGTTTCATTCGTCAAGCCTACCAGCGTTGTTGCACTTGCGCCTGTCTGTTTCTAGTTCCTCTTTTCTAGTTTTCCCTGTTTGGACCATTCTGCCTGCCCTGACCCAGAGACTTCCTGCTGTTCTGTACCTTTTGGACTCTGGATTATTGACCTCTGCCTGCCCTTGACCTGTCGTTTTGCCTGCCCCCTGTTCTAGTAATAACATTTTGATTCTTCGACACTGTCTGCATCTGGGTCTTCCCTGAAATGTGATATGCTAATAGTGAAATGCTGACTTACAGGTCCTTTTCCAACAATGCAGAGTTAAAGATACAACATTTAAAACAGAATACAAGGAATAAATACACAGTAAATAACAAAGAAGAATAACAAGTCTAAATAACATGGTGTGGCAGACAGCAGGGAGAGGTGAGGGGAGTGGTGATTGAAGGGAGATATCTTTTAGCCCGCTGGCTCCACCCCTGCGCCTTATATGGACTTCCTGCCCCAACGAGGCAAGCCTGTGGGTCGTTAAGCCAGGGAGTGCTTGTGGATGAAAGAGGAAGCAGGCTGCCCAAATGGAGGGAGGACTGAGAGGGAAACGTGTGTTATGGAGAGTGTGAGAAAAGAGAGAATTATCTGTGTGATTACCTCCACTGTGTACCGAACCGGTTTGGCTGAGGACCTGAGTTTTAGGATTACCTACCCCTGGAGAACGGAACGGACAACGAGAACGGTTTGTGGACTGTGAACTGGTTTCGGAATTTCTCCCTTTTCCCACAGTGTGCAAATCTCCCTAATAAATTGTATTCTAGTTGTGCTTTGTGTTTGTGTTTTAGTATTGAACTTGGTGACATGGAAACCCCACCCCTTGGATGAAACATTGAATTTGGCATTTCTGCTATTAGAAATGCATTAAATAACAGATTCACTACATGGAACAACAGGAAGTCCCCCAAAATATCAAAAGGAAGTTCTGAAGTGTCTAAGAAATGTAATAGAGAAGAAAAGGAAACATTTTATTTATAGTTTTTACATGTATTTATCCGCTTATTTTAGGCACTAAACTATCTCCATATATACGTCCATAAATGTTTTAAACTGGTACCAGGGACCTTCAGAGGCTTGTGAGGCTTGTGGACGTCCTAAACGGAGAACCCCATCATTCACAATGAGTTCAATGGTGATTTTAAAGTAGTTACATGGTTTAATGGCTGTGATAGGAGAAGGAAGCCTGTACAGAATAAATTGAGAACTCCATCACGTTTGTGAGAGTCTCATCTTTCAACAGAGTGGTTATAATAGTTTGTAGGCCAAACCGTTCGGACACTACATACGATTTTGTGAGAAGACCGATTTTCAGCATGTCTCATGGTCTGACAAACACCCCTCTACCTCTGCCACCTTCCACCACAGATACGGAAGGGTGATGTCTGAGGATGGATCAACATTGTAGTTATTCCACTACTTGACAGAGTGAAAATAAGGAAACTTGTACAGAATAAAAAATATTCCAAAACATGCATCTTGTTTGCAACAAGGCACTAAAGAGATTAACTTTTTGTAATGAATACAGGGGGTCAATACAACACAACACATTACTGAGTATCTCTCTCAATATTTTCAATCATAGTGGTGGCTGCATCATGTTATTGGTATGCTTGTAATTGTTAAAGAATGGGGAGTTTTTCAGGAGAAAAAATATATATAGAATGGAGCTAAGCACAGGAAAAATCCTAGAAGAAAACCTGTTTCAGTCTGCTTTCAACCAGACACTTGAAGAAAAATTCACCTTCAGTAGGACAATAACCTACAACACAAGGCCAAATCTACACCCAGAGACTCACAGCTGTAATCTAACATGTATTGACTCGGGTGTGAATATTTATGTAAATGAGAAATGTCTGTATTTATGTGTGTGTGTGTGTGTGGTGTCAGTGTAAGTATGTGTGAGACTGTTGAAGAATCGAGTGTGTGTGCATATAGTCAGAGTAGGAAATGTTTTGCAAAACAGTTTGTGTGTGTGCGTGCGTGCGTGCGTGTGTGTGTGTGTGTGTGTCAGTTTCTAGCACTACACCAGGATAAACTGTTACCTGAATGATGATCACCAGCTCCATCCTCGATGGGTCTTTCGTTGTTGTATATTTGATCATCAAAATCCATGGTCTTTATTTTATGCATTTTTTTGCCTTTAAATCCATCTCTGTTTTCATAGGTTGCCTCTGACATCTTTACACACTTGTGCTCAAATGCAGTAACTTCTACTACTGTAACTTCTACTGTTGTAACTTCTACTCTTGTAACTTCTACTGTTGTAACTTCTACTGCTGTAACTTCTACTGTTATAACGTCTGCTGATATCTCAGTTGTAGGTTTGTGTCTGTTCACTGCACAGCTGGATCCTCTGTGTGACTCAGCCTGATGTCAGAGACAGTTTTAACTGTCAACCTCATTAAAGGGGAAACTGCCTAACCAATAGTATGACACTAACCACAGCCATGTGACTCCAGACTTATTTTCTGAAAACCATGTTAGTTTACCACAGTGTAGATTAGTTTGTATATTTAGTTTATATTAGTTTAGTTTACTACAGTGTAGATTAGTTTGTATATTTAGTTTATATTAGTTTAGTTTACTACAGTGTAGATTAGTGTGTATATTTAGTTTATATTAGTTTACCACAGTGTAGATTAGTGTGTATATTTAGTTTCTGTTAGTTTAGTTTACCACAGTCTAGATTCGTTTGTATATTTAGTTTCTGTTAGTTTAGTTTAGCACAGTGTAGATTAGTTTGTATATTTAGTTTCTGTTAGTTTAGTTTACCACAGTGTAGATTAGTGTGTATATTTAGTTTATATTAGTTTAATTTACCACAGTGTAGATTCGTTTGTATATTTAGTTTATATTAGTTTAATTTACCACAGTGTAGATTAGTGTGTATATTTAGTATCTATTAGTTTAGTTTACCACAGTGTAGATTAGTTTGTATATTTAGTTTCTATTAGTTTAGTTTACAACAGTGTAGATTAGTGTGTATATTTAGTTTCTAATAGTTTAGTTTACCACAGTGTAGATTAGTTTGTATCTTTAGTTTCTATTAGTTTAGTTTACCACAGTGTAGATTAGTGTGTATAATTAGTTTCTGTTAGTTTAGTTTACTACAGTGTAGATTAGTGTGTATATTTAGTTTCTATTAGTTTAGTTTACAACAGTGTATATATACGTTTTACCATGTGATTAAAGCATTGAAGTGACAACATATGGGACCCTGTGAATTCACACACACATCACAGAGCATGACTGTAGTTTTGAGAGGATACGTAGCACTACACAGCGGATTCTAGTAATCAAAGCCCGGTGAAGAGTGTTTGTATATTTGTATCAGCTGTGTAGTGTTGTGTCAAGAACTAAAACATGCACCTCTTGGGGTTCCCAGGACCGAGTTTTAGTAAATGCTGCATTACAGCTTGAACTATGTACTGTTTTCTGTGTGACATGGACACCAGAGAAAATAGTTATTCAGAGATGTCTCTATCTTTCTCAGAGAGGGCGTAAGGTCTATATTTACTGTTTCCTGTGTGACATTGACAACAGAGAGAATAGTTATTCAGAGATATTTACTCACACTTCCCCTTTCTTCTTCCCCTTTCTTCCATACCTGTCTCACTGTGTATCTCTCTCTCTCCATCTCTCTCCTTCCATACCTGTCTCACTGTGTATCTCTCTCTCCATCTCTCTCCTTCCATACCTGTCTCACTGCGAATCTCTCTCTCTCCATCTCTCTCCTTCCATACCTGTCTCACTGTGTATCTCTCTCCATCTCTCTCCTTCCATACCTGTCTCACTGTATCTCTCTCTCTCCATCTCTCTCCTTCCATACCTGTCTCACTGCGGTATCTCTCTCTCCATCTCTCTCCTTCCATACCTGTCTCACTGTGTATCTCTCTCTGTCCATCTCTCTCCTTCCATACCTGTCTTACTGCGTATCTCTCTCTCCATCTCTCTCCTTCCATACCTGTCTCACTGCGTATCTCTCTCTCCATCTCTCTCCTTCCATACCTGTCTCACTGTGTATCTCTCTCTCCATCTCTCTCCTTCCATACCTGTCTCACTGTGTATCTCTCTCTCTCCATCTCTCTCCTTCCATACCTGTCTCACTGTGTATCTCTCTCTCTCCATCTCTCTCCTTCCATACCTGTCTCACTGTGTATCTCTCTCTCTCCATCTCTCTCCTTCCATACCTGTCTCACTGTGTATATCTCTCTCTCCATCTCTCTCCTTCCATACCTGTCTCACTGTGTATCTCTCTCTCTCCATCTCTCTCCTTCCATACCTGTCTCACTGTGTATCTCTCTCTCTCTCCATCTCTCTCCTTCCATACCTGTCTCACTGTGTATCTCTCTCTGTCCATCTCTCTCCTTCCATACCTGTCTCACTGCGTATCTCTCTCTCCATCTCTCTCCTTCCATACCTGTCTCACTGCGTATCTCCCTCTCCATCTCTCTCCTTCCATACCTGTCTCACTGCGTATCTCTCTCTCCATCTCTCTCCTTCCATACCTGTCTCACTGTGTATCTCTCTCTCCATCTCTCTCCTTCCATACCTGTCTCACTGTGTATCTCTCTCTCTCCATCTCTCTCCTTCCATACCTGTCTCACTGTGTATCTCTCTCTCCATCTCTCCTTCCATACCTGTTTCACTGCGAATCTCTCTCTCTCCATCTCTCTCCTTCCATACCTGTCTCACTGTGTATCTCTCTCTCTCCATCTCTCTCCTTCCATACCTGTCTCACTGCGTATCTCTCTCTCCATCTCTCTCCTTCCATACCTGTCTCACTGCGTATCTCTCTCTCCATCTCTCTCCTTCCATACCTGTCTCACTGTGTATCTCTCTCTGTCCATCTCTCTCCTTCCTTACCTGTCTCACTGCGTATCTCTCTCTCCATCTCTCTCCTTCCATACCTGTCTCACTGCGTATCTCTCTCTCCATCTCTCTCCTTCCATACCTGTCTCACTGTGTATCTCTCTCTCTCTCCATCTCTCTCCTTCCATACCTGTCTCACTGTGTATCTCTCTCTCTCCATCTCTCTCCTTCCATACCTGTCTCACTGTCTATATATCTTGCTCCATCTCTCTCCTTCCATACCTGTCTCACTGTGTATCTCTCTCTCTCCATCTCTCTCCTTCCATACCTGTCTCACTGTGTATCTCTCTCTCTCCATCTCTCTCCTTCCATACCTGTCTCACTGTGTATCTCTCTCTCTCCATCTCTCTCCTTCCATACCTGTCTCACTGCGTATCTCTCTCTCCATCTCTCTCCTTCCATACCTGTCTCACTGTGTATCTCTCTCTCTCCATCTCTCTCCTTCCATACCTGTCTCACTGTGCATCTCTCTCTCCATCTCTCTCCTTCCATACCTGTCTCACTGTGTATCTCTCTCTCTCCATCTCTCTCCTTCCATACCTGTCTCACTGTGTATCTCTCTCTCTCCATCTCTCTCCTTCCATATCTGTCTCAATGTGTCTCACTCTGTATCTCCCTCTTTCTCCCCCACTCTGTATATCTGTCCTGTGAAACATTGAGACCAGAGATATTAGTTATTAATAAGAGATGTCTCTATCTTTCTCACATAGGGCCTAAGGTCTACATTTCCTGTCTCCTCCATTCTCTATCTACATCAAAAGAAGCTGGTGGACAATGACTGTTCACATTTACTGTCACTTCTTCTCCTTTCCTCTTTCTCATTCTCTATCCACATAGAGGCGGCAGGGTAGCCTAGTGGTTAGACCGTTGGACTAGTAAAATTTGTTCTTAACTGACTTGCCTAGTAAAATAAAGCAATCAAAGCAAGTGGACAGACACTATCTGCATTGCACACTACTCTACCACCTCCCTGTTTATCAGAGGACAGTATGGTGTCACTAAGTACAGAAGTGTGAATGGGTTTAACAACAGCTCTGTATGGTGTCACTAAGTACAGAAGTGTGAATGGGTTTAACAACAGATCTGTATGGTGGCACTAAGTACAGAAGTGTGAATGGGTTTAACAACAGATCTGTATGGTGTCACTAAGTACAGAAGTGTGAATGGGTTTAACAACAGATCTGTATGGTGTCACTAAGTACAGAAGTGTGAATGGGTTTAACAACAGATCTGTATGGTGTCACTAAGTACAGAAGTGTGAATGGGTTTAACAACAGATCTGTATGGTGTCACTAAGTACAGAAGTGTGAATGGGTTTAACAACAGATCTTTATGGTGTCACTAGTGTGAATGGGTTTAACAACAGATCTTTATGGTGTCACTAGTGTGAATGGGTTTAACAACAGATCTTTATGGTGTCACTAGTGTGAATGGGTTTAACAACAGATCTTTATGGCGTCACTAGTGTGAATGGGTTTAACAACAGATCTGTATGGTGTCACTAGTGTGAATGGGTGTAACAACAGATCTTTATGGTGTCACTAGTGTGAATGGGTTTAACAACAGATCTTTATGGCGTCACTAGTGTGAATGGGTTTAACAACAGATCTGTATGGTGTCACTAGTGTGAATGGGTGTAACAACAGATATTTATGGTGTCACTAGTGTGAATGGGTTTAACAACAGATCTTTATGGCGTCACTAGTGTGAATGGGTTTAACAACAGATCTGTATGGTGTCACTAGTGTGAATGGGTGTAACAACAGATATTTATGGTGTCACCAGTAATAAGCGGTGTGTCTGAGGAGTCCTGTGTGTAATTCCCTTGTTCCTTCAACAGTAATAAGGGGTGTCTGAGGAGTCCAGTGTGTAATTCCCCCATTCCTTCACCAGTAATAAGGGGTGTGTCTGAGGAGTCCTGTATGTAATTCCCATGTTCCTTCACCATTAATAAGGGGTGTGTTTGGGTGTCCTGTATGTTATTCCCATGTTCCTTCACCAGTAATAAGGGGTGTGTCTGGGTGGTCCTGTATGTAATGTGATCATATTACTCCAGTGCTAGCCTATCCATTTGAAAGACGTATTCTCGGTCTCGATCTTTAAGTCTTCATTGAAGACTCATCTCTTCAGTTGGTCCTATGATTGAGTGTAGTCTGGCCCAGGTGTGTGAAGGTGAACAGAAAGACACTGGAGCGACGAAACGCCCTTGCTGTCTCTGTCTGGCCGGTTCCCCTCTCCACTGGGATTCTATGCCTCTAACCCTATTACAGGGGCTGAGTCTCTGGCTTACTGGTGCTCTTCCATGCCGTCCCTAGGAGGGGTGCGTCGCTTGAGTGGGTTGAGTCACTGACATGATCTTCCTGTCCGGTTTGGCGCCCCCCTTGGTTTCATGCCGTGGGGGATATCTTTGTGGGCTATACTCAGCCTTGTCTCAGGGTAGTAAGTTGGTGGTTTAAAGATATCCCTCTAGTGGTGTGGGGGCTGTGCTTTGGCAAAGTGGGAGGGGTTATATCCTGCCCGGTTGGCCGTGTCCGGGGGTATTGTCGGACGGGGCCACAGTGTCTCCTGACCCCTCCAGTCTCAGCCTCCAGTATTTCTACTGCAATAGTTTATGTGTCGGGGTGCTAGGGTCAGTCTGTTATATCTGGAGTATTTCTCCTGTTCTATTTGGTGCCCTGCTTGCATTCACACGTTGTATGGTGGAGATAACCACTTGTGTGTTGGAAAGAGAAAGAAGCTTTTTCAATCACTCACTTTGAGTTCTGTTGCCACCCTTTCCTGCTGGGCTCTGAGGTCATTTGTGCCCGTGTGAATTATGATGTGGCTGGGGGACCCTAGACTGTCCTCTGACAACAGCTCCTAGTGTTTGGGCACCAGAGTTTAACCACTTTGTGTTTGGGGAAAAGTTGATCCTCTTGAATGCATTTCTCTCTCTCTCTCTCTCTCTCTCTCTCTCTCTCTCTCTCTATCTCTCTCTCTCTCTCTCTCTCTCTCTCTCTCTCTCTCTCTCTCTCTGACACATTCAAAGTAAAGCCGACACCTCGGAAAGCTTTTAATTTATTAACAGTAATGAATGGAGTTCAGAGATTTTGGTGTAAATTCATGTTTTACATTTATTATACAATATTTAAAAAATATATTGTAAGAATGCACTTATATATATATATATATATACATATACATTTTGTTATTGTATCAGGTATATGGAATTTCTTTAAGGAAAGAAAACGGTATGTGCCTCATTTGCATAAATTAAAACATTAAGATAAAAGTTGGAACAGGTCTACAACCATCAAACTCTTGCTCTGTCTACCTTATTTACAGTCACATGTGTTGTTTCATTCATTACTGTGTTGTTATGTTCTCTTGCATAATTCAACAAGCGTGTCAGTGAGGGGCTTTGTTCATCTGGCCCGGGTTATCCCAGTAAGAAGAGTTTGAACCGGGGGAAAAGTGATTGCATTCGTTTGGAGGCGTTCTGCTCTGACCTACGGAGATATTGACTCAAAACGAAAGTGACGTAAATAAGCAAGTGGAGTAATGAGTAGGATTCTGCGTTTTTCACATCAAATTAATTGATTGCTTTTGATAAAAACGCTTTAACTGCATTCCCAATTAAATATAGTTTGAAAATTAAAACGTTTATTTAATGGAAAGGAGATGTTGTATGTTTCTTGATGATGCACTACGCTGCCTTGTTGACAACATGCCCGAGGGGCGCAGATTCCTGTTTGATTTGAGATAAAGCGCTCCTCCCTCCCCGGTGTCGCCAGATGTCCTGACGGCCCATTGTCCAGTTCAACCCGGACCAGCGGAATAGAACTCCCTCAATAGCAGGACACCCTCCTATTACAAATCAACAAGCCTGGCTCTAGATTACACCTATCGAAACATACTTTACATTGTTTCCGAGATGAGACGTCATTTGACTATAATCTGAGTGTTCCTTTTCAGAAGTTGCTTTCATTTCAGCTCATCTAGTTTGTAAACACTTCAGTCGTATTAAATTATAACTTTTTTCAATTCCCCCCCAAAAATGAACAGCGATCAGAATAAAGTTATCTTTCTTCTCTTTCTCGTGGTGTAAGTGTCGAGACGGTGCGTTAAATCCTGACTGGTCATTACAAACATGTTCATGGTCGTAACGTCAACGGGGGAAAAAACGACAGGCACAAGCAAGAGTATGAAAGAGTCTCGGTAGTTAAATGAAATCGATCAATCCAGAGCAGTGGCGACCCGTCATTCAGGACCTCACCAGTTTAGCAAAAAAAAACATTTGTATAATAATTTATAAAAAATGTTTTGCATGTTATTTTGCCGTTAATTGATGTCACGTAGTTTTCAAGAAATGTTTTAAAAAATATATTGAGTTAATAAAGCCGCACACAAACATGTTCTCTTTCTTGAGTGAGGCAGCTCCAAAATGCAGGTGATTCAGCCTATCACAGTGGTTTCTGTGGTGGAGGGGCAGCCAGCGGAATATACAGACCGTATCCGATGGTAATCTACTGTAATTGCACCGTGTTTGGCTCAGTGTTCTGTCACTCATGGTGATGAATCTAGAGGGAGAGATACACAGGCGTTTCTACTGCTGGCTGTGCCGGGTGGAGATAATAACAGAACACTGCCAAGATGTTCAAATGTTCATAGAAGACCAGCAGGGTCAAGAAATAATCATCACAGTGGTTGTAGAACTGGAAACTCTGAATTGGGAAATCTTAGACTTCAGATCAAGACAACTGGAAACTCAAAAAAATGAACTCCGACTGGGAAAATACATTTTGAACGGTCGTCCAACTAGGAATTCCAAACGGGGAACTCTGGCTTCTTTCTTGAGCTCCGACCTGAAGAGCACTGACGTCATGATTCCATTTTATTATTTTCATGTTCCCAGTTGTCTTGAAAGCATATTTGATGAAAACATTTAGCACACAAGAAGGACTGCCATGCCACCTTCCTGTTCAAGTGAGCACAGCACAACATGTAACCATGAAGAGGGGATACTATATAATGCTGTTGGGTCTGTAACCATGAAGAGGGGATACTATATAATGCTATTGGGTCTGGAACCATGAAGAGGGGACACTATATAATGTTGTTGGGTCTGGAACCATGAAGAGGGGATACTATATAATGTTGTTGGGTCTGGAACCATGAAGAGGGGATACTATATAATGTTGTTGGGTCTGTAACCATGAAGAGGGGATACTATATAATGCTGTTGGGTCTGGAACCATGAAGAGGGGATACTATATAATGTTGTTGGGTCTGGAACCATGAAGAGGGGATACTATATAATGTTGTTGGGTCTGGAACCATGAAGAAGGGATTCTATATAATGTTGTTGGGTCTCTAACCATGAAGAGGGGATACTATATAATGTTGTTGGGTTTGTAACCATGAATAGGGGATACTATATAATGTTGTTGGGTTTGTAACCATGAAGAGGGGATACTATATAATGTTGTTGGGTCTGTAACCATGAAGAGGGGATACTATATAATGCTGTTGGGTCTGGAACCATGAAGAGGGGATACTATATAATGTTGTTGGGTCTGGAACCATGAAGAGGGGATACTATATAATGTTGTTGGGTCTGGAACCATGAAGAAGGGATTCTATATAATGTTGTTGGGTCTGTAACCATGAAGAGGGGATACTATATAATGTTGTTGGGTTTGTAACCATGAATAGGGGATACTATATAATGTTGTTGGGTCTGTAACCATGAAGAGGGGATACTATATAATGTTGTTGGGTTTGTAACCATGAAGAGGGGATACTATATAATGTTTTTGGGTCTGGAACCATGAAGAGGGGATACTATATAATGTTGTTGGGTTTGTAACCATGAATAGGGGATACTATATAATGTTGTTGGGTTTGTAACCATGAAGAGGGGATACTATATAATGCTATTGGGTCTGGAACCATGAAGAGGGGATACTATATAATGTTGTTGGGTCTGGAACCATGAAGAAGGGATTCTATATAATGTTGTTGGGTCTGTAACCATGAAGAGGGGATACTATATAATGTTGTTGGGTTTGTAACCATGAATAGGGGATACTATATAATGTTGTTGGGTTTGTAACCATGAAGAGGGGATACTATATAATGTTTTTGGGTCTGGAACCATGAAGAGGGGATACTATATAATGTTGTTGGGTCTGGAACCATGAAGAAGGGATTCTATATAATGTTGTTGGGTCTGGAACCATGAAGAGGGGATACTATATAATGTTGTTGGGTCTGTAACCATGAAGAAGGGATTCTATATAATGTTTTTGGGTCTGTAACCATGAAGAGGGGATACTATATAATGTTGTTGGGTTTGTAACCATGCATAGGGGATACTATATAATGTTGTTGGGTTTGTAACCATGAAGAGGGGATACTATATAATGTTTTTGGGTCTGGAACCATGAAGAGGGGATACTATATAATGTTGTTGGGTCTGTAACCATGAATAGGGGATACTATATAATGTTGTTGGGTCTGGAACCATGAAGAGGGGATACTATATAATGTTGTTGGGTCTGTAACCATGAAGAGGGGATACTATATAATGTTGTTGGGTCTGGAACCGTGAAGAGGGGATACTATATAATGTTGTTGGGTTTGTAACCATGAAGAGGGGATACTATATAATGTGGTTGGGTTTGTAACCATGAAGAGGGGATACTATATAATGTTGTTGGGTCTGGAACCATGAAGAGGGGATACTATATAGTGTCTGTTAGTTACAGACCCAACAACATTATATTATAGTATCCTCTCCTTGTTACCATGGTTGACAGGGACAGTCTCTTCCCTACATAAGGGACGATGGCATTACTCATATGGTTGATGGGAATCTCCATATTGCAAAAGTACGGTCCATTACTAGATGTCTGCGAGTGTTATTAAAATAGACCGACAGACTCAGGTCGTGCCCCAGGGCCAGATCTTCCTAAAGTCATCAAATAAAGTCTCTCTGACATTTGGTTTCAGTCTTATAAAAGTTTTTAAAATATTGTAATTTTTCCGCTCTTCGGGAAAATTCCACCAGATGGCGACTGGCTGCTTATTGTATATGGACAAAACATCACGAAACGGACATGGCCATTTCTCCTGAATGGAAAAGACTTCGAAGACGAAACTCGGTGAGCACTGGTTTGGCCAAATGGGATTTTAGCCCAGAAACAAGATGGCGTCGAGGCCTCAACGCTTTTTGAGTTAAATTATTTTTTTTTAATGCCTTTAGGGGGCTGGGGGTCCATGGCCGGGTATGGGAGCACCCTCCACCCGTGCCCAACCAATAGAGGGAGCCCTTGGTCATATTGGATGTTTTTCAAAAAATCTTAAAAAATCTACAGTCCCACTTCTCTCTCATTGCACCAAATTCTTACTTCCTATGACTTCCTATGATCAAACATGACAAATAGACCTTCTAGGTTGATTTAGGGCTTAACATAGGGATATATATCATTTGGTCAGTATAAATGCCATTTGGACATTTCTTATGCCATTTTGACATGGTTCACTGACTTTTGGAAGTCGACTTCCTATGATCATATATTGCAAATGGACAAAACATGGGCCTTATTGACAAACTAAATAAAATACGACAAATGTATGTTCGCCAATCTTCCCCAATAATCCCCTGGGTGTTTATACCTGTGTTTTCTGTCTGGACCAGTTTTTCTTGTTTGTTCAACACTACCAGGGTTCAGTATCTCAGCGCCTGCTTTTCCAGTCTCTCTTTTCTCGCCCTCTTGGTTTCTCGCCCGCCTGTCCTGACTCCGAGCCCGCCTGCCTGACCACTCTGCTTGGGCCTGCCTGCCGTACTGTACCTTTGCCCCCACTCTGGATTACCGACCCCTGTCTGCCTTGACCTGTCTTTTGACTGCCCCTGTTGTTACGATAAACATTGTTACTTCTACACAGTCTGCACATGGGTCTTAACTGAAACTTGATATATAGTACATTCACATTTTCAGACTTAAAGTGTCAGAGATTATATGATACAGAAGAGAGAACAGTCCTTCTAGACTCCATGTTAGATCAACTATTATACAGTAGAGAGAACAGTCCTTCTAGTCTCCATGTTAGATCAACTATTATACAGTAGAGAGAACAGTCCTTCTAGTCTCCATGTTAGATCAACTATTATACAGTAGAGAGAACAGTCCTTCTAGTCTCCATGTTAGATCAACTATTATACAGTAGAGAACAGTACTTCTAGACTCCATGTTAGATCAACTATTATACAGTAGAGAGAACAGTCCTTCTAGACTCCATGTTAGATCAACTATTATACAGTAGAGAGAACAGTCCTTCTAGTCTCCATGTTAGATCAACTATTATACAGTAGAGAACAGTCCTTCTAGACTCCATATTAGATCAACTATTATACAGTAGAGAGAACAGTCCTTCTAGACTCCATGTTAGATCAACTATTATACAGTAGAGAGAACAGTCCTTCTAGTCTCCATGTTAGATCAACTATTATACAGTAGAGAACAGTCCTTCTAGTCTCCATGTTAGATCAACTATTATACAGTAGAGTGTAACATTTTCTCTGTGTTTATCCACTCGTATGTTTAGAATAATGATGCTTCTCTGATATCCACCTTGGTTGGGTTTATGCGAGTGACTGATTGACTGTACTTGGGAGGAATCCACACTATCACTGTATAAGCAATATGCCAGTACACCCAGAACATTGCTCTGGGAACCAGAAGGAGTATCTCAGTTTCAAGGTAAGAAGCCTGGTGGGGTATCAGTCAGTCTCATGCTGGAACCAACTGTGCTAATATGACTTGGTTGTGTCGCAGTATAAAGGGTCTCAAATCAACTCAAACTTTATTTGTCACATTCTCTGAATACAACAAGGGTAGACTTTACCATGAAATGCTTAATTACAAGCCTTTAACTAACAGTGCAGTTCAAGAAGAGTTAAGAAAAATATTTACTGAAATAAAATAAAAAGTTATAATAATAAAGTAATAACAATACAAATGAACATCAGGCTTGTATTGAGTCAGTGAATCTCTACGACTGTGATAATGAAGATTAATTCATTTCCTTTGAATGTGAGTCCTTAGTGGTGAATTTCCACGACAACAGAGAGAGTAGTCCTTCAGTTATCAATTCATTGTATTGTTATTGCATATGTTTTGTTATTTTTATTATGACGTATTATACATTTGTATTGTTATATATTGTATGTACTTGACAAGGTCAATTGAATAAGCAGAAAATAGTTTGCGATTGATAGTACTTAGCATAATCCTATTTAGCAGTTCAGAGAATACCCAGCAGAATCCTATTTCTCACAGATCCATCTGAATGCATAGGTACAGTGGTAGTCCCACATTTCTCCTGTGTCTGATGACCAGGAGTAGAAATACGCACAGTTCTCAGCAATACCACCATTAGGCTCTCCTTTGTTCCAATACCTGCAGAAGAAACAACACATAGAATCAGGCTGTCCACTGTTCCAATACCTGTAGGAGAAACAACACATAGAATCAGACTGTCCACTGTTCCAATACCTGTAGGAGAAACAACACATAGAATCAGACTGTCCACTGGTCCAATACCTGTAGAAGACACAACACATAGAATCAGACTGTCCACTGTTACAATACCTGTAGAAGAAACAACACATAGAATCAGACTGTCCACTGTTCCAATACCTGTAGAAGAAACAACACATAGAATCAGGCTATCCACTGTTCCATTACCTGTAGTACAAACAACACATAGAATCAGACTGTCCACTGTTCCAATACCTGTAGTACAAACAACACATAGAATCAGTGTCACATCAGCCTTTGCTTTGGCTCCCCCTCTTGTCCAGCTGAGGCGTTCGGCGTCGCAGGCCTCCTAGCTGCTGCCGAACCTACTGCTGGCAAACGCCCTTCACTCATCAACCCCGGACTCTATCACTGTATATATACTCCCTATGCTATTTGTCTTTGTCGGTCATTGCAAATGTTACTTGTTTTCCTGAGAGAAATCTCTTCTACTATTTCCTGAGTACTTCATATTTTGCACTTTGGCTTCGCCCTGTGCCTTTTGTTTATGAAGATACATTTTGAGCACAACAGCGTTTGGGTTTTGTCCGCTTTGATCTACGGTGCTTAAATAAACTCAGAAGTTCTAAACCTGCGACTGCATCCTGCCTACTCCTCTCTACACCAGTGACAGAATGACCGACCAAAGAAAACAGGGAGCAGCAGGACATCCCGACCTCTCCGCTGTAGGTGCGAATCTCCGCCACCACGACTTGTGCCCGGAGCGCCTCGGGACGGGCATGGACGAGGTGCTCCGGGCCGTACGCCAACTGCAGGCTACACCACCACCTTCCAAGCACCCCTGCGGTTGTTCCAGCCACCCCACCACAATCTACATCACCCGGTCTGATGAGCACCGTTCACCTGCCCCTCCCCGAGCGGTTTGACGGCACCCCAGCTCATTGCAGGGGGTTTCTCCTGCAGCGTGACCTCCATCTGGCCCGTCATGCCGGGGCAGGCCTCCGAGAGGGATAAGGTGGCCTTAGTGATCTCGTTGCTGACAGGCTCTGGAGTGGGCGCTCGCCGTCTGGAAGCGGGATGGACCAGAAGTGCATTGCTATGAACGCTTCACCCAACTCTTCCGTGCCGTCTTCGACCACCCTACTGAGGGCCGAGAGGGAGGTGAGCATCTTCTCCGTCTACACCAGGGGTCCAGGACAGCGTCGGAGTATGCTCTAGATATCCGGACGGTGGCTGGAATGACCAGGCCCTGTTGACAGTTTTCCGCAGTGGGCTACAGGCGGACGTCCAGCCAGAGTTGTCATGATTAGGACCTCAAGCTGGCCCAGTTCATCGGCATGGGCATCCGCCTGGATAATCTCCTACGTCCCCGTCGTCGCCCATCCCGGGGGTTTGGGTCTCTCCCAGAAACCTCCAGTGAGACTGAGTCCATGTAGGTGGGCACGATGCACCTTCCCCCCGAGGAAAGTCAACTCCGCCGTCAACAGGGTCTCTGCTCGTACTGCGGGGAGTCGGACCACCCCTGGAACACCTGTCCCAGAAGGAGAACCAGACAAGGAAGCGACATGCAGAGGAGCGCTCCTGCACCTTCCCAGGTAGGCGTGGACATGCCTTGCTCCTCTCTGTCCACCCAGCCCATCCTATACTGGCCACCCACTGAGTCCTGCCCTAGTGGACTCAGGTGCTGCAGGCAATTTCCTAGACCGGTCATTGGCCTTATCATTACGCATTCCTCTAGTAGCTTTACAACCCCTTATCCCAGTCCATTCCTCTAGTCCCTTTACAACCCTCTATCCCAGTCCATTCCTCTAGTCCCTTTACAACCCTCTATCCCAGTCCATCCCTCTAGTTCCTTTACGACCCCCTATCCCAGTCCATTCCTCTAGTCCCTTTGCATCCCTCTATCCCAGTCCATTCCTCTAGTCCCTTTACAACCCCCTATCCCAGTCCATTCCTCTAGTCCCTTTACATCCCTCTATCCCAGTCCATTCCTCTAGTCCCTTTACAACCCTCTATCCCAGTCCATCCCTCTAGTCTCTTTACAACCCCCTATCCCAGTCCAACATCAAGGCGATGCAGCGCTTCCCTGGTTTTGCCAAATATTTCAGGCACTTCATTATGGGTTTCAGCACAGTGGTGGCCCCTCTCACCTCCCTCCTGAAGGGAGGTCCTCGACAGCTACGCTGGACTTGGAATGCCTTCCATGAGCTCAAGGAACATTTTACTAATGCACCTGTTCTGGCTCACCCTGATCCGTCTCTGCCCTTCACCGTGGAGGTGGATGCCTCAGAGGTTGGAGTAAGGGCTGTTCTTGTTTAACGCATTGGATCGCCGCCTAAACTCCATCCATGCGCCTTCTACTCACGGAAGCTGTCTCCCGAGGAGCGGAATTACGACGTGGGGGATCAAGAGTTGTTTGCCATCAAGAAGGCACTAAAAGGTCGGATCATCACATAACTGGCATGTATTACTCTTACAGAATTTCCACGTGGGCGAGGATATTGGAAATTTAATCAAAGCCTACTAGCTGATAAATTGTTTAGAACTTGGACAGAATAATTTATAACTGACTTTTTCAGACGTAACATACGTACAGCAGATCCCCTTATTGGGACACTTTTAAATGTGCCTTTAGAGGCCATGCAATTCAATACTCATCTATAAAACAAAAGCAATTTAGATCAAAAGAGTCCATGTTAACAAAGTAAATTTAAGGACTAACAGTCGAGATAGATAGCAATAAAAAACTGTACCACAGAGGCACAGAATAAGTTAGAAGATTAACAAAAATAAATGGAGGAACTTATTCAAGAAAGATCCAGTGTAATATATTATAAAAATAAAGCAAACTGGTTGGAATATGGGGAAAAATTCACAAAATTCTTTCTCAATCTCCAATATAGAAATGCTTTATTGAAACTTGTTACAAATTATGGAGTCAAGCATGATTCACTGAATGATGGAGTCAAAGTCACCATTATTATTATTTAACCCGGGGGGATGCCTTAATCAACATCCACGGCACCCAGGGAACAGTGGGTTAACTGCCTTGTTCAGGAGCCGAACGACTGATTTTTTTTCCTTGTCAGCTCAGGGATTTGAACTTGCAACCCTCCGGTTACAAGTCCAACACTCTAACCACTAGGCTACCTGCCGCCCTCTCTGGATTAAGTCGAGCATGATTCACTGAATGATGGAGTCGAGCATGATTCACTGAATGATGGAGTCGAGCATGATTCACTGAATGATGGAGTCGAGCATGATTCACTGAATGATGGAGTCGAGCATGATTCACATGAATTATATTTTGAAAGAGGAAGTAAAAGTACTTTAAGAATATGTTTTCGTTTCAGTCTCCTCCATCTCCACTAACCGAAGCTAATTGTACTGATTTTTTTCCTAATAACAATGTAAGATGAACATCTGTACAGAAAGACTCATGTGAAGGCCAAATTATAGAGGAGGAACTTCTTGATGCAATTAAAGCCTTTAAGTCCAGGAACTCCAGGGCTGGATGGCATACCAGTGGAAGTATACCAAACTCCTTTTGATGTACTCAGAGGACCATTATTAGCATGTTTTAACCACTCCTATGTAAATGGTATATTATTGGATGTGCAACAAGAAGGTCTGGTATCACTATTACTGAAACAGGATCCAAGTAGTATATATATAAAGATCCAGTCCATTTAAACAATTGGAGGCCTCTTACACTTCAGTGTTGTGATGCAAAAATCCTAGCAAAATGCTTGGCGCATAGAATAAAAAAAGTATTGTCAGATATTATTCATCCTAATCAGACAGGTTTTTTAGATGGATGATACATTGGAGAAAATATAAGATAAGTATTGGAAACAATAGAATACTATGAAATTTCGGGACACCAGGCCTGGTTTTTATAGGTGACTTTGAAAAGGCTTTTGATAAAGTATGACTGGAATTTATATATAAACGCCTAGATTATTTCAATTTTGGGGAATCTCTTATAAAATCGTTATGTTTAGTAACCCTAGATGTAAAAAAGTAAGTAATGGCTACATCTCAGAAAGTTTTAAACTATCTAGAGGAGTAAAACAACTATCGGCATATCTATTTATTATTACCAACTAAATGTTAGCTGTAAAAATTTTATCCAACAATAATATTAAGGGATTAGAGATCTGTGGCTTAAAAACGAAGGTGTCATTGTACGCTGATGATTCATGTTTTCTTTTAAAACCACAATTAGATTCCCTCCACGGCCTCATAGAGGATCTAGATCCTTTTGCTATCCTCTCTGGATTAAAACCAAATCATGATAAGTGTACTATATTACGTATTGGATCACTAGAAAATGCACATTTTACATTACCGTGTAGTTTACCAATTAAATGGTCTGACGGAGATGTGGACATACTCGGTATACAAATCCCAAAAGAGAGAAATTATCTCACTCCAATACATTTTTATAGAAAGTTAGCAAAAATAGATAATGCATGTTTATTTGTGGAAAAATCACCTTGACAACCAATAGAATGTTATATATATGTGGGATACAATCTTCCCAGCTCTGTAGATTTTGCTGTGAGGAGGCAGAGTCATTAGATCATTTATTTTGGTATTGTCCATATGTAGCTCATTTTTGGTCACAGGTCCACGAATGGCTGATGAATTGCAACATTTGCCTAGAACTAACGCTGCAGATAGCAATACTGGGTGATTTTAAAAGCCATAGTCAATCAATCAATAATATAATAATTATTTTAGCTAAATTTAATTTACAATCTGTAGAAGCTATGAGAATAGAAAGGTTCAGTACTTTTGTGAAGCATCGCAGCACTGTTGAAAAATATATGGCAAATAGAAATCCCAAATGAATGGTGTTAAGAGATAGATGGGAGGGGTTGAATGGACCTGAAGGGTGAGACTAATAACAGGATAACCAGTTTAAAACATACGGGGTCTGTAAAATGTATATAGGTTCAGAAATTTTGTGAAATAGCACAGTTAGAAATAAACTGGATGGACATCAGAAACAGAGGAAGGACTAAAAACAATCAAAATATAACTACTGTAAAATATTTGTATTATTTTATTTCACCTTTATTTAACCAGGTAGGCTAGTTGAGAACAAGTTCTCATTTACAACTGCGACCTGGCCAAGATAAAGCAAAGCAGTTCAACACATACAACAACACAGAGTTAGTTACACATGGAATAAACAAACATACAGTCAGTAGAAAAAAAAGTCTATAGACAATGTGTGCAAATGAGGGAGGATAAGGGAGGTAAAGGCAATAAATAGGCCATGGTGGCAAAATAATTACAATATAGCAATTAAACACTGGAATGGTAGATGTGCAGAAGATGAATGTGCAAATAGAGATACAGGGGTGCAAAGGAGCAAGATAAATAAATAAATAAATAAAGTATGGGGATGAGGTAGTTGGATGGGCTATTTACAGATGGGCTATGTACAGGTGCAGTGATCTGTGAGATTCTCAGACAGCTGGTGCTTAAAGCTAGTGAGGGAGATATGAGTCTCCAGCTTCAGTGATTTTTGCAGTTAGTTCCAGTCATTGGCAGCAGAGAACTGTAAGGAAAGGTGGCCAAAGGAGGAATTGCTGCTATGGTGACCAGTGAGCTGATATAAGGCGGGGCTTTACCTAGCAAAGACTTGTAGATGACTTGGAGCCAGTGGGTTTGGCGACGAGTATGAAGCGAGGGCCAGCCAACGAGAGCATACAGGTCGCAGTGGTGGGTAGTATATGGGGCTTTGGTGACTAAACGGATGGCACAGTGATAGACTACATCCAGTTTGTTGAGTAGAGTGTTGGAGGCTATTTTGTAATAGATTGTGTCTGTAAATGTGTAAAAGACATAAACTGTATAAACTGAAGGTAGAAGCCTAAGTGTTATTGTTTATTAGTTTACTCCAATTGGGGGAAGGGTGGTAGGGTTTGAGGGGAATATTAATGGTATATTCTAAAAAAAGTATGTATATCTATATAGGTATGTGTATGTACAGTTGAAGTCGGAAGTTTACATACACCTTAGCCAAATACAAATCCATTTTTCCCCTGGTCCCGCATTGTGGCTCCTGTCGTGTGGAATGTTGACATCCGTCCAGCCCTGCGACAGGAGCCCTCACCTGCCTACTGTCCTGAGGGGCGTTTCTATGTGCCCTCTGATGTGCGGGACCGTCTCCTCGCCTGGCCACACACAGCACCAGTGTCGGGGCACCCATACTATCAACTGTATCTCTGCCAAGTACTGGTGGCCCACCTTGGACAAGGACATCCGGGTTTACATCACTTCCTGCTTCACCTGGCGCAGATTACAGCTCCCAATCAGTTTCTTTCATCACATTTCCAGTGGGTCAGAAGTTTACATACACTCAATCAGTATTTGGTAGCATTGCCTTTGAATTGTTTAATTAACTTGGGTCAAACATTTCCGGTAGCCTTCCACAAGCTTCCCACAATAAGTTGGGTTTTGGCCCATTCCTCCTAACAGAGCTGGTGTAACTGAGTCGGGTTTGTAGGCCTCCTTGCTCGCACACGCTTTTTCAGTTCTGCCCACGGATTTTCTATTAGATTGAGGTCAGGGCTTTGTGATGGCCATTCCAATACCTTGACTTTGTTGTCCTTAAGCCATTTTGCCACAACTTTGGAAGTATGCTTGGGGTCATTGTCCACTTGGAAGACGCAATTGCGAACAAGCTTTAACTTCCTGACTGATGTCTTGAGATGTTGCTTCAATATATCCACATAATTCTCCTTCCTCACGATGTCATCTATTATATGAAGTGCACCAGTCCCTCCTGCAGCAAAGCACCCCCACAACATGATGCTGCCACCCCCGTGCTTCACGGTTGGGATGGTGTTCTTCGGCTTGCAAGCCTCCCCCTTTTTCCTCCAAACATAACGATGGTCATTATGGCCAAACAGTTCTATTTGTGTTTCATCAGACCTTTCTCCAAAAAGTACGATCTTTGTCCCCATGTGCAGTTGCAAACCATAGTCTGGCTTTTTTATGGCTGTTTTGGAGCAGTGGCTTCTTCCTTGCTGAGCGGCCTTTCAGGTTATGTCGATGTAGGACTTGTTTTACTGTGGATATGGATACTTTTGTACCTGTTTCCTCCAGCATCTTCACAAGGTCCTTTGCTGTTGTTCTGGGATTGATTTGCACTTTTCGCTCCAAAGTACGTTGATCTCTAGGAGACAGAACGCGTCTCCTTCCTGAGCGGTATGACGGTTGCGTGGTCCCTTGGTGTTTATACTTGCGTACTATTGTTTGTACAGATTTACGCGGTACCTTCAGGCGTTTGTAAATTGCTCCCAAGGATGAACCAGACTTGTGGAGGTCTACAGTTTTTTTCCTGAGGTCTTGGCTGATTTCTTTTGATTTTGTCAAGCAAAGAGGCACTGAGTTTGAACGTAGGCCTTGAAATACATCCACAGGCACACCTCCAATTGACTCAAATTATGTCAATTAGCCTATCAGAAGCTTCTAAAGCCATGACATCATTTTCTGGAATTTTCCAAGCTGTTTAAAGGCACTGTCAACTTAGTGTCTGTAAACTTCTGACCCACTGGAAATGTGATACAGTGAATTATAAGTGAAATAATCTGTCTGTAAACAATTGTTGGAATAATTACTTGTGTCATGCACAAAGTATAACAGACTTGCCAAAACTATAGTTTGTTACCAAGACATTTGTGGAGTGGTTAAAAAACGAGTTTTAATGACTCTAACCTAAGTGTACGCAAACTTCTGACTTCAACTGACTTCCCTCTGCCATTTGTCTTTGTCGTACATCGCAAATGTTACTTGTTTTCCTGAGAGGAATCTCTCCTACTATTTCCTGAGTACTTTATATTTGCAATTTGGGTTCACCCTGCACCCTTTAATTATGAAGATATATTTTGAGCACAACAGCGTTTGGGTTTTGTCCGCTTTGATCTATGGTGCTTAAATAAACTCAGTAGTTCTAGACCTGCGACGGACTCCTGCCTATTCCTCTCTACACCAGTTACAATCAGACTGTCCACTGTTTCAATACCTGTAGGAGAAACAACACATAGAATCAGACTGTCCACTGTTCCAATACCTGTAGGAGAAACAACACATAGAATCAGACTGTCCACTGTTCCAATACCTGTAGGAGAAACAACAGATAGAATTAGACAGTCCACTGTTCCAATACCTGTAGAAGAAACAACACATAGAATCAGACTGTCCACTCTGAACCTACTACTCCAGACAGTGATGTCATAGTGACACAGAATTCATTAATGTCTTACTTTGTGGTCAGTGGTGTGTCGTCCACCCATTTCCAGGTCCCCTCAGAAGCAAAGTCAGTCAGACCAATCCAGACATAGTTCTTCACTCCACATAACCAATTGATAAACTTCTGCAGTTGTGGCAGAGAGACAACATTGTTAACACAAAGCTATCTCTCTCTCTCTCTCTCTTTCTGTGCTACCTCACACACACACACACATACACACACCTGTTGTTCATGGTTCTTGATGACAACCAGGTCTGCTCCTCTAGCTCTGCAGTACTGTCTGCTCTCCTCCCAGGATTTGTACTCAGTAGAGACGTAGTAACAAGTGCTACCAATCCTCGACCATCCATACGGACACACTATAAGTAAAAATGGAAGACGGGGCACTAACTAAAGGGCGGTTTGGATGTCATCGTTTTCTTTTCACATATTTCCTTTCATGTAAGTTGAATTGCCGTAAGTGACATGTGAACTGATACAGAGATTGTCAAACAGTACAGACAATTTCACTCACCTTTCTGAACCAAAGATTGTTTCAGATGTTTTGTCTCATTCTGTAGCTGGTATCTCCCTTCGGCCAGGATGTTGTAACTGGTCTCTAGCTGGTCTCTCTCTTTGGTCAGGGTGTTGTATCTGCTCTGTAGCTGGTCTCTCTCTTTGGTCAGGGTGTTGGCATTGGTCTGCAGCTGGTCTCTCTCTTTGGTCAGGGTGTTGTATCTAGTCTGTAGTTGGTCTCTCTCTTTGGTCAGGGTGTTGGCATTGGTCTGTAGCTGGTCTCTCTCTTTGGTCAGGTGGTTGTAACTGGTCTGTAGCTGGTCTCTCTCTTTGGTCAGGTTGTAGAAACTGGTCTGCGGCTGGTCTCTCTCTTTGGTCAGGGTGTTGTAACTGGTCTGTAGCTGGTTTTTCTCTTTGGTCAGAGTGTTGGAACTGGTCTGTAGCTGGTCTCTCTCTTTGGTCATGGTGTTGTATCTGCTCTGTAGCTGGTCTCTCTCTTTGTTCAGGTTGTTGTATCTAGTCTGTAGTTGGTCTCTATCTTTGGTCAGGGTGTTGGCATTGGTCTGTAGCTGGTCTCTCTCTTTGGTCAGGGTGTTGTAACTGATCTGTAGCTGGTCTCTCTCTTTGGTCAGGGTGTTGTAACTGGTCTGTAGCTGGTCTCTCTCTCTGGTCAGGGTGTTGTAACTGGTCTGTAGCTGGACTCTCTCTTTGGTCAAGGTGTAGTTACTGGTCTGTAGCTTGTCTCTCTTGTTGGTCAGGGTGTTGTAACTGGTCTGTAGCTGGTCTCTCTCTTTGGTCAGGGTGTTGGAACTGGTCTGTAGCTCATCTCTCTCTCTGGTCAGGGTGTTGTAACTGGTCTGTAGCTGGTCTCTCTCTTTGGTCAAGGTGTTGGAAATGGTCTGTAGCTCGTCTCTCTCTTTGGTCAGGGTGTTGTAACTTGTCTGTAGCTCATCTCTCTCTCTGGTCAGGGTGTTGTAACTTGTCTGTAGCTGGTCTCTATCTTTGGTCAGGGTGTTGTAACTGGTCTGTAGCTGGTCTCTCTCTCTGGTCAGGGTGTTGGAAATGGTCTGTAGCTGGTCTCTCTCTTTGGTCAGGGTGTTGGAACTGGTCTGTAGCTGGTCTCTCTCTTTGTTCAGGGTGTTGTAACTGGTCTGTAGCTGACTTTTCTCTTTGGTCATGGTGTTGGAACTGGTAAATTGGTATCTTTCTGTGAAATAAATTAATCAACAGCCAAGGTAAAAGTGAAAAGTCAATCAGACATGACCAGGTTCGGGGTAAATTCCATTTAAATTCTTGTCAACGGCTGGAATTTAAATGAAATTCAACCCTGATCATTACACCACTGATGATGAAGAATGTTTGAGTGAGAACATGTAAAACTCACGGTAGAGTAACAGGCCTATGATCCCAGCCAGTAGGAGACACAGCAGCCCCAGACACACTGCAGCCGCTCCAGAGTATCTCTTCCACCACTGACAAAACACTGAAGCACAAATTATTACCATAAGAACTTGCCATTTATCTTCTGTGTTTGTGTCCTATATACAGGGAGTACCAGTACTGAGTCGATTTCCAGGGGTATGAGGTAATAACATGAGCAGGGGTACGAGGTAATAACATGGTTATATACAGGGAGTACCAGTACTGAGTCAATGTGCAGGGGTACGAGGTAATAACTTGGTTATATACACAGGGTACCAGTACAGAGTCCATGTGCAGGGGTACGAGGTATTAACATGGTTATATACACAGGGTACCAGTACTGAGTTGATGTGCAGGGGTACGAGGTAATCAGAAAGTGAATTCTCCACATTTTGTTGTGTTACAGTCTAAATAAAATAAAAATAACTGTCACTGGTCTGGAATTATGTTTTTAGAAATGTTTACAAATTAATTAAGAATGAAAAGCTGAAATGTCATGAGTCAATAATTATTCAAACCCTGTGTTATGGCAAGCCTAAATACGTTCAGGAGTAAACATGTCACATAATAAGTTGCATGGACTCTCTCTGTGTGTAATAATAGTGTTTAACATGATTTTAGAATGACTACCTCATCTCTGCACCCCAACACATACAATTACCTGTAAAGGTCCCTCAGTCGAGCAGTGAATTTCAAACAGAGATTCAACCACAAAGACCAGGGTGGTTTTCCAATGCCTCACAAAGAAGGGCACCTATTGGTAGTTCTATTTAGTAGGTTTTATCTCAATCAAGACTCAATCATGAACACTCATACAGACATTTGTTGCTGCTTTGCGTGATGTATTGTTGTCTCTACCTTCTTGACCAGAGTGCTGTTGTCTGTGCCCAATAATGTTTGTACCATGTTTTTTTGCTGCTACCATGTTGTTCAGCTGCCATGTTGTGGTGCTACCATGCTGTGTTGTCATGTGTTGCTACCATGATGTGTTGTAATGTGATGCTACCATGCTGTGTTTTCATGTGATGCTACCATGCTCTGTTGTCATGTGCTGTTACCATGCTGTGTTGTCATGTGTTGCTGTCATGTGTTGCTACCATGCTGTGCTGTCATGTGTTGCTGTCATGTGTTGCTGCCATGCTGTGTTGTCATGTGTTTGTAACCATGCAGCGCTGTCGTGTGTTTCTACCATGATGTGTTGTCAATTGTTGCTGCCATGCTGTGCTGTCATGTGTTGCTGCCATGCTGTGTTGTCATATGTTGCTACCATGCTGTGTTGTCATGTATTGCTACCATGCTGTGTTGTCAGATGTTGCTACCATGCTGTGTTGTCATGTGTTTCTACCATGATGTGTTGTCATGTGTTGTTACCATGCTGTGCTGTCATGTGTTGCTACCATGCTGTGTTGTCATGTGTTGTTACCATGCTGTGTTGTCATGTGTTGCTACCATGCTGTGCTGTCATGTGTTGCTACCATGCTGTGTTGTCATGTGTTGTTACCATGCTGTGTTGTCATGTGTTGTTACCATGCTGTGCTGTCATGTGTTGCTACCATGCTATGTTGTCATGTGTTGCTACCATGCTGTGCTGTCATGTGTTGCTACCAAAGCATACTTTGGATGTTGTATTAGGTACAACTTCCATATTTTGACTCTGTCAATTAGGTTAGTATTGTGGAATAACTACAATGTTATTGATCCATCTTCATATTTCTCCTATCACAACATTAAACTCTGGAACTGTTTTAACTTCTTAGGGAGCGGCAGGTGAGGTGACGGTTTTGGAGAGTCTGGCGTGCCCAAAGCAAAATGTCTGCCATTCAGGCTCAGAAAATAGGATATGCACATAATTAGTACTATTGGTTAGGAAACACTCTGAGGTTTCTAAAAGTGTTAACATAATTTCTGTGAGTATAACAGAACTCATTTAGCAGGCAAAAACCCGAGAAAAATCCATCCGGAAATCAGTTTCTGGTGACCTTTTGCTCTGTTTGACACACTCCCCATTGAATACAATTGTAACCAGGACTGAGACTGCAGTACCTATGGCTTCCACTAGATGTCAACAGTCTATATACAAAGACTCAGAGAGTTTGGAGTTCTCAAGCTCCGGCAGCAGAGGTGACTGTTTTGGAGAGCCTGGCATGCCCAAAATAAAATGCCTCCCATTCAGGCTCAGAAAATGGGATATGCATATATTTAGTACCATTGGATAGGAAACACTCTGAATTTTCCAAAACTGTCATCCCTTTGTCTGTGAGTCAATCAGAACGCATAGGGCAGGCAAAACCCTGAGGGAATTTCTGTCCTGAAAAAGTCATTTTGACACATTGCTCATTTTGGAACCCCTCCCTATTGAAAATGACTATATATAGGCATATGTTTGCAGTCCAGGAAGCTTCCTTGTGATGTCACCAGCCTCTGGATGGTGTTTTCCTCCATTTTGGGCAAGTCATCCCAGAGAAAACAACGAAACCACGAGGACCCCACATTCTAAGATAGGCCACATTTGCGCGCTCACGAGAAGTCACGGAGTGTCTTTTGTAGCCTAGTTATTGATCAGCTTATATTCCGGCTGATTTATAATAGTAAATATACGTAAGAGTGTTTTTAAGGCTACATTTAAAACTATGTTTGATTGTTTTTGGACAAGTTTATAGGTATAATTTTAACGAGTTAGCGCTGCTTCAATGGAGTAGTGGAAGCTGTCGTTTCTGATTATAACGCCATGACCAAATGGAGGATTTATGGATAAAAGACGTTACTTTTTCTAACAAAAGAACCATGGATTGTCTTCGTTGGACACTTAGGATGACCTCAGCAGAAGTTCTTCAACAGGTAATTGATTTGTTTTCGCTGTGAAATGTGTTATGTGTGTGCCATGATGGCTAATCGATACATGGCTATTGGAAAATATGTGAGGTGATAGCCTCAAACAAATGAATGTGCTGCTTTCGCCGTAAAGCCTTTCTGAAATCTGACAACGCTGTGATATTGCCAAGAAACAGAGCTTTTGATGAGTATGGAACACTTGTATATTGGTGGATGTCTAATAATTCAAATTTTGATATTTGAATTTCGCGCTTTACCTTTTTACCTGGTAGTGACGGGATGAGCCCGCTAGGGACCCACTGGATACTGAGAAGTTAACAGAACAAATAGGTACAGGAAATGGTCAAGGTAGCTCAGATGTCAACAGGTTTTCTCGGGTGCGAGTCTGGCTGCGCACCCCACTGCTCCCTAAGTAGTTATTAAGAAGGAAAGTAATTCCACAAATGAACTTTTACCAAGGCACACCTGTTAATTGAAATATATTCCATGTGACTACCTCATGAAGCTGGTTGAGTGAAAGCTGTCATCAAGGCAAAGGGTGGCTTCTTTGAAAAATCTAAAATATGTATTTGTTTAATACTTTTTTGGTTACTACATGACTCCATATGTGTTATTTCATAGTTTTGATGTCTTCACTATTATTCTGCAATGTAGAAAGTAGTGAAAATAAACTACAACCCTTGAACGAGTAGGTGTGTGCAACTTGGTACTGGTACTGTAAGTGGTTGCTTGGCAGAATAATTGTTTTAAGTGTCATGTACTTCCTAGGGGTGTATATGAACAGATTTAAATAAGATTTAATGTTGCTAAAATGCTGCCAGTTCCACGTTAACAATGTTTCACACACAAGTTATTTTCAAAGAGATGGCTAACAACAGCAATCACACTGCAATACAAAAAATAGTTCCACTCAACAGAGGATCATTTGAAACTTCTTGTTGAAAGTTATTCTTGCAAGGAGCTAACAAATGATCAGCAACATCCTCTTTGATAACACCTGCAGCAGCCGCTGCTAACAAAAGCTAGCTAGCTAGACCGTGGGAGAACTACTGCTTGCTATTACACAGTGACCTGTTGGCCTTCAAGGAGGCAGAAGTTTCTGTACATTTTTGTAAAAACGGTCCCACCCATTAAGTCAAAATGTGATTGGTTGATCCCACTGTCACTCCAAAAATGAATAGCAGATACCTTAATCTAGCTTCTGATGGCCTAGCCAATGGCTGACTTACCTAGCGAGATGTATCTCCCCAGAGACCAGCAAAGAACAATCCTTATTGGATCTTTTTTTCTCTTCAGTGTTAAAACTTTACAACAAAACCGAAGAGATTAAATGAGAACAACATAGAAAATAATAATATGATTTATAAACTCTTAACCCTTCTCTGAAGGTGGAATAAATTCCCCACAGTGTTTCGGTCAGTAATAATTTGTAGTGGCTCTATTTCCCTCAACAGGCATTTTTTCACTATTCTGAATGTCTAAAGAATTCATATGTTGTTCAGACATATGAAATACTGAAATACTGGACATTTTGAACTCTTGTGGTGGTGATTTGACAAAATTACAATCGTGGTCTTGAATTGGACCCGCATTTTTCTGGTCTCAGTCTTGACTCGGTCTCACCCCCCCTCCCGGTCTCGGTCTTGGCTCGGTCTCACCCTCCCTCCCGGTCTCGGTCTTGACTTGGTCTCACTCCTTCCCTCCCGGTCTCGGTCTTGGCTCGGTCTCGCCCCCCCTCCCGGTCTCGGTCTTGGCTCGGTCTCACCCTCCCGGTCTCGGTCTTGACTCGGTCTCACCCTTCCCTCCCGGTCTTGGTCTTGACTCGGTCTCACCCTTCCCTCCCGGTCTTGGTCTTGACTCGGTCTCACCCTTCCCTCCCGGTCTCGGTCTTGACTCGGTCTCACCCTTCCCTCCCGGTCTCGGTCTTGACTCGGTCTCACCCCCCCTCCCGGTCTCGGTCTTGACTCGGTCTCACCCTCCCTCCCGGTCTCGGTCTTGGCTCGGTCTCACCCCCTCCTGGTCTCGGTCTTGACTCGGTCTCACCCCCTCCTGGTCTCGGTCTTGACTCGGTCTCACCCTCCCCTCCTGGTCTTGGTCTTGGCTCGGTCTCACTTTAAGTGGTCTTGAACACAACACTGATGAATACTTTCTGAAAACACTGTACACATCGGTACAGTGGGGTTGAAGTGACTAGGCAACAAGATAGATAATAGACAGTAAGCAGCAATGTGTGTTGGGGTGTCAGTGTAAGTATGTGTGAGTGTGTTTGTGGAGTCCAGTGTAGGAAAGTTATTGCAAAAAAGTATGTCTCTGTTGGGTTGTGTATGTTGGAGTGTGTGTGTGTGTCAATGTGTGTGTGTTGGGGTGTAAGTGTGTGTCAGATTCTAGCACTGTTCCAGGTTAAACTGTTACCTGAATGTTGATCACCAACTCCATCCTTCTTGCAGGGCATGATGGGTGTTTTGTTGTTGTAAATATGATCATCAATATCCATGGTCTTTATTTTATTAGGATCTTCGTCTTCAAATCCATTTGTGTTTTCATAGATTCCCTTTGACATCTTTATACGCTTGTGCTCAAATGCAGTAGTAGTAGACTCTTGTAACTTCTTCTCTTGTAACTTCTACTCTTGTAACTTATACTGTTGTAAGTTCTACTGTTTTAACTACTCTTGTAACGTCTGCTGATATCTCAGTTGTAGGTTTGTGTCTGTTCTCTGCACAGCTGGATCCTCTGTGTGACTCAGCCTGATGTCAGAGACAGTTTTAACTGTCAACCTCATTAGAGGGGAAACTGTCTAACCAATAGTATGACACTAACCACCACCACGCGACAGCCCAACCTGTTTTGAGACCCACATTTTTAGCAAAAAAAAATTGGGGGCTTGCATGTTATTTTGGCATTAATACGTGTCACATGTCAGTTTGCAAACAATGGAAAAATATATATATAATTGTGTTAATAAAGCCGCTTACAAACATGGTCTCTTTTTTTCTTGAGTAAGGCAGCTCCAAAATGCAGATGTTTCAGTCTAGCTCAGAGCTTTCTGTGGTGATGGGGCAGGCCAGCAGAAAATAGGAGCATTGCGCCGTGATTGGCTCAGTATGCTGTCACTTAGTAAGGGTAGACATCAACCTTAGTAAGGGTAGAGATCAACATTTCAGCCCTTTGGGTCCTACTATAGCGTTAAATAACAAGTTCCCTTCCAAGAAGGGAAAAAGGGACATTGGTCACAGAAATGACGTCAAATCACGTTATATCTACAGTAGCTTTGATTGGACTGATTATGTCAACATCATACTTTCAAAATCTTACCTAGCAGGCATCATCACGAATCAAGTCGACAATCTACTGGCAAATCCTTTTCAATCCTTGTCATATGAAGATAAATAATGAAGAGAAAATATAGATAAAACGTATCGGTGCTCATCGGCTATTGAACATAAACATTACACAACAATTTGGAAATCGCTAATTCAACAATGACTGGTTATGAAGGAATCAGGAGCTAACTGTGAGTTCAAGACAACTGGGAACTCGGGAAAAATGAGTTATGACTGGGAAAATACATTTTTACGAATGGTCATTCAACTCGGAATTGTAAATCCGACATATTTCTCTTCGATTACATAATTTGCCCACAACAATGTGAGTCCAAAAAATTTCTTCTGCTGCTTCATAAATTATGTTGGATGCCAGAGAGAAATGTAGACTGTAGCTAAGGAAGTAGTACTAAGTATAGTAAGCTATTTTCACAAACGGGACATTGGCCGATGTGTGCCGATGTGTGCTTGTTTGCCTATAACCTGTTTTAAAGAAATGTATTCATTGAATATTGTAAGAACTTTCATTGTTTGTTTACATGCCCCCCTTTATTTATCCTACGGTTCTGTAGGAACTGAATTCTGTCGCTGTACATTTCAATGTCCAGAAACAAATAATTATTTTGACTACGTCCGTCGTCTCTCGTTCATTAGTGTCTTAATCAAAATTACGGATTGCCTCTAATCCGCTTGTCGTCCCCTTATGCCGTAGTTTGTACATCTCAATTGTCAGTAGAAAATACATTTGTTTCAGCAAGTCAGCCATATCAGCTATGTTAATTTAAAAGCAGTAAATGAGGCTGAATTAACTGTTCCTGTCACACCCTGATCTGTTTCACCTGTTTTTGTGCTTGTGTGCCCCCTCCAGGTGTCACCCATCTTCCCCATTATCCCCTGTGTATTTATACCTGTGTTCTCTTTTTGTCTGTTGCCAGTTCGTCTTGCTTTGTCAAGTCAACCAGCGCGGTTTTCCGTGCTCCTGCTTTTTCCATACCTCTGTTTTTCTAGTCCTCCCGGTTCTGACCTTTGCCTGCCCTGACTCTGAGCCCACCTGCCTGACCATTCTGCCTGCCCTGACCTGGAGCCTGCCTGCCACTCTGTACCTCCTGGACTCTGACCTGGTTTATGATATTTTGCCTGCCCACGACCTGTCTCTTGCCTGCCCCTTGTTTATGATAAATATTAGTGACTCACACCATCTGCCTCCTGTGTCTGCATCTGGGTCTCAACCTGTATTGTTATAGTACAAACTGGCCATGACTGACCCAGCAGACACAGACTGGCTCCGTCACGCTGTCTCCCTACAAGAAGCCACCATTTTAAAACACGCGGAGCTACTCCAGAACCGTACGGAAGGGCTCCATTCGCTGACGGAACGCCATGACCAGGGATTCAAGATGTTACTGGAGCAATACCATGGGTTATCTCGAAGGAAGTATTCCACAACGGGGCCCTCCCAGTCTCTCAGTAACTTCCCTACCAGTGGTGGGTTTGTACAGCCTACCCCGGCTCCCAGAGAACTCTGCTTACTTCCTCCGGAGCGATATTCTGGGGATCCTGGAACCTGCCAGGTTTTTCTTTCTCAGTGCTCCATCATTTCTGAGCTGCAGCCATCTTCGGCAGTTTGGGAGCAACAATCTGCCATTTATCGTCATCTGGAAGATCTCATGGCAGAGCTGAGGAAGGTGTTAGATTCTGTGGTATCCCGAGAGGTTGCCCGAAAACTACTTGAATTACATCAGAACTGTGGCAGACTACGCGGTAGATTTTCGCACATTGGCCGCTGAGAGTGCCTGGAATCTGGAGATCCTGTTCGAAACGTTCCTTCACGGACTATCAGAGGAGATAAAAGATGAGCTAGCAGCTCGGGAAATACCGTTAGACCTCGATTCCCTCGTCGCCCTTACCATTAAGATTGATGGGCGTCTACGGGAACGCCGGAGTGAGAGGAGGTCGGGTCTCAGTCACACCTGTTCATCAGCTGCAGCTTGCTCACCTCCAAAGGAATCCGCAGGCCCCGAAGACTGCAGTTCCGAGAAGATCTGAAGCCACCCGAAGTTCCCTTGAATCATCGGCAACGGGTGAGTCAAATACAATGGAGCCTATGCAACTGGGCAGAGATAGATTATCTCCTAGGGAACATTCACGTAGGCTGAGCTCCAACTGTTGTCTATATTGTGGTGCTGCGGGGTATTACATAGCCACCTGCTCAGTAAAGAGACCTGACTCATTAATAGGTACGAGTACACTGGTGAGCCAGACTTGGAATTCTCTATTTCCTATTACCTGTATTCCCTTTTTTGTGATCCTGCTGTGGGGAGAACAGTCTAAGTCTCTCCAGGTGCTCATTGACTCTGGGGCAGATGAGAGTTTTATGGACGCTATCCTGGTATCGGAACTAGGTATCCCCACTCCACTCCTCTCCGTTCCCATAGATACTAGTGCACTGGACGGCCGCTCCATTGGAAGAGTCACGCACAGCACAGTTCCCAATAGTCTGCAGGTATCTGGCAATCACAGTCAGTCAATACAGCTTCTCCCCATTGAATCCCCTCACATCCCTGTGGTGTTGGGATTTTCTTGGCTCCAAAAGTACAATCCCGTTATTGACAGGACCACAGGTTCAATCCTGGGTTGGAGCTCGTTCTGTCACTCCCACTGCCTTAAAAAGGCGCAGCCACCCTCGAGACATCCTCCTCGCGGTTTAAGTAAATCTTTGGATTTCTCTACTGTTCCAGCAGAGTACCATGATCTTCTGGAGGTTTTCAACAAGGCTCGTGCTACCTCTCTTCCTCCGCATCGTCTTTCAACAAGGATTGTGCCATCGGCCTCCTCCAGTGCACCACACCGCCTCGAGGTCGGCTATATTCCCTATCCGGCCCCGAGACCAAGGCCATGGAGGAGTACATTGAGAACTCGCTGGCTGCTGGGAGCATTCGTCCTTCTGCATCAACTGCCGGCGAAGGGTTTTGCTTTGTAGAAAAGGACAAGGCCCTGCGTCCATGCATCGAGTACCGGGGGCCTCAATGATTAAGAATCGTGCCCCCATTATCGTCCATCCGGACCCGTCTCATCAGTTTGTGGTTGAGGTCGATGTTTCTGACATTGGAGTGGGTGATCTGTTTCACCAGTCTTTGTGCTTGTCTCCACCGCACTCCAGGTGTCACCCATCTTCCCCATTATCCCCTGTGTATTTATACCTGTGTTCTCTGTTTGTCTGTTGCCAGTTCGTCTTGTTTTTCAAGTCAACCAGTGTGATATTCCGCGCTTCTGATTTTTCCATATCTCTGTTTTTCAGGTCCCCCCCGTTCTGACCTTTGCCTGCCCTGACACTGAGCCCGCCTGCCTGACCATTCTGCCTGCCTGCCTGCCCTGACTTCAAGCCTGCCTGCCTGCTGCTCTGTACCTCCTGGACTCTGACCTGGTTTATCATATTTTGCCTGTCCACGACCTGTCTCTTGCCTGCCCCTTGTTCATAATAAATATTAGCGACTTGCACCATCTGCCTCCCGTGTCTGCATCTGGGTCTTGCCCTGTATCGTTATAGTTTTGCTGCCAGACAAGGCTCTGCTGAAAGCCAGGTGTACCAGTGGTAAGGTGTTGGGACTCTGCTGTTGGGACAGCTTCATGTAGGCCCTAACAGTTTGTGGGCACTGTGTGTCACGCTAGTGCAATTATAGTACAATTCATGTAGCGTTGTCTTGTGGCTTGGCTGGCATGCCCCACCAAGATTTACATGCTAAAATTGCCACTGTATGTGACCGGTTTCAGGAAGCTAAGCGTATGTCGCACGTCACTTCTTCACAAGAAGATTTGAATGTAATTGCTTTTTTCTTTATCAAAATATGTTTTTTGGCAGAAATGCCATCTAGAACATGTGAAATTTCAGGTGTATTAATAACAAAATTATTTGCCATTGGTAAAAGGTTAGACTCTATGCCGGAGGTATAATCTGGTCCTGTTCCAGGGACATCACAGGATAGAAAGTCAAACATGACTGCCAAAGCAATGCGTGTGTGTGTGAAGTCTGAACTTAGTTGCTCTAATCTCATTGGTCCTAACGATTTGTTAACTTTTTTGCATTTAGCTTGTGACACAGCCTTCAAGACGTCATGGATGAGATCAGTGCATTTGGAAAGTAAACAGACGTCTTGACTTTTTCCACATTTTGATACGTTACAGCCTTATTAAAATGTATTATATACATGTTGCTTCTCATCAATCTACACACAATACCCCATAATGACATCACAATACCCCATAATGACAAAGCGTTTTTTAGACATTTTTGCAAATGTATAATTTTTTTAAAATTTTTACAGAAACATTTAGACCCTTTGCTATGAGACTCAAAATTGAGGTCCTTTACATGTTTCTACAACTTGATTGGGAGTCTACCTGTGGTAAATTCAATTGATTGGACATGATTTGGAAAAGCACACACCTGTCTATATAAGGTCCCACAGTTGACAGTGCATGTCAGAGCAAAAACCAAAGCCCTGAGGTCGAAGGAATTGTCCTTAGCGCTCCAATACAGGATTGTGGTGAGGCACGGATCTGGGAAAGGGGACCAAAACATTTCTGCAGCATTGAATGTTCCCAAGAACACCGTGACCTCCATCATTCTTAAATGGAAGAAGTTTGGAACCACCAAGACTCTTCCTAGAGCTGGCCGCCAAGCCAAACTGAACAGTAGGGGGAATCGGGCCTTGGTCAGTGAGGTGACCAAGAATCCAATGGTCGCTCTGATGGGAGAAACTCCCCATATACAGGTGTGCCAAGCTTGTAGCGTCGTACCCAAGAAGACTTGAGACTGGAATCGCTGCCATAGCATCTATTATATAATAGATGTTTCGGCGGTTGTCGGTCCTCGCATTCAGGTCGACAATATTTCTAGCTGCAGACTAGTAATTAGTGTCGAAGATTTGCTCTTATTCTGTCGGATCGATAGTCTCAGAGTTTAACCACGTGGTATGGTTAAGAATTCAAAATCCTTTTGTGGTCTCTACTCCATTCTTTGATCCCTCAGCTGACCGAGGTATGCATGGTCTGAAGGGAATTTCTTCAGGTGGGGGTTATATTCGTAACAGCAGAAAAGGGCTGTCCCATGACGCCAGATCAACGCCTGTGCTCATGGGGCGGGCCTATGACTTAGTTAACTTCTTTGGGAGTAGCGCACGAGGTGACCATTTTGGAGACCCTGGCGTGCCCAAAGTAAAATGACTCCCATTCCGGCCCAGAATATAGGATATGCACATATTTAGTACCATTGGATAGGAAACACTCTGAATTTTGTGTTAACATTTGTGAGTAAAACAGAACAGATATGGCAGGCAAAATCCCGAGGAATTTCTGTCCTGGAAAAAGTGGTTTTGACACATTGCCTCATTTAGAGCCCCTCCCTTATGAAAATGCCCTTATAAGGGCATATGAATGCAGTACCTATCGCTTCCTCTGGATGTCAACAGTCTCGAGAAAGTGTTCTGATTCTTTTTAGATGTTTTTAGAGCAGAGAAGAAGAGGAATAAGGAAGTGCCCCCACAGATGTCCTTACAAGAAAATGTGTGCTCCCGGCAGGCACGTTCTTTGTTTTTTTCCTTTCTAATCGCCCAGTTTATATTCCGGTTGAAATATTATGCTATTTATACATAAAATTGTTCTTAAGGATACATTTACAATGATGTTTGATTGTTATTGGACAAGTTTATAGGTATAAGTTGAACGAGTTCTCTTCACGTTTCAATGGAGGAGTCGATGCTGTTTTTTCTGATTATAACGCGCGAACCAAATGGAGATTTATGGATATAATACATTACTTTTTCTAACAAAAGAAACATGGATTGTCTTCGTTGGACACTTTAGAAGCCCTCAGCAGAAATGTGTTTTCTGTGAACCGTGGAGGCTTATGAAATTATGGTAATGGAAAAAATATGTTAGGTGCTACCCTCAAACAATCAAATATGGTGCTTTCGCCGTAAAGCCTTTTTGAAATCTGACAATGCTGTGATATTGCCAAGAAGCAGAGCTTTTGATGACTATGAAGCACTTGTTTATTGATGCATGTTTAGTAATTAAACTTTTGGATTTTGAATTTTGCGCCTTGCATTTCACCTGGTAGTGTCGGTAGTGTCGCTAGCGCCCCACCGCTCCCTAAGAAGTTAACTTTAAAGGGAATTGGATTCTCTTTCATTAAACAGTTTAAAATCACATTACATAATTTCACAAATAGTTTCATCTTTACTCATTCATTTTATACAACGATTAGATGCAAGTCTCACAACTGAGACTCTTGTATAAACAGAGTTATGGTACTGTGGCTGCATTGTCTCTCCTGAGTTTCACAAATATTAAACGAAATGGACCGGTCATAGCTGGATTCTCCCCCGACCGTGTACACATTCTGTAAAACATGGGTATTGTTCAGTTCTCAAGTTCTGTGATGTGGCAGAAATTCCTTTGTTCTCTCTATGGGTCTCTTTCTGCTTATACTGGGTGAGAGAGTCTACACCCAGGAATTTACGACCTGAGATAACAGAAGCCTGGGTGTAGGGGGGGAGAGAGAGTGGGAAGGCACACTTTCCCAGAGAGGGCCACATCATGACAAAGGCAACATACATTTAAAACAATTAGAGTTTAAAAGTAAGGTGCTCAAGGGCACATCGATAGATGCTCACCTTGTCGGCTCGGGGATTCGAACCAGCGACTTTTCTCTCCATCTATCTCTAGGGGCCAGTAGACTGGAGTGGACTGTACTACACCTTCTGTCTCTCTATCTCTCTATCTATTGCTAAAGGCCAGGAAACTGGTTATTATTGGCTAGTACATTATTGGCAGTTATTATTGGCTAGTTCTACATTGTAGAATAATTGTGAAGACATCAAAACTCTGAAATAACACATATGGCATCATAACCAAGTAACCAAAAAACCCTGAGCCTGCCGTTCTGTACCTTTTAGACTCTGATCTGGATTATTGACCTGAAGTTTATAGGTATAAGTTGAACGAGTTCTATTCACGTTTCAATGGAGGAGTGGAGGCTGTAGTTTCTGATTATAACGTTGCGAACCAAACGGAGATTTATGGAAATAATACATTACTTTTTCTAACAAAAGAACCATGGATTGTCTTCGTTGGACACTTAGGAAGACCTCAGCAGAAGATCTTCAACAGGTAATTGATTTGTTTTCGCTGTGAAATGTGTTATGTGTGAACCGTGATGGCTTATGAATTCATGATAATGGGAAAAATATGTTAGGTTCTACCCTCAAACAATCAAATGTGCTGCTTTCGCCGTAAAGCCTTTTTGAAATCTGACATTGACCTCTGCCTGCCCTTGACCTGTCGTTTTGCCCCTGTACTAGTAAATAACTTCTGTTACTTCGACACTGTCTGCATCTGGGTCTTACCTAAAACGTGATACTCTCTTTCCCTCAGGCTTGCTGATAAGGAGATCCATAAGTCTGTAAGCACCCAGGTCAACAAGAACTTCACCAAGAGCAAATGGAGGGTTGTTTACTCACCTGTCTCTCTGTTTCAGAGTCTCCAGTTCAGGGGGGGCTTCGAGACCCCCTGGCCAACTGTACCTATCGGTGCCATCTAACCAGCTGTACCTACCACTGCCATACAACCACCAGATGGGGATGGCATGTTAAAAGCAACTTCCTCACCATTTTAAATAAGCATGCCCCTTTAAAAAAAAATTGAACTAAAAACAGATACAGCCCTTGGTTCACTCCAGACCTGACTGCCCTTGACCAGCACAAGAACATCTTGTGGCGGACTGCTATAGCATCGAATAGTCCCCGTGATATGCAACTGTTCAGGGAAGTCAGGAACCAATACAGTCAGTCAGGAAAGCAAAGGCTAGCTTTTTCAAACAGAAATTCGCATCCTGTAGCTCTAACTTTTGGGATACTGTCAAGTCCATGGAGAACAATAGTACCTCCTCCCAGCTGCCCACTGCACTGAGGCTAGGTAACACGGTCACCACCGATAAATCCAGGATAATTGAACATTTCAACAAGCATTTCTCAATGGTTGGCATTGCTTCCCTCCTGGCTAACCCAACTACGGCCAACATCTCCGCAGCTACATGTCTGGGCCTCCGCCGCTTTTCCTTCAAACAAATCCAGATAGCAGATGTTCTGAAAGAACTGCAAATCCTGGACCCGTACAAATCAGCTGGGCTAGACAATCTGGACCCTCTCTTTCTAAAACTATCCACTGCGATTGTTGCAACTCGTATTACCAGTCTGCTCAACCTCTCTTTCGTGTCGTCCGAGATCCCTAAAGATTGGAAAGCTGCAGTGGTCATGCCCCTCTTCAAAGGGGGTGACACTCTAGACCCAAATTGCTATAGACCTATATCCATCCTGCCCTGCCTCTCTAAAGTCTTCGAAAGCCTAGTTAATAAACAGATCATTGACCACTTCGAATCCCACCGTACCTTCTCCGCTGTGCAATCCGGTTTCCGAGCTGGTCACGGGTGCACCTCAGCCACGATCAAGATACTAAACGATATCATAACCGCCATCGATAAGAGACATTACTGTGCAGCCGTTTTCACTGACCTGGCCAAGGCTTTCGACTCTGTCAATCACCACATCCTTATCGGCAGACTCAACAGCCTTGGTTTCTCAAATGATTGCCTCGCCTGGTTCACCAATTACTTTGCAGACAGAGTTCAGTGTGTTAAATCGGAGGGCCTGTTGTCCGGGCCTCTGGCAGTCTCTATGGGGGTGCCACAGGGTTCAATTCTTGGGCCAACTCTCTTCTCTGTATACATCAATGATGTCGCTCTTGCTGCTGGTGATTCTCTGATCCACCTCTATGCAGACGACACCATTCTGTATACTTCTGGCCCTTCTTTGGACACTGTGTTAACTAACCTCCAAACGAGCTTCAATGCCATACAACACTCCTTCCGTGGCCTCCAACTGCTCTTAAACGCTAGTAAAACCAAATGCATGCTTTTCAACAGTTTGCTTCCTGCACCCGCCTGCCCAACTAGCATCACTACCCTGGACGGCTCTGACCTAGAATATGTGGACAACTACAAATACCTAGGTGTCTGGCTAGACTGTAAACTCTCCTTCCAGACGCACATCAAACATCTCCAATCCAAATCAAATCTAGAATCTGCTTTCTATTTCGCAACAAAGCCTCCTTCACTCATGCTGCCAAACTTGCACTAGTAAAACTGACTATCCTACCGATCCTCGACTTCGGCGATGTCATCTACAAAACAGCTTCCAATACTCTACTCAGCAAACTGGATGCAGTCTATCATAGTGCCATCCACTTTGTCACCAAAGCCCCTTATACCACCCACCACTGCGACCTGTATGCTTTAGTCGGCTGGCCCTCTCTACATACTCGTCGCCAGACCCACTGGCTCCAAGTCATCTACAAGTCCCTGCTAGGTAAAGCCCAGCCTTATCTCAGCTCGCTGGTAACCATAGCAGCACCCACCCGTAGCACGCTCTCCAGCAGGTATATCTCACTGGTCACCCCCAAAGCCAATTCCTCCTTTGGCCGCCTTTCCTTCCAGTTCTCTGCTGCCAATGACTGGAACGAACTACAAAAATCACTGAAACTGGAGACACTTATCTCCCTCACTAGCTTTAAGCACCAGCTGTCAGAGCAGCTTACAGATCACTGCAACTGTAGCCCATCTGTTAATAGCCCAACCAACTACCTCATCCCCTACCGTATTCATTTACTTATCTTGCTCCTTTGCACCCCTGTATTTTTACTTTGCACATTCATCTACTGCAAATCTACCATTCCAGTGTTAAATTGCTATATTGTAATTACTTCGCCACCATGGCCTATTTACTGCCTTACATTCCTTATCTTACCTCATTTGCACACATTGTATATAGATTTGTTTTTTTTCTACTGTATTATTGACTGTATGTTTGTTTTCTCCAATGTGTAAATCTGTGTTGTTGTATGTGTCGAACTGCTTTGCTTTTTCTTGGCCAGGTCGCAGTTGTAAATGAGAACTTGTTCTCAACGTGCCTACCTGGTTAAATAAAGGAGAAATAAAAAATAAAATAATGTAGTGAGATATCCACCATTCAAATCACCACATGACCTGAGCGTAGCCTTCACACCGGGATTTCACAAGACGATTGTTTCCACGGTAATATCTGTAAAAACATTGGTAGAGGATAAAGCCCATTCTAACGTTGTTGATCCTGTCATACTGTGATAGCAAAGGAGCTTTGTCTGCTGGATACGCTGTGTGATTAATAAACAATCTAGGAAACCTAGCGGGATGCTCTGGCTTGTTTCATGGCTACATCTATTAGACATGACTAGTGGTTTGTCCAAATGTTTTATTAAATATTACAAGTTTCAAATTCATCTAATACATTCACACGGTAGAATACAAATTACTAAACTAAAATTACAAAACGAAGTCAAACCCGTTACAAAAACATACCTATGATGTCAGTCAGTTTATAACATGGTTGATGAGGTCAATCATTTTGTAACATGGAGACCGACCTTTCCATTCCTAACCCGGTTACAGGACTGGTTAACTCTTGATGTTCCTAACCCGGTTACAGGACTGGTTAACTCTTGATGTTCCTAACCCGGTTACAGGACTGGTTAACTCTTGATGTTCCTAACCCGGTTACAGGACTGGTTAACTCTTGATGTTCCTAACCCGATTACAGGACTGGTTAACTCTTGATGTTCCTAACCCGGTTACAGGACTGGTTAACTCTTTCCTTTCCTAACCCGATTACAGGACTGGTTAACTCTTGATGTTCCTAACCCGGTTACAGGACTGGTTAACTCTTGATGTTCCTAACCCGGTTACAGGACTGGTTAACTCTTGATGTTCCTAACCCGGTTACAGGACTGGTTAACTCTTGATGTTCCAAACCCGGTTACAGGACTGGTTAACTCTTGATGTTCCTAACCCGGTTATAGGACTGGTTAACTCTTGATGTTCCTAACCCGGTTACAGGACTGGTTAACTCTTGATGTTCCTAACCCGATTACAGGACTGGTTAACTCTTGATGTTCCTAACCCGGTTACAGGACTGGTTAACTCTGGATGTTCCTAACCCGGTTACAGGACTGGTTAACTCTTGATGTTCCTAACCCGGTTACAGGACTGGTTAACTCTTTCCTTTCCTAACCCGGTTACAGGACTGGTTAACTCTTGATGTTCCTAACCCGGTTACAGGACTGGTTAACTCTGGATGTTCCTAACCCGGTTACAGGACTGGTTAACTCTGGATGTTCCTAACCCGGTTACAGGACTGGTTAACTCTTGATGTTCCTAACCCGGTTACAGGACTGGTTAACTCTGGATGTTCCTAACCCGGTTACAGGACTGGTTAACTCTTGATGTTCCTAACCCGGTTACAGGACTGGTTAACTCTTGATGTTCCTAACCCGGTTACAGGACGGGTTAACTCTTGATGTTCCTAACCCGATTACAGGACTGGTTAACTCTTGATGTTCCTAACCCGGTTACAGGACTGGTTAACTCTTGATGTTCCTAACCCGGTTACAGGACTGGTTAACTCTTGATGTTCCTAACCCGGTTACAGGACTGGTTAACTCTTGATGTTCCAAACCCGGTTACAGGACTGGTTAACTCTTGATGTTCCTAACCCGGTTATAGGACTGGTTAACTCTTGATGTTCCTAACCCGGTTACAGGACTGGTTAACTCTTGATGTTCCTAACCCGATTACAGGACTGGTTAACTCTTGATGTTCCTAACCCGGTTACAGGACTGGTTAACTCTTTCCATTCCTAACCCGGTTACAGGACTGGTTAACTCTTGACGTTCCTAACCCGGTTACAGGACTGGTTAACTCTTGATGTTCCTAACCCGATTACAGGACTGGTTAACTCTTGATGTTCCTAACCCGGTTACAGGACTGGTTAACTCTTGATGTTCCTAACCCGGTTAAAGGACTGGTTAACTCTTGATGTTCCTAACCCGGTTACAGGACTGGTTAACTCTTGATGTTCCTAACCCGGTTACAGGACGGGTTAACTCTTGATGTTCCTAACCCGGTTACAGGACTGGTTAACTCTTGATGTTCCTAACCCGGTTACAGGACTGGTTAACTCTTGATGTTCCTAACCCGGTTACAGGACTGGTTAACTCTTGATGTTCCTAACCCGGTTACAGGACTGGTTAACTCTTGATGTTCCTAACCCGGTTACAGGACTGGTTAACTCTTGATGTTCCTAACCCGGTTACAGGACTGGTTAACTGTTGATGTTCCTAACCCGGTTACAGGACTGGTTAACTGTTGATGTTCCTAACCCGGTTACAGGACTGGTTAACTCTTGATGTTCCTAACCCGGTTACAGGACTGGTTAACTCTTGATGTTCCTAACCCGGTTACAGGACTGGTTAACTCTTGATGTTCCTAACCCAGGACTGGTTAACTCTTCCTAACCCGGTTACAGGACTGGTTAACTCTTGATGTTCCTAACCCGGTTACAGGACTGGTTAACTCTTGATGTTCCTAACCCGGTTATAGGACTGGTTAACTCTTGATGTTTCTAACCCGGTTACAGGACTGGTTAACTCTTGATGTTCCTAACCCGGATACAGGACTGGTTAACTCTTGATGTTCCTAACCCGGTTACAGGACTGGTTAACTCTTGATGTTCCTAACCCGGTTACAGGACTGGTTAACTCTTGATGTTCCTAACCCGGTTACAGGACTGGTTAACTCTTGATGTTCCTTACAGGACTGGTTAACTCTTGATGTTCCTAACCCGGTTACAGGACTGGTTAACTCTTGATGTTCCTAACCCGATTACAGGACTGGTTAACTCTTGATGTTCCTAAACTACAGGACTGGTTAACTCTTGATGTTCCTAACCCGATTACAGGACTGGTTAACTCTTGATGTTCCTAACCCGATTACAGGACTGGTTAACTCTTGATGTTCCTAACCCGATTACAGGACTGGTTAACTCTTGATGTTTCCTAACCCGGTTACAGGACTGGTTAACTCTTGATGTTCCTAACCCGATTACAGGACTGGTTAACTCTTGATGTTCCTAACCCGATTACAGGACTGGTTAACTCTTGATGTTCCTAACCCGGTTACAGGACTGGTTAACTCTTGATGTTCCTAACCCGGTTACAGGACTGGTTAACTCTTGATGTTCCTAACCCGGTTACAGGACTGGTTAACTCTTGATGTTCCTAACCCGGTTACAGGACTGGTTAACTCTTGATGTTCCTAACCCGGTTACAGGACTGGTTAACTCTTGATGTTCCTAACCCGGTTACAGGACTGGTTAACTCTTGATGTTCCTAACCCGGTTACAGGACTGGTTAACTCTTGATGTTCCTAACCCGGTTACAGGACTGGTTAACTCTTGATGTTCCTAACCCGATTACAGGACTGGTTAACTCTTGATGTTCCTAACCCGGACAGGACTGGTTAACTCTTGATGTTCCTAACCCGGTTACAGGACTGGTTAACTCTTGATGTTCCTAACCCGGTTACAGGACTGGTTAACTCTTGATGTTCCTAACCCGGTTACAGGACTGGTTAACTCTTGATGTTCCTAACCGGTTACAGGACTGGTTAACTCTTGATGTTCCTAACCCGGTTACAGGACTGGTTAACTCTTGATGTTCCTAACCCGGTTACAGGACTGGTTAACTCTTGATGTTCCTAACCCGGTTACAGGACTGGTTAACTCTTGATGTTCCTAACCCGGTTACAGGACTGGTTAACTCTTGATGTTCCTAACCCGGTTACAGGACTGGTTAACTCTTGATGTTCCTAACCCGGTTACAGGACTGGTTAAGATGATGGCTAACTCTTGATGTTCCTAACCCGGTTACAGGACTGGTTAACTCTTGATGTTCCTAACCCGGTTACAGGACTGGTTAACTCTTGATGTTCCTAACCCGGTTACAGGACTGGTTAACTCTTGATGTTCCTAACCCGGTTACAGGACTGGTTAACTCTTGATGTTCCTAACCCGGTTACAGGACTGGTTAACTCTTGATGATGTTCCTAACCCGGTTACAGGACTGGTTAACTCTTGATGTTCCTAACCCGGTTACAGGACTGGTTAACTCTTGATGTTCCTAACCCGGTTACAGGACTGGTTAACTCTTGATGTTCCTAACCCGGTTACAGGACTGGTTAACTCTTGATGTTCCTAACGGTTACAGGACTGGTTAACTCTTGATGTTCCTAACCCGGTTACAGGACTGGTTAACTCTTGATGTTCCTAACCCGGTTACAGGACTGGTTAACTCTTGATGTTCCTAACCCGTTACAGGACTGGTTAACTCTTGATGTTCCTAACCCGGTTACAGGACTGGTTAACTCTTGATGTTCCTAACCCGGTTACAGGACTGGTTAACTCTTGATGTTCCTAACCCGGTTACAGGACTGGTTAACTCTTGATGTTCCTAACCCGGTTACAGGACTGGTTAACTCTTGATGTTCCTAACCCGGTTACAGGACTGGTTAACTCTTGATGTTCCTAACCCGGTTACAGGACTGGTTAACTCTTGATGTTCCTAACCCGGATTACAGGACTGGTTAACTCTTGATGTTCCTAACCCGGTTACAGGACTGGTTAACTCTTGATGTTCCTAACCCGGTTACAGGACTGGTTAACTCTTGATGTTCCTAACCCGGTTACAGGACTGGTTAACTCTTGATGTTCCTAACCCGGTTACAGGACTGGTTAACTCTTGATGTTCCTAACCCGGTTACAGGACTGGTTAACTCTTGATGTTCCTAACCCGGTTACAGGACTGGTTAACTCTTGATGTTCCTAACCCGGTTACAGGACTGGTTAACTCTTGATGTTCCTAACCCGGTTACAGGACTGGTTAACTCTTGATGTTCCTAACCCGGTTACAGGACTGGTTAACTCTTGATGTTCCTAACCCGGTTACAGGACTGGTTAACTCTTGATGTTCCTAACCCGGTTACAGGACTGGTTAACTCTTGATGTTCCTAACCCGGTTACAGGACTGGTTAACTCTTGATGTTCCTAACCCGTTACAGGACTGGTTAACTCTTGATGTTCCTAACCCGGTTACAGGACTGGTTAACTCTTGATGTTCCTAACCCGGTTACAGGACTGGTTAACTCTTGATGTTCCTAACCCGGTTACAGGACTGGTTAACTCTTGATGTTCCTAACCCGGTTACAGGACTGGTTAACTCTTGATGTTCCTAACCCGGTTACAGGACTGGTTTAACTCTTGATGTTCCTAACCCATTACAGGACTGGTTAACTCTTGATGTTCCTAACCCGGTTACAGGACTGGTTAACTCTTGATGTTCCTAACCCGGTTACAGGACTGGTTAACTCTTGATGTTCCTAACCCGGATTACAGGACTGGTTAACTCTTGATGTTCCTAACCCGATTACAGGACTGGTTAACTCTTGATGTTCCTAACCCAGATTACAGGACTGGTTAACTCTTGATGTTCCTAACCCGGTTACAGGACTGGTTAACTCTTGATGTTCCTAACCCGATTACAGGACTGGTTAACTCTTGATGTTCCTACAGGACTGGTTAACTCTTGATGTTCCTAACCCGTTACAGGACTGGTTAACTCTTGATGTTCCTAACCCAGTTACAGGACTGGTTAACTCTTGATGTTCCTAACCGATTACAGGACTGGTTAACTCTTGATGTTCCTAACCCGGATTACAGGACTGGTTAACTCTTGATGTTCCTAACCCGGTTACAGGACTGGTTAACTCTTGATGTTCCTAACCCGATTACAGGACTGGTTAACTCTTGATGTTCCTAACCCGATTACAGGACTGGTTAACTCTTGATGTTCCTAACCCGATTACAGGACTGGTTAACTCTTGATGTTCCTAACCCGGTTACAGGACTGGTTAACTCTTGATGTTCCTAACCCGGTTACAGGACTGGTTAACTCTTGATGTTCCTAACCCGGTTACAGGACTGGTTAACTCTTGATGTTCCTAACCCGATTACAGGACTGGTTAACTCTTGATGTTCCTAACCCGGTTACAGGACTGGTTAACTCTTGATGTTCCTAACCCGGTTACAGGACTGGTTAACTCTTGATGTTCCTAACCCGATTACAGGACTGGTTAACTCTTGATGTTCCTAACCCGATTACAGGACTGGTTAACTCTTGATGTTCCTAACCCGGTTACAGGACTGGTTAACTCTTGATGTTCCTAACCCGATTACAGGACTGGTTAACTCTTGATGTTCCTAACCCGTTACAGGACTGGTTAACTCTTGATGTTCCTAACCCGGTTACAGGACTGGTTAACTCTTGATGTTCGTTAACTCTTGATGTTCCTAATTACAGGACTGGTTAACTCTTGATGTTCCTAACCCGGTTACAGGACTGGTTAACTCTTGATGTTCCTAACCCGATTACAGGACTGGTTAACTCTTGATGTTCCTAACCCGGTTACAGGACTGGTTAACTCTTGATGTTCCTAACCCGGTTACAGGACTGGTTAACTCTTGATGTTCCTAACCCGGTTACAGGACTGGTTAACTCTTGATGTTCCTAACCCGTTACAGGACTGGTTAACTCTTGATGTTCCTAACCCGGTTACAGGACTGGTTAACTCTTGATGTTCCTAACCCGGTTACAGGACTGGTTAACTCTTGATGTTCCTAAGACTGGTTAACTCTTGATGTTCCTAACCCGGTTACAGGACTGGTTAACTCTTGATGTTCCTAACCCGATTACAGGACTGGTTAACTCTTGATGTTCCTAACCCGGTTACAGGACTGGTTAACTCTTGATGTTCCTAACCCGGTTACAGGACTGGTTAACTCTTGATGTTCCTAACCCGGTTACAGGACTGGTTAACTCTTGATGTTCCTAACCCGGTTACAGGACTGGTTAACTCTTGATGTTCCTAACCCGGTTACAGGACTGGTTAACTCTTGATGTTCCTAACCCGTTACAGGACTGGTTAACTCTTGATGTTCCTAACCCGGTTACAGGACTGGTTAACTCTTGATGTTCCTAACCCGGTTACAGGACTGGTTAACTCTTGATGTTCCTAACCGGTTACAGGACTGGTTAACTCTTGATGTTCCTAACCCGGTTACAGGACTGGTTAACTCTTGATGTTCCTAACCCGGTTACAGGACTGGTTAACTCTTGATGTTCCTAACCCGGTTACAGGACTGGTTAACTCTTGATGTTCCTAACCCGGTTACAGGACTGGTTAACTCTTGATGTTCCTAACCCGGTTACAGGACTGGTTAACTCTTGATGTTCCTAACCCGGTTACAGGACTGGTTAACTCTGATGTTCCTAACCCATTACAGGACTGTTAACTCTTGATGTTCCTAACCCGTTACAGGACTGGTTAACTCTTGATGTTCCTAACCCGGTTACAGGACTGGTTAACTCTTGATGTTTCTGGTTAACTCTTGATGTTCCTAACCCGGTTACAGGACTGGTTAACTCTTGATGTTTCCTAACCCGGTTACAGGACTGGTTAACTCTTGATGTTCCTAACCCGGTTACAGGACTGGTTAACTCTTGATGTTCCTAACCCGGTTACAGGACTGGTTAACTCTTGATGTTCCTAACCCGATTACAGGACTGGTTAACTCTTGATGTTCCTAACCCGGTTACAGGACTGGTTAACTCTTGATGTTCCTAACCCGGTTACAGGACTGGTTAACTCTTGATGTTCCTAACCCTACAGGACTGGTTAACTCTTGATGTTCCTAACCCGGTTACAGGACTGGTTAACTCTTGATGTTCCTAACCCGGTTACAGGACTGGTTAACTCTTGATGTTCCTAACCCGGTTACAGGACTGGTTAACTCTTGATGTTCCTAACCCGATTACAGGACTGGTTAACTCTTGATGTTCCTAACCCGATTACAGGACTGGTTAACTCTTGATGTTCCTAACCGGTTACAGGACTGGTTAACTCTTGATGTTCCTAACCCGGTTACAGGACTGGTTAACTCTTGATGTTCCTAACCCAGTTACAGGACTGGTTAACTCTTGATGTTCCTAACCCGATTACAGGACTGGTTAACTCTTGATGTTCCTAACCCGGTTACAGGACTGGTTAACTCTTGATGTTCCTAACCCGGTTACAGGACTGGTTAACTCTTGATGTTCCTAACCCGGTTACAGGACTGGTTAACTCTGATGTTCCTAACCCGTTACAGGACTGGTTAACTCTTGATGTTCCTAACCCGGTTACAGGACTGGTTAACTTGATGTTCCTAACCCGGTTACAGGACTGGTTAACTCTTGATGTTCCTAACCCGGTTACAGGACTGGTTAACTCTTGATGTTCCTAACCCGATTACAGGACTGGTTAACTCTTGATGTTCCTAACCCGATTACAGGACTGGTTAACTCTTGATGTTCCTAACCCGGTTACAGGACTGGTTAACTCTTGATGTTCCTAACCCGATTACAGGACTGGTTAACTCTTGATGTTCCTAACCCGATTACAGGACTGGTTAACTCTTGATGTTCCTAACCCGGATTACAGGACTGGTTAACTCTTGATGTTCCTAACCCGGTTACAGGACTGGTTAACTCTTGATGTTCCTAACCCGATTACAGGACTGGTTAACTCTTGATGTTCCTAACCGATTACAGGACTGGTTAACTCTTGATGTTCCTAACCCGATTACAGGACTGGTTAACTCTTGATGTTCCTAACCCGATTACAGGACTGGTTAACTCTTGATGTTCCTAACCCGGTTACAGGACTGGTTAACTCTTGATGTTCCTAACCCGGTTACAGGACTGGTTAACTCTTGATGTTCCTAACCCGGTTACAGGACTGGTTAACTCTTGATGTTCCTAACCCGGTTACAGGACTGGTTAACTCTTGATGTTCCTAACCCGATTACAGGACTGGTTAACTCTTGATGTTCCTAACCCGATTACAGGACTGGTTAACTCTTGATGTTCCTAACCCGGTTACAGGACTGGTTAACTCTTGATGTTCCTAACCCGGTTACAGGACTGGTTAACTCTTGATGTTCCTAACCCGATTACAGGACTGGTTAACTCTTGATGTTCTAACCCAGTTACAGGACTGGTTAACTCTTGATGTTCCTAACCCGGTTACAGGACTGGTTAACTCTTGATGTTCCTAACTCTTGATGTTCTGGACTGGTTAACTCTTGATGTTCCTAACCCGGTTACAGGACTGGTTAACTCTTGATGTTCCTAACCCGGTTACAGGACTGGTTAACTCTTGATGTTCCTAACCCGGTTACAGGACTGGTTAACTCTTGATGTTCCTAACCCGGTTACAGGACTGGTTAACTCTTGATGTTCCTAACCCGGTTACAGGACTGGTTAACTCTTGATGTTCCTAACCCGGTTACAGGACTGGTTAACTCTTGATGTTCCTAACCCGGTTACAGGACTGGTTAACTCTTGATGTTCCTAACCCGGTTACAGGACTGGTTAACTCTTGATGTTCCTAACCCGGTTACAGGACTGGTTAACTCTTGATGTTCCTAACCCGGTTACAGGACTGGTTAACTCTTGATGTTCCTAACCTTACAGGACTGGTTAACTCTTGATGTTCCTAACCCGGTTACAGGACTGGTTAACTCTTGATGTTCCTAACCCGATTACAGGACTGGTTAACTCTTGATGTTCCTAACCCGATTACAGGACTGGTTAACTCTTGATGTTCCTAACCCGGTTACAGGACTGGTTAACTCTTGATGTTCCTAACCCGATTACAGGACTGGTTAACTCTTGATGTTCCTAACCCGATTACAGGACTGGTTAACTCTTGATGTTCCTAACCCGATTACAGGACTGGTTAACTCTTGATGTTCCTAACCCGGTTACAGGACTGGTTAACTCTTGATGTTCCTAACCCGGTTACAGGACTGGTTAACTCTTGATGTTCCTAACCCAGTTACAGGACTGGTTAACTCTTGATGTTCCTAACCCGATTACAGGACTGGTTAACTCTTGATGTTCCTAACCCGATTACAGGACTGGTTAACTCTTGATGTTCCTAACCCGGTTACAGGACTGGTTAACTCTTGATGTTCCTAACCCGATTACAGGACTGGTTAACTCTTGATGTTCCTAACCCGATTACAGGACTGGTTAACTCTTGATGTTCCTAACCCGGTTACAGGACTGGTTAACTCTTGATGTTCCTAACCCGGTTACAGGACTGGTTAACTCTTGATGTTCCTAACCCAGTTACAGGACTGGTTAACTCTTGATGTTCCTAACCCGATTACAGGACTGGTTAACTCTTGATGTTCCTAACCCGATTACAGGACTGGTTAACTCTTGATGTTCCTAACCCGGTTACAGGACTGGTTAACTCTTGATGTTCCTAACCCGATTACAGGACTGGTTAACTCTTGATGTTCCTAACCCGGTTACAGGACTGGTTAACTCTTGATGTTCCTAACCCGGTTACAGGACTGGTTAACTCTTGATGTTCCTAACCCGGTTACAGGACTGGTTAACTCTTGATGTTCCTAACCCGGTTACAGGACTGGTTAACACTTGATGTTCCTAACCCGGTTACAGGACTGGTTAACTCTTGATGTTCCTAACCCGGTTACAGGATTGGTTAACTCTTGAGCTTCCTAGGGTCTCCAATGAGCTAGCTAAATCTGCTATTAGTTTTAATGCACTGTCTTACTGGAACAAAATTCTAACTACATTTAATCTTGATCTTCTGTTGCCGTTCGGGCAATTTAAGGTATTGATTAGGGAATTTTTTGTTGAGGAATGGTATTTGTGATGTTTTATTTGTGCTTCCCATTACTGTTGTTCTATTCTAATAAACAACATACATATATGTTTAATGTGTATTTTATATTGTATTATACAGGGCGCATTTTGAAAAGAGACCTAGGTCTCAATATGTCCTCCCTGTCAAAATAAAGGTTTATAAAATAATCTCCAGCTCCAGTGGGGGGTTGTTTTTTTGTGTGCCCGGTGTGTTGATAAAACTTATAGAGATTGTTGAGGTTGAATGAAGAAATCATAGCAGACAACCCCTGTCTTTTCTGTTTGTGGAACACCGTTATCAGGTCGCTCTTCCTCTCTCATGTCCAGAAAGATTGCAGGCATTCTGCACCTGGAGAGATGGGAAAAGCAACATCCTCCCGTTTTCCAGAAGAGGATTCAGTGATCTGAAGAACGTACATGACAGTGCTCAGTGAACCACAATGTGATCTAAATACACATACTTATATAGGATCTATTCTATTTGATAATGTTATTAGTTACATAACGTATCATTATATTTTACACTTCATTTATAATTTTTTCACTACAGAACTACAGTATATTGTCACTATATTTGTCAAATAACGAAATTATATTGCACTAGACAGGCTACTATTGAATTGTATACTGGAGCTATACTGGAGTTTTATACTGGAGCTAAGGTTTTGGAGCTAAGGTTTGCCAAACAATCACACAGCGTATCCAGCAGACAAGGCTCCTTTGCTATCACAGTATGACAGGATCAACAACGTTAGAAGAATGGGCTTTATCCTCCCCCAATGTTTTTACATATATCACCGTAGAAACAATCGGCTTGTGAAATCCCCAGCGTGAAGGCTACTAGCAGGTCATGTGGTGCTTTGAATGGTGGATATCTCACAGCAACATTTCGATTGGTGAAATTGTATTTCTTCCTCTCCATGGCCCTCCTCTCCACGTCCCTTCACGGCCTTTTCTCCACGGTCCTCCTCGCCAGGGCCCTCTTCTCCACGGTTCTCCTCTCCACGGCCCTCCTCTCCACGGTCCTCCTCACCACGGCCCTCCTCTCCACGGTCCTTCACGGTCCTTTTCTCCACGGTCCTCCTCACCAAGGCCCTCTTCTCCACGGTCCTCCTCACCACGGCCCTCCTCTCCACGGTCCTTTTCTCCACAGCCCTCCTCTCCACGGACCTAATCTCCACGGCACTCCTCTCCACCATCATCCTCTCTCCTTGGCTCCTGAACTACTTCATAGAGAAATATTATTAGATACACAATTGATCAGATACATCATGCAACATATTTACAATGAAACATTTCAGGTTTTAATGCAGTTATTAATGCTAACACACACTGAAGAATCAGTCTTAATTTACCATGGCGTTGCAAGGGAAGATATTGCCCTCCCCTTAGATCCAAGATAACTTCTGACCTGCCCTGCGGGTTCTAAGTGGTCACTATCCAACCCTGCCTATAATAAGTAGACCTATAGTCTAACTACCATACCTGCTCTTATACCTGGAGCTATGTTGTAGAGTCATTATATAGCATGTCCAGTAATAGCAACAGGAAAGTAGACACTATTCAACCAGATAGTCGTGGGGTAAGCAGTGTGGCCAAGCCCAACCCTTCAGTGTATTAGTCCTCATAGTGTTAGCTGGGACAGAAGCCTGCACACCCCTTGGCTCTCCAGGAACAGAGCTGGTGACCAATGAACTAAATGCTAGTATAGGCAGACCTACTATACTTAAAAGTACAGATAGTCTCTATTTACTGTGGTGTTGGCTATTAGACCACATAAATACTGTGTTGATCTGGGCCTGGACTCAGATCACAGGTTCTTGGTCCGTTGGCACGAATCCCTGCAACCCAAATAAACCCGTAGCCATTAGAAACGTGTTGTGTACATCTGGAAATATTGGATAAGTGTAAGAAATACGCTGGTAGCTCCATCTTGACCTCTGATAGGCCAGATGGCATTAATTCAATGTTGTGTTGTTTTTGAATTGGTATTGGTACACACAGTTGTTGATGCTGGATGGCTAGGTCTCAAAACAGGCCTTCCGTAGCTCTGATCTAGACTCTGCAAGACGCTGTTTATCTCTGAAATGTAGATACGGGCAGGTAGTTAGGTACACGTGCAGGTAAATATTATATAAAACCACTTCAAACACTATTTGCCCTGTTTAACACCTTAGAAAGGTATCAATCAATAAATCAAATGTATTCATCAAGCCCTTTTAACATCAGCCAATGTCACAAAGTGCTATACAGAAATCCAGCCTAAACCCCCAAACAGCAAGCAATGCAGATGTAGAAGCATGGTGGCTAGGAACAATTCCCTGGAAAGTCAGAAACCTAGGAAGAAACCTAAGGAACCAGGCTCTGAGGGGTGGCCAGTCCTCTTCTGGCTGTGCCAGGTGGAGATTATAACAGTACACGGCCAAGATGTTCAAACGTTCATAGATGACCAGCAGGGTCAAATAATAATAATCACAGTGGTTGTAGAGGGTGCAACAGGTCAGCACCTCAGGAGTAAATGTCAGTTGACTTTACATAGTCGAGCATCACCCATCTAGCAAGCTATTTGTAGCTAACATTATCTCTTTGTGGCAAGCTCGATAGTGTTTGCTAAACAGTTTTGTGAATAGATTAGTTCATTCAGATTAGTTTTTTTTATGAAAAATCTTTTTTTCAAACTAACTAGCCAATATATGTCTATCTCTACCCTTTTCTGATGATCCACTGATCTCATCCATGACGCCTTGACAGCTGTGTCAGAAGCTAAAAAAAGTAAACAAAAAGTTATGACCAGTAAGAGTATAGCTACTGAGTTTGGACATCACAAACACATGTCCATATATGGCATTGCGTTGGCAGCCATATTGGATTTTCTATCCGGTGATGTCCCTGAAACCGGGGACGAGGTTATAACTCGAAGTTCGACATCGAGCCCACGGAAAAAGGAAGTAACCTTCCCGGCTAGCCATGATTGGCTGAGATAATGGATGGGCAAGACATGCCCGAGAGATGACTTTGGATTGGTCTGCCATGTAGCATGCTTCTGTCTATAACATGAGCTGCTCAGTATGTTAAGATAATCCTTGTTACTGCGTCTTTTTTTAAATATATAATGTTAGCCATGGAGAACTGCAAAAGTGTTGCTACTGTTCTCAGCAACATTGCTGCCCTGGACTTAGCAGGCGCTATTGACAAAAATAAGTGGGAAAAAGTTGTGATGGACTAGTTTCTGCACACGGTAAGGGAATACCCCCATGAAATGGACAAAAATGAATGGCAACATATTGCCATTGGACGAAGCATACACACGATTGAAAAGAGTTCCCAAATGGACGGCAGATCAACCAAAGCTTATGGCAAATGGCATATGGTAAATGCCAAATGACGTTACACCAAATTACCATAGATGGCGAGCGCGCTCCACCGTGGCAATTCATATTGCATATGTACATGAAGTCAAGACCCAAGGGTCAAATTTGGACATTTCAAAAAAAAATATCAAAATACCTACACCCCCTAAAAAAGTGCTTTCTGGACCGTTTTTCGCGATTCTTTCGATTTCTTTGATAATAACACGTATATAAGATGTGAATAAACATACCTTTGTCTCATTTTATTGATTTAGTTTTATTAACTTTATTGTCCATAAGGCCTATGTTCTGTCCATTTGCAATATGTTACCATAGGAAGTCAAAAGTCAATGAACCATGTCCAAATGGCATAAGAAATGTACAAATGCCATAAGATTCCATACAAAAGTATTGAAAGTGCCAAATCATTATGTTATGTCCATTTACATATATGATCATAAGAAGTCGACTTCCGAACCCAAAAGTCAGTGAACAATGTCCAAATGGCATTTAAACTGACATAATGATATATACCACTATGTTAAGCCCTGAATCATCCTATAGGGTCTATTTGTCATGTTTGATGAGAGAGAAGTGGGACTGTTTTTTTTAAATAATTTTTCAAAAACGTCCAAAATGACCAGGGGTGCCCCCTATTGGATGGCCACGGGTGGGGGGTGCTCCCTAACCAGCCAGGGATACCTTGCACCCTCCTAAAGGCATTAAAAAACATATTTAAAATATGCTCATGGTAACCCGTTCCAATTACCAGGTGCACGGCTGTCAATTTGCAATGTCTTACAATGGGCATTTACCCTCACAAATTTACCCTAACGAATGACAGGCTCCAGAATACTGCAAAAATGCCCAATTGACTGGCCCGTTGAACTCGGGATGGCCGGGCAGTGATCGTGGTTCCTCTCCATCGCTCGTTGGTGTTGATTTCAGCATGTCAAAAACAAAAAAGTCCACACTTTCCTCCATTGCTTTGAATGGCCGTGCAACTGGTGTTTTTTTTTTTCGGGTTACCAGGTCAATATTTTCAAAAGGGGTTTAAACTGAGGGAAGAGTGTTAGAAGTGGTTTTATATTGTGTGTTTGTGTGTATATTTATATATTTGCCTCCTCCATTGTCCATATACACACACACACCAAAGGATTGGGACAACCTGGTTTGGTTATCTTGTTCTAGCTAGGTGTAGTCGCTCACCTGCCTGTAAAGTGTGTGTCTGTTCAGTAGATTACAACATTGTCGACAGTTCAGATAGAAATGAATTGTCTAAATGTTATCTTATGTGTCTCTCTGCCAAGTAGGCTCTCTATTGATCATAGCATCTGTATTCATTACATTAGTCCTACTGCTATCTTCAACGTGTTTCATCCACCTGAACTCAACCCTGTTGACGCTGAACCTCTATTGATTTGAACAAGTTCTTTTTGAAGTTAATGTTAATTAGAACACACGTCATAACAACACGTGTTGCAAATATAGTATTCTACTCCCTGTTTCACTGCGTTTTCTTACGTGTTGCGCCTTCTGAACACGCCTTCTGAACACGTTCTTACGTCTTACGCCTTCTGAACATTACTATGTCCACTATTGACTTCTTCTCTGTCTGTCTCTGTAGTGATCATGTGTTTTGTTGTATTAACCATGTTGTCTTCTGTTCTTATTTCCCCCATAGGAAGGAGGAGCATGCAGTGGAGGACTGTTGAGTTGGTGCCGAAGAGGGCCAAGTAGTTAGACAAGGCTCCATGGGAAATTAAATGTGTAGGCCTATTTGACCCGACCCACTTTTGAGAAAAAATTGAAGTGTCTTATTCTTCCTTTCCAGCCTAGCCTGACTGTGATTTACATTTACGTTCTTATCCAGAGTGTCGTGTCTATGGAATCATTAAATTGAAGACTGTTATTTTATCAAATAAATTCTATGTAATTATTAATTACGTGATTAAACTAATCATGTACATGTAATTAACTAGGAAGTCGGGGCACCAAGGAAAATCTTCAGATTACATTTTAATATTATATTTTAATATCTGATCAATTAGTCTTCTAATTAATGAATTATTCTTTACCTCACGTTAGTCTCATTCCGAACGTTGTAAATTGTTGGTTATCAGCACCAACCCAGTCTTTACTACGAATCATCTATACACCAATTGTCTCAATCATTTATTCATTAAGATTGACTTTGAGTGTCCCTGTTAGAATGAACAGATTAGAATGAAAACCTTGTATACTTTTTTATCCAGAAATAATATTAAACTGCTTTTTTCTCATGATGTATTGCATGTCAAAGAAGTCAAGTTGGGAACCACTATGTCAGATTCTCCCAACATGTTTAGTCCACCTTTCCTGATTCTCGTGACATAAAGAGCTGTGAAAACAATTAACACAATAGATATATATATTTGGGATGTAAAACAGAGAGGTGAATCACTGTTGATCCATCCTAGTCTGATCTAATGAGATGTAGGGTGTTCCGGGTCTTTCGCCAGTCATGGAGGACAGAAACATGCAGCTGTGCCTTTCCCTGAAGACCACTACTGACTTGGGGGGTTAGGTAGGATATTGTCCATTTCTCCTGAGGTGTTCAACACACTATCAACTGTACAAAAGTTATTCCACAATAGGTGGTAACCCATAGACATAATTCTGCAGTGGACTCCTTCTGCTATAAAAACACCTGTTGCCAGTCAACATGCATGAAGACCTGTCTTTCTGTCCTCTGATCATGCAGGTAACATCCATGTTGTCAAGAGGGAAGGATAATGACCATCAAAAAAACAGAAGGAAGTAGAAAGATTTACATATTTTAAAGAGTGAGTAAAATCACTGTCCAAAATAATATCACATAGGAATACACTGGGTAGGTATGACAGCTCTCCTTCACCTATCCTCCTTTCTCCTCTCCTCTCATCCTCCACTCTCACCCCAATCTAGGTCAAGTGACCCTCTCTGTTGGCAATGGCATCATGGAGGCCCTCATCCCTCCTGTCCACCACGGGTTCTTAACATGCCTGCCCCATCTGGTGGTTGTATGGCAGTGGTAGGTACAGCTGGTTGGATGGCAGCGATAGGTACAGTTGGCCAGGAGGTCTCGTTCTGCCCCACCGGTCCTCACTCTGGGAGCAGCCCCCCCCCTGAACTGGAGACTCTGAAACAGAGAGACAGGTGAGTAAACGACCCTCCATTTGCTCTTGGTGAAGTTCTTGTTGACCTGGGTGCTGACAGACTTATGGATCTCCTTATCAGCAAGCCTGAGGGAAAGAGAGTATCACGTTTTAGGTAAGACCCAGATGAAGACAGTGTCGGAAGTAACAGAAGTTATTTACTAGTACAGGGGCAGGCAAAACGACAGGTCAAGGGCAGGCAGAGGTCAATGTCAGATTTCAAAAAGGCTTTACGGCGAAAGCAGCACATTTGATTGTTTGAGGGTAGAACCTAACATATTTTTCTCATTATCATGAATTCATAAGCCATCACGGTTCACACAGAACACATTTCACAGCGAAAACAAATCAATTACCTGTTGAAGATCTTCTGCTGAGGTCTTCCTAAGTGTCCAACGAAGACAATCCATGGTTCTTTTGTTAGAAAAAGTAATGTATTATTTCCATAAATCTCCGTTTGGTTCGCACATTATAATCAGAAACTACAGCCTCCACTCCTCCATTGAAACGTGAATAGAACCCGTTCAACTTATACCTATAAACTTGTCCAAGAACAATCAAACATAATTTTAAATGTATCCTCAGGAACACTTTTACGTATATTTACTATAATAATTCAACCGGAATATAAACTGAGCTATAAGAACGGAAAAAAACACAGAGCGTGCCTTCTCGGGAGCGCACGTTCTCTTCTGTTGACTTCCAAGGGGACTCTTCCTGTTTTCTCTTCTTCTCTGCTCTAATGCATCCAAAACAAAACTGAACACTGTCTCGAGACTGTTGACATCCAGAGGAAGCGATCGGTACTGCATTCATATGCCCTGATATGGGCATTTTCATAAGGGAGGGGTTCCAAATGAGGCACTCTGTCAAAACCACTTTTTCCAGGACAGAAATTCCTCGGGATTCCATATCCGTTCTGTTTTACTCACAGACAAATGGTTAACACTTTTAGAAGATTCAGAGTGTTTCCTATCCAATGGTACCAAATATGTGCATATCCTATTTTCTGGGCCTGAATGGGAGGCATTTTACTTTGGGCACGCCAGGGTCTCCAAAAAGGTCACCTCATGCGCTGCTCCCTAAGAAGTTAACTCTTCTTGAACTGCCCTGTTAGTTAAAGGCTTGGAAGTAAGCATTTCATGGTAAAGTCTACACTTGTTATATTCTGTGCATGTGACAAATAAAGTTTGATTTGATTTGAGACCCTTTATACTGCGACACAAACAAGTCATATAAGCACGGTTGGTTCCTGCATGAGACTGACTGATACCACACCAGACTTCTTACCTTGAAACTGAGATACTCCTTCTGGTTCCCAGAGCAATGTTCTGGGTGTACTGGCATATTGCTTATACAGTGATAGTGTGGATTCCTCCCATGTACAGTCAATCAGTCACTCGCATGAACCCAAACAAGCTGGAAATTAGAGAAGCAGCAATATTCTGAACATTCAAGTGGATAAACACAGAGAAAATGTTACACTCTACTGTATAATAGTTGATCTATCATGGAGTCTAGAAGGACTGTTCTCTCTACTGTATAATAGTTGATCTAACATGGAGTCTAGAACGACTGTTCTCTACTGTATAATAGTTGATCTAACATGGAGTCTAGAAGGACTGTTCTCTACTGTATAATAGTTGATCTAACATGGAGTCTAGAACGACTGTTCTCTACTGTATAATAGTTGATCTAACATGGAGTCTAGAAGGACTGTTCTCTCTACTGGATAATAGTTGATCTAACATGGAGACTAGAAGGACTGTTCTCTCTACTGTATAATAGTTGATCTAACATGGAGTCTAGAAGGACTGTTCTCTACTGTATAATAGTTGATCTAACATGGAGTCTAGAAGGACTGTTCTCTCTACTGTATAATAGTTGATCTAACATGGAGACTAGAAGGACTGTTCTCTACTGTATAATAGTTGATCTAACATGGAGTCTAGAAGGACTGTTCTCTCTACTGTATAATAGTTGATCTAACATGGAGTCTAGAAGGACTGTTCTCTACTGTATAATAGTTGATCTAACATGGAGTCTAGAAGGACTGTTCTCTACTGTATAATAGTTGATCTAACATGGATTCTAGAAGGACTGTTCTCTCTGCTGTTTCATATAATCTCTGTCACTTTAAGACTGAAAATGTGAATGTACTACATATCAGGTTTCAGTTAAGACCCATGTGCAGACTGTGTAGAAGTAACAATGTTAATTGTAACAACAGGTGCAGGCAAAAGACAGGTCAAGGCAGACAGGGGTCGATAATCCAGAGTAGTGGGGCCAAGGTACAGAACGGCAGGCAGGCCCAGGCAGAGTGGTCAGGCAGGCGGGCTCGGAGTCAGGACAGGCGGGAGAGAAACCAGGAGGGCGAGAAAAGAGAGACTGGAATAGCAAGCGAATAGCGAGACACTAAACCCTGGTAGTGTTGAACAAACAAGACAATCTGGCCCAGACAGAAAACACAGGTATAAATACCCAGGGGATAATTGGGGAAGATTGGCGAACATACATTTGTCTTATTTTATTTAGTTTGTCAATAAGGCCCATGAATGTAATTGGGGAAGATGGGCGACATATGGAGGGGGGTGGAGTCCAGCACAAGGACAGGTGAAACAGATCAGGGCGTGACACTATATGTATTTTACACACACACACACATACACACACACACACACACGGAAAAGAAGCAACCCGCCCACCTGAGAATCTGTGTTTTTCACCCATCTATTTCCTGTGTTTCAGGATGCAAAATCCATGTCACTTAAATCTCTCTGGATTAATGGTGATTTTAGAGATCTTCTGCTGAGGGCATCAGAAGTGTTCAAACAAGACATTCCATGGTTCATTTGTTAGAAAAAGTCATTTATTATATACATAAATCTCAGTTTGGTTGGCGCGTTATGTTCAGAAAATCCAACGTCGAGTCGCCCGTTGTGCAGTGAAGAGAAAGTGTTCATATTATACCTATCAACTTTGCCCAATTTATTTATAATGCATCCTTAGGTATACGTTTATGAATATTAGCGATTATATTTTACACGGATGATATCCTAAACGATATAAAAGGAAAATAAAGAGGAGCTCACGGTCTCGCGCCCAGGAAAAGTTATTGACATCCGTGGTTCTTTCACCAATTCTTCTTCTGTTCGGTTGTCTTCCATGATAAAGCCTTGAAACACTGTCTAAGGACTGTTGACATCTAGTGGAAGCCATAGGTACTGCAATCTGGGAGCTGTTTTACTGGGATTTCAATAGGAAGCCTATCAAACTGAGGAAATGTCACACTAAAAAATGAACTGGACAGAAATTCCTCGGGTTTTCGCCTGCTATCTCAGTTCTGTTATACTCACAGACATTATTTTAACAGTTTTAGAAACTTCAGAGGGTTTCCTATCCAATAGTACTAATTATGTGCATATCCTAGTTTCTGGGCCTGAGTGGCAGGCATTTTACTTCGGGCACGCCAGACTCTCCAAAACTGACACCACTGCTGCTGATCCCTAAGATCAAAGCGGCCAGGTTACACAATAAAAGGTCATTTTGTTCGATTAGGTTCCTCTTTATATCCATATAGTTCCGTTTGGTTGGCACGTTTTGTTCAGTAATCCACCTGCCGAAAGGCTTTCATCCATGCAGACAAACAATATCCCAAAAGTACCCGTAAAGTTCGTCAAAAAAAGTCAAACAGCATTTGTAATCAATACTCAGATACCCTAAAATGAATATACACTATAATATTTCAGACGGAATATAACCTGCTGAATAGAAGAGAAAAAGAACTGAGCGCGCATTCCCTGTTACGCACACCTGACTTGAACTCAGGAACAAGTGGTCTTACTCCCTTGATTTTCATGATTGAAGCTTCCAACCTTTTTCTAAAGACTGTTGACATCTAGTGGAAGCCATAGGAACTGCAATCTGGGAGCTAAAATACCCTGCTTTGAATAGCATGCCAATTGAAAACAGTGTGACATGACTGATTCAGACATCCCGGATGGATTTTGCTTGGGGTTTTGCCTGCCATATCAGTTCTGTTATACTCACAGACATTATTTTAACAGTTTTAGGGTGTTTTCTATCCAAAGCTACTAATTATATGTATATCCTAGCTTCTGGGCCTGAGTAACAGCCAGTTTACCTTGGCCACGTTTTTAATCCGAACTTCAAAATACTGCCCCCTAGCCCTAAGAAGTTAAAGGATTCGTCTGAACACGTTGCAACTGGATCTATAACTTTTTTGGGAAAAAAAAAAACATTTCTTTAACCATCACCGAACGGACATTGAAATATTTCTCGTAAATTACGATAAATAAATGGCTGGTTCTTTTTTTTCTGACACCTTAGGTTCATGTACTTTGATGTGAAGCGGTCAAATTAAAGCTATATTACAATTTTTTAGCTATTATCCCAGAAAATCGGCCTTAACTCAAAAAGCGTTGAAGACAACGCTATCTTGTTTCTGGGCTAAAATCCCATTTGGCCAAACCTGTGCTCACAAAGTTTTGTCTTCTAAGTCTTTTCCATTTAGGAGAAATGGCCATGTTCGTTCCGTGATGTTTTGTCCATTTGCAATAAGCAGCCAATCGCCATCTGGTGGAATTTCCCGGGAACAGTGGAAAAATGACAAAAGCAAATTACTTGTATAAAACGGAAACCAATGTCAGAGAGACTTTATTTGATGACTTTAGGAAGATCTGGCCCTGGGGCACGACATGAGGCCGTCGGCCTATTTTAATAACACTCGCAGACATCTAGAAATGGACCATACATTTGCAATATGGAGATCCTCATCAACCATATGAGTAATGCCATCGGCGTCCCTTATGTAGGGAAGAGACTGTCCCTGTCCCTGGTTACAAGGAGAGGATACTATAATATAATGTTGTTGGGTCTGTAACTAACAGACACTATATAGTATCCACTCTTCATGGTTCCAGACCCAACATCATTATATAGTATCCCCTCTTCATGGTTCCAGACCCAACAACATTATATAGTATCCTCTCTTCATAGGTCCAGACCTAACAACATTATATAGTATCCCCTCTTCATGGTTCCAGACCCAACAACATTATATAGCATCCCCTCTTCATGGTTCCAGACCCAACAACATTATATAGTATCCCATCTTCATGGGTCCAGACCCAACAACATTATATAGTATCCCCTCTTCATGGTTACAGACCCAACAACATTATATAGTATCCTCTCTTCATGGGTCCAGACACAACAACATTATATAGTATCCCCTCTTCATGGTTCCAGACCCAACAACATTATATAGTATCCCCTCTTCATGGTTACAGACCCAATAACATTATATAGTATCCCCTCTTCATGGTTACAGACCCAATAACATTATATAGTATCCCCTCTTCATGGTTACAGACCCAACAACATGATATAGTATCCCCTCTTCATGGTTACAGACCCAACAACATTACATAGTATCCCCTCTTCATGGTTACAGACCCAACAACATTATATAGTATCCCCTCTTCATGGTTACAGACCCAACAACATTATATAGTATCCCATCTTCATGGGTCCAGACCCAACAACATTATATTGTATCCCCTCTTCATGGTTACAGACCCAACAACATTATATAGTATCCCCTCTTCATGGTTACAGACCCAACAACATTATATAGTATCCACTCTTCATGGTTACAGACCCAACAACATGATATAGTATCCCCTCTTCATGGTTACATGTTGTGCTGTGCTCACTTGAACAGGAAGGTGGCATGGCAGTCCTTCTTGTGTGCTGAATTTTGTCATCAAATATGCTTTCAAGACAACTGGGAACATGAAAATAATAAAATGGAATCATGACGTCAGTGCTCTTCAGGTCGGAGCTCAAGAAGGAAGCCAGAGTTCCCCGTTTGGAATTCCTAGTTGGACGACCGTTCAAAATGTATTTTCCCAGTCAGAGCTATTTTTTTTCCAGAGTTTCCAGTTGTCTTGAGCTGAAGTCTAAGATTTCCCAATTCAGAGTTTCCAAGGACTGGCCCACCCCTCAGAGCCTGGCTCCTCTCTAGGTTTCTTCCTAGGTTCCTGCCTTTCTAGGGAGATTTTCCTAGCCACTGTGCTTCTACATCTGTATTGCTTGCTGTTTGGGGTTTTAGGCTGGGTTTCTGTATAGCACTTTGTGACATCAGTTGATGTAAAAAGGGCTTTATAAATACATTTAATTGATTGATTGATTTTGAATGCTGCAGAAGTCCTGCTGGATTGACAGCATGGCCAATGTAGTCAACCTTTTCTTGCCCATGTTGTTGCAAGTTAATCTTTTCAAGCTTGGAAAAGAGACCATTTCAGACAGATGTTTTAATTCCTTAAACCCAGAGTTGGACCAAACACTCTCTCCACCGAATAGCAGTCAGGCGAAGCAAAATATTGATTGTTTGAGGACTGCTTTTTGTTACTCGTGATTTATAAATCTGTCCGAAATATGTCCAGCACTTTGGTCAACCTTGGTTGTTTTAAATGTGCTTTACAAATAAAGTTGTATTGTATTGTATTGTATTGTATTGCTTGTGTAGCTTGCTAGCTAAGATTTTATAAGTAACATGATCAATCCAATCCAAGCTACGGTAGATATAACATGATTTGAGTCATTTTTATCTGTGGCCAAAGACCTTCAGCCTTCTTGGATGGCCACTTCTAATGTAAATCTATGGTAGCACCCAAGAGGGCTTGAACTGTGTATCTCTTCCTCTAGATTCATAGTGTCCCCATGAGTGACAGAACACTGAGCCAATCACGGCGCAATTACAGTAGATTACCATCGGATACGGTCTGTATATTCCGCTGGCTGCCCCTCCACCACAGAAAACACTGAGATTTTGGAGCTGCCTCACTCAAGAAAGAGAACATGTTTGTATGCGGCTTTATTAACCACTTGTGTGTTGGAAAGTGAAAGAAGCTTTTTTAATCATTCACTTGAGATCTGTTGCCACCCTTTCCTGCTGGGCTCTGAGGTCATTTGTGCCCGTGTGAATTATGATGTGGCTGGGGGACCAGGGTGGTGTGAGCCAGTCGTTCTGCTCTGACCGACGGAGATATTGACTCAAGATGAAAGTGACGTAATTAAGCAAGTGGAGTAATGAGTAGGATTCTGTGTTTTAAGTGATATAAAACGCTTTAACTGCCTTCCCAATGAAATCTAGTTTGAAAATTAAAACGTTTATTTAATGGAAAAGAGATGTTGTATGTTTCTTGACGATACACTATGCTGCCTTGTTGACAACATCCCGAGGGGCGCAGATTCCTGTTTGATTTGAGATAAAGCGCTCCTCCCTCCCTGCTGTCGCCAGATGTCCTGACGGCCCATTGTCCAGTTCAACCCGGGCCAGCGTAATAGAACTCCCTCAATAGCAGGATATCCTCCTATTTCAAATCAACAAGCCTGGCTCTAGATTACATCGAAACATACTTTACATTGTTTCCGAGATGAGACGTCATTTGACTATAATCTGAATGTTCATTGTCATAAATTGCTTTCATTTCAGCTCATTAGTTTGTAAACACTTCAGTCGTATTAAATTCTAACTTTTTTCAATTCCCCCCCAAAAATGAACAGCGATCAGAATAAAGTTATCTTTCTTCTCTTTCTCGTGATGTAAGTGTCGAGACGGTGCGTTAAATCCCAGACTAAAACGTAGCCTTTGACTGGTCATTACAAACATGTTCATGGTCGTAACGTTAACGGAGAAAAAAACGACAGACACAAGCAAGAGTATGGTGTGATTTAGGTGTGATTTTCTACATTGGGTTAATGGTTCCCAATTAGAGGCAGCTGAGTGTCGTTACCTCTAATTGGGAACCATATATATGTTTGTGGTTTTCACTAGGGTTTTGTGGGTTATTGTTTGGGTTCGTAGCGTAAGTGTTTATTCTTTGTTACGATCTACGTTTGTTTATTGTTTTTCCCCAGTTACGTTACATAAATAAAGTCTGTATACTGGATACCTCGCTGCGCCTTGGTCCGTCACTAAAGAAGATCGTGACAGAATAACCCACCAGAAAAGGACCAAGCAGCGAGAGAACAAGGCGTCCTGGACATGGGAAGAGATATTGGCTGGAAAGGGAACCTGGACTCAGCCTGGGGAGTATCGTCGTCCTAAAGAGGAGCTGGAAGCAGCGGCAGCGGAACGGCGCTATTACGAGGCTAAATATGGAGCATGGACCCCAGAGAAGGAGAGATATGCTGGAACACGCCTGGCTAGGAAGCCCGAGAGGCAGCCCCAAAAATATATTTTTGGGGGGCACACGGTGAGGTTGGCCGTTTCAGGGTGGACTCCTGAGCTAACTCCTCGTGCTCTTTGGAGGGAGCGTCGCACTGGTAAGACGCCGTGCTATGGTGTGATGCGCACGGTGTCTCCAGTGCGCATTCATAGACCGGTGCGCGAAATTCCAGCTCCCCTCATCTGTCGGGCTATGTTGAGTGTGCAGCTTGGAGGAGTGGTGCCGGCTCAGCGCTCCTGGTCTCCGGTGCGCCTCTTCGGACCAGGATATCCTGCACCGGTTCTGCGTGCAGTGTCTTCGGTGCGTGTCCACAGCCCGGTGCGCGACATTCCAGCTCCACTCATCTGTCAGGCTAGGGTGAGTGTGCTGCCTGGAAGAGTGGTGCCGGCTCTGCACGCTAAGTCTCCAGTGCACCTTCTTGGACCGAGATATCCTGCGCCGGCTCTGCGTACTGTGTCTCCGGTTCACGCCCACAGCCCGGTGCGCGACATTCCAGCTCCCATCATCTGTGAGGCGAGGGTGAGTGAACAGCCGGGTAGAAGGGTCCGGCTCCGCGCACCAGGCCCCCCGTGCGCATAGAGAGCCCAGCACGTCCTGTCCCTGCTCCACGCACCAGGCCTCCTGTACGCATAGAGAGCCCAGCACGTCCTGTCCCTGCTCCGCGCACCAGGCCTCCTGTACGCATAGAGAGCCCAGCACGTCCTGTCCCTGCTCCGCGCACCAGGCCTCCTGTACGCATAGAGAGCCCAGCACGTCCTGTCCCTGTTCCACGCTCCAGGATCCCTGTGCGCATTGTGGGCCCAGCATGTACTGTCCCTGATCCATGCTCCAGGATCCCTGTGCGCGTCGTGAGTTCACCACGGCCCATTCCTGCTCCCCGCACCAGAGTCCCAGTGCGCATCGTGAGTCCAGCACGGCCCGTTTCTGCTCCCCGCACCAGAGTCCCAGTGCGCATCGTGAGTCCAGCACGGCCCATTCCTGCTCCCCACACCAAAGTCCCAGTGCGCATCGTGAGTCCAGCACTGTCCGTTCCTGCTCCCCGCACCAGAGTCCCAGTGCGCATCGTGAGTCCAACACGGCCCGTTCCTGCTCCCCGCACCAGAGTCCCAGTGCGCATCGTGAGTCCAGCACGGTCCGTTCCTGCTCCCCGCACCAGAGTCCCAGTGCGTATCGTGAGTCCAGCACTGTCCGTTCCTGCTCCCCGCACCAGATCCCCTGTGCGCATCGCGAGTCCAGCACAGCCTGCTCCTACTCCCCGCACCAGGTCCCCTGAGCGCATCACGAGCCCAGCACAGCCTGCTCCTACTCCCCGCACCAGGTTCCCTGTTCGCATCGTGAGTCCAGCACAGCCTGCTCCTGCTTCCTGCACCAGGTCCCCTGTGCGCTTCGTGAGTCCAGCACGAACTGTTCCGGCTTCTAGCCCAGGGCCTCCGGTGCGTGACCTCGGGCCAGCGCGGCCGGCACCGGAACCGCCACCTTGGACAATGAGACCCATCCGAAGACCCCCATGGACTTTTGGCACGGTTGGAGTCCGCGCTTTGGGGGTACTGTCACATCCAGGCCTGAGTTTTACAGGCTGGCGTGTTTAGGTTTTTTGGTTCTAGGTGTGATTTTCTATGTTGGGTTAATGGTTCCCAATTAGAGGCAGCTGAGTGTCGTTACCTTTAATTGGGAACCATATATATGTTTGTGGTTTTCACTAGGGTTTTGTGGGTTATTGTTTGGGTTCGTAGCGTAAGTGTTTATTCTATGTTACGTTACGTTGTTTTGATCTTCGTTTGTTTATTGTTTACCCCCAGTTACGTTACATAAATAAAGTATGTATACTGGATACCTCGCTGCGCCTTGGTCCGTCACTAAAGACGATCGTGACATATGAAGGAGTCTCGGTAGTTAAATGAAATCGTTCAATCCAGAGCAGTGGCGACCCGTCATTCAGGACCTCACCAGTTTAGCAAAAAAAAAACATTTGTATAATAATTTATAAAAAATGTTTTGCATGTTATTTTGCCGTTAATTGATGTCACATTGTTTGAAAACTATGTAAAAAAAAGTATATATTGAATTAAAGTGTTCCTAAGGATACATTATCAATTATGTTTGATTGTTCTTGGACAAGTTTATAGGTATAAGTTGAACGAGTTCTCTTCACGTTTCAATGGAGGAGTCGACGCTGTTTTTTCTGATTATAACGCGCCAACCAAACAGAGATTTATGGATATAATACATTCATTTTTCTAACAAAAGAACCATGGATTGTCTTCGTTGGACACTTGGGAAGCCCTCAGCAGAAGTTCTTCAAAAGGTAATTGATTTGTTTTCGCTGTGAAATGTGTTTTCTGTGAACCGTGGAGGCTTATGAAATTATGGTAATGGCAAAAATATGTTAGGTGCTACCCTCAAACAATCAAATGTGGTGCTTTCGCCATAAAGCCTTTTTGAAATCTGACAACGCTGTGAAATTGACAAGAAGCAGAGCTTTTGATGACTATGAAGCACTTGTATATTGATGCATGTTTAATAATTCAACTTTTGGATAGCGCCCCACCGCTCCCTAAGAAGTTAACGATGACAGCTTCTCCAACCTCGAGGGGGAGATCAACCATTTTCAGACCCAGCGACATGTACTAAGAGGGAGCATACTTAAATTCACACAGGGCACCAAATAGGACAGGATAAATACTCCAGATATAACAGACTGACCCTAGCCCCCCGACACATACTGCAGTAGAAATAATGGAGGCTGAGACTGGAGGAGTTGGGAGACACTGTGGCCCCGTCCGACGATACCCCCGGACACTGCCAACCAGGCAGGATAGAACCCCACCCACTTTGCCAAAGCACAGCCCCCACACCACTAGAGGATATCTTCAAACCACCAACTTACTACCCTGAGACAAGGCTGAGTATAGCCCACAAAGATATCCCCCACGGCATGAAACCAAGGGGGGCGCCAAACCGGACAGGAAGATCATGTCAGTGACTCAACCCACCTAGGGACGGCATGGAAGAGCACCAGTAAGCCAGAGACTCAGCCCCTGTAATAGGGTTAGAGGCATAGAATCCCAGTGGAGAGGGGAACCGGCCAGGCAGAGACAGCAAGGGCGTTTCGTCGCTCCAGTGTCTTTCTGTTCACCTTCACACACCTGGGCCAGACTACACTCAATCATAGGACCAACTGAAGAGATGAGTCTTCAATGAAGACTTAAAGATCGAGACCGAGAATACGTCTCTCACATGGATAGGCTAGCACTGGAGTAATATGATCACATTACACACAGGACCACTCAGACACACCCCTTATAACTGGTGAAGGAACATGGGAATTACATACAGGACTCCTCAGACACACCCCTTATTACTGGTGAAGGATGGGAGGAATTACACACAGGACTCCTCAGACACACCCCTTATTACTGGTGAAGGAAGGGAGGAATTACACACAGGACTCCTCAGACACATCCCTTATTACTGGTGAAGGAAGGGAGGAATTACACACAGGACTCCTCAGACACACCCCTTGTTAAGTGAAGTGCTCTAATCCGACTCAGGTCTTATGCAAATGATCAGTTACAGTAAGTCGTTTGCCTTTTTTGCAAGTAAGTAGCATGTGACATGCTGACTTTCATACAGATCTGTTGTCACACCCATTCACACTAGTGACACCATAAAGATCTGTTGTTAAACCCATTCACACAATTGACACCATAAAGATCTGATGTTAAACCCATTCACACTAGTGACACCATAAAGATCTGTTGTTAAACCCATTCACACTAGTGACACCATAAAGATCTGTTGTCAAACCCATTCACACTAGTGACACCATAAAGATCTGTTGTTAAACCCATTCACACTAGTGACACCATAAAGATTTGTTGTTAAACCCATTCACACTAGTGACACCATAAAGATCTGTTGTTAAACCCATTCACACGTCTGTACTTAGTCACACCATACTGTCCTCTGATAAACAGGGAATAACTGAATAACTATTCTCTCTGTTGTCAATGTCACACAGGATACTGTAAATATAGACCTTAGGCCCTCTCTGAGAAAGATAGAGACATCTCTGAATAACTATTCTCTCTGTTGTCCATGTCACACAGGATACAGAATATATAGACCTTAGGCCCTCTCTGAGAAAGATAGAGACATCTCTGAATAACTATTTTCTCTGGTGTCCATGTCACACAGAAGACAGTACAGAGTTCAAGCTCTAATGCAGCATTTACTAAAACTCGGTCCTGGGAACCCCAAGAGGTGCATGTTTTAGTTCTTGACACAACACTACACAGCTGATACAAATATACAAACACTCTTCACCGGGCTTTGATTACTAGAATCCGCTGTGTAGTGCTACGTATCCTCTCAAAACTACAGTCATGCTCTGTGATGTGTGTGCGAATTCACAGGGTCCCATTTTTGCTCCATGTAAATATATTGTCACTTCAATGCTTTAATCACATGATAAAACTAATCTACACTGTTGTAAACTAAACTAATATAAACTAAATATACATACTAATCTACACTGTAGTAAACTAAACTAATATAAACTAAATATACAAACTAATCTACACTGTAGTAAACTAAACTAATAGATACTAAATATACAAACTAATCTACACTGTGGTAAACTAAACTAATAGAAACTAAATATACACACAAATCTACACTGTGGTAAACTAAACTAATAGAAACTAAATATACACACTAATCTACACTGTGGTAAACTAAACTAATAGAAACTAAATATACACACTAATCTACACTGTGGTAAACTAAACTAATATAAACTAAATATACACACTAATCTACACTGTGGTAAACTAAACTAATAGAAACTAAATATACACACTAATCTACACTGTGGTAAACTAAACTAATAGAAACTAAATATACACACAAATCTACACTGTGGTAAACTAAACTAATAGAAACTAAATATACACACTAATCTATACTGTTGTAAACTAAACTAATAGAAACTAAATATACAAACGAATCTACACTGTGGTAAACTAATATAAACTAAATATACACACTAATCTACACTGTGGTAAACTAAACTAATAGAAACTAAATATACACACTAATCTACACTGTAGTAAACTAAACTAATAGAAACTAAATATACACACTAATCTACACTGTAGTAAACTAAACTAATAGAAACTAAATATACACACTAATCTACACTGTGGTAAACTAAACTAATAGAAACTAAATATACACACTAATCTACACTGTAGTAAACTAAACTAATATAAACTAAATATACACACTAATCTACACTGTGGTAAACTAAACTAATAGATACTAAATATACAAACTAATCTACACTGTGGTAAACTAAACTAATATAAACTAAATATACACACTAATCTACACTGTGGTAAACTAAACTAATAGAAACTAAATATACACACTAATCTACACTGTGGTGAACTAATATAAACTAAATATACACACTAATCTACACTGTAGTAAACTAAACTAATATAAACTAAATATACAACCTAATCTACACTGTAGTAAACTAAACTAATTTAAACTAAATATACACACTAATCTACACTGTGGTAAACTAACATGGTTTTCAGAAAATAAGTCTGGAGTCACATGGTGGTGGTTAGTGTCATACTATTGGTTAGACAGTTTCCCCTTTAATGAGGTTGACAGTTAAAACTGTCTCTGACATCAGGCTGAGTCACACAGAGGATCCAGCGGTGCAGAGAACAGACACAAACCTACAACTGAGATAACAGCAGACGTTACAAGAGTAGAAGTTACAGAAGTAGAAGTTACAAGAGTAGAAGTTGCAAGACTAGAAGTAACAACAGTAGAAGCTACAACAGTAGAAGTAACAACAGTAGAAGCTACAACAGTAGAAGTTACAACAGTAGAAGTTACAATAGTAGAAGTTACAGTAGTCAAAGTTACTGCATTTTTATCACAGTGTGTAAAGATGCCAGAGTTAATCTATGAAAACAGAGATGGATTTAAAGTAAAAAGTAAGTAAAATAAAGACCATGGATTTTGATGATCAAATATACAACAACGAAAGACCCATCATGGATGGAGCTGGTGATCAACATTCAGGTAACAGTTTATCCTGATGTAGTGCTAGAAACTGACACACACACACACACACACACTGTTTTGCACTAAATTTCCTGCAATGACTATATGCACACACACTCGCTTCTTCAAAAGACTCACACATACTTACACTGACACCACACACACACACACACACACACACACACACACACACACACACACACACACACACACACACACACAACATATGCCCACATACAGATACATACAAACATTTCTCATTTACATAAATATTCACACCCGAGTCAATACATGTTAGATTACACCTGTGAGTCTCTGGGTGAGTCTCTAAGAGCTTTGTACACCTGGATTGTACAATATTTACAACCATTTTGAAGTCTTACCATATATTTTCAAGCAGATTTAAGTCAAAACTGTAACTCTGCAAACTCCAGTGTAGATGTGGCCTTGTGTTGTATGTTATTGTCCTACTGTTCTTAGCTCCATTCTATATATTTTTTTTTCCATGAAAAACTCCCCATTCCTTAACAATTGCAAGCATACCGATAACATGATGCAGCCACCACTATGATTTAAATTATTGAGAGAGATACTTAGTAATGTGTTGTGTTGTATTGACCCCCTGTATTCATTACAAAAAGTTAATCGCTTTGGTGCCTTGTTGCAAACAAGATGCATGTTGTGGAATATTTTTTATTCTGTACAAGTTTCCTTCTTTTCACTCTGTCAAGTAGTGGAATAACTACAATGTTGATCCATCCTCAGACATCACCCTTCCGTATCTGTGGTGGAAGGTGGCAGAGGTAGAGGGGTGTTTGTCAGACCATGAGACATGCTGAAAATCGGTCTTCTCACAAAATCGTATGTAGCGTTCGAACGGTTTGGCCTACAAACTATTATAACCACTCTATTGAAAGATGAGACTCTCACAATTGTGATAGAGTTCTCAATTTATTCTGTACAGGCTTCCTTCTCCTATCACAGCCATTAAACCATGTAACTACTTTAAAATCACCATTGAACTCATTGTGAATGATGGGGTTCTCCGTTTAGGACGTCCACAAGCCTCACAAGCCTCTGAAGGTCCCTGTTACCAGTTTAAAACATTTATGGACGTATATATGGAGATAGTTTAGTGCCTAAAATAAGGGGATAAATACATGTAAAAACTATAAATAAAATGTTTCCTTTTCTTCTCTATTACATTTCTTAGACACTTCAGAACTTCCTTTTGATATTTTGGGGGACTTCCTGTTGTTCCATGTGGTGAATCTGTTATTTAATGCATTTCTAATAGCAGAAACGCCAAATTCAATGTTTCATCCAAGGGGAGGGGTTTCCAAGTCACCAAGTTCAATACTAAAACACAAACACGAAGCACAACTAGAATACAACTGGGGAATTCATTAGGGAGATTTGCACACTGTGGGAAAAGGGAGAAATTCCGAAACCAGTTCACAGTCCACAAACCCTTCTCGTTGTCCGTTCCGTTCTCCAGGGGTAGGTAATCCTAAAACTCAGGTCCTCAGCCAAACCGGTTCGGTACACAGTGGAGGTAATCACACAGATAATTCTCTCTTTTCTCACACTCTCCATAACACACGTTTCCCTCTTGGTCCTCCCTCCATTTGGGCAACCCGCTTCCTCTTTTATCCACAAGCACTCCCTGGCTTAACGACCCACAGGCTTGCCTCGTTGGGGAAGGAAGTCCATATAAGGCGTGGGGGTGGAGCCAGCGGGCTAAAAGATATCTCCCTTCAATCACCACTCCCCTCACCTCTCCCTGCGGTCTGCCACACCATGTTATTTTGACTTGTTATTCTTCTTTGTTATTTACTGTGTATTTATTTATTGTGTCACTATTTAAAATGTTGTATCTTTAACTCTGCATTGTTGGAAAAGGATCCGTAAGTCAGCATTTCACTATTAGCATATCATATTTCAGGGAAGACCCAGATGCAGACAGTGTCGAAGTAACAAAATGTTACAGTGGGGCAAAAAATTATTTAGTCAGCCCAGTTCCACCATAATTTGCAAATAAATTCATTACAAATCCTACAATGTGATTTTCTGGATTTTTTTCCTCATTTTGTCTGTCATAGTTGAAGTGTACCTATGATGAAAATTACAGGCCTCTCTCATCTTTTTAAGTGAGAGAACTTGCACAATTGGTGGCTGACTAAATACTTTTTTGCCCCACTGTATTACTAGAACAGGGGGCAGGCAAAACGACAGGTCAAGGGCAGGCAGAGGTCAATAATCCAGATCAGAGTCCAAAAGGTACTGAACAGCAGGCAGTCTCTGGGTCAGAGCAGGCAGAGGTCAGTAATCCAGGGTGGTGTGACAAGGTACAGAAATGGCAGGCAGCCTCAGGGTCAAGGCAGGCAGAATAGTCCAAACCGGGAAAACTAAGAAAGAGGAACTAGAAACAGACAGGCGCAAGTGCAAAAACGCTGGTAGACCTGACGAATGAAACGAACTGGCAACAGACAAACAGAGAATGCAGGTATAAATACACTGGGGATAATGGGGAAGATGGGCGACACCTGGAGGGGGGTGGAGACAAGCACAAAGACAGGTGAAACAGATTCCGGAGTGACAAGCATATGTTTACGAAGCATGTGACCAGTAAAATGTAGATTAAAATACATTCAGTGATCATTTTGGGTGCCTGAACTCTGCAATATGTTTAAACCAATATTCTGTTTAGAGGTTCTGGAACTCAAGCAGTATAAAATGTGAGGTTCTGGAACTCAGTTCTGGTGTTCTGTCCCTTGTCAAGCTTGTGTATTTCCCTCAGTGATTCAAACAGCAAATGGACACAAACACAGAAGATAAAGAGCAAGTTCTTATGGTAATAATTTGTGCTTCAGTGTTTTGTCAGTGTTGGAAAAGATATTCTGGAGCGGCTGCAGTGTGTCTGGGGCTGCTATGTGTTCTCCTACTGGCTAGGATCATAGGCCTGTTACTCTACCGTGAGTTTGACATGTTCTCACTCAAACATTATTCATCATCATTGGTGTAATGACCAGGGTTCAATTCCAGTCAATTCCAGTCAATTCATTTCAGAAAGTACACCAAATTCCAGTTCAACATTTTCTTCATTGAAAAGCATTGAAGATAATTGTAATTCAATTAGAATTCCAGTATACTTCCTGAATTGACTGGAATTGAAATGCAACTGACCCCAACCCTGTTAACGTCTGATTAACATTTCCACTGTTACCTTGTTCATTGATCGTATTATTTCACAGAGAGAAACCAATCGACCAGTTCTAAAACCCCGACCAAAGACATTGACCAGTTACAGACCAGCTGCAACACCCTGACCAAAGAGAGAGACGAGCTACAGACCAGTTACAACACCCTGACCAAAGAGAGAGAACAGCTACAGCCCAGTTACAACACCCTGATCAAAGAGAGAGACCAGCTACAGACCAGTTACAACACCCTGACCAAAGAGAGAGACCAGCTACAGAAAGAGACAGAACATCTGAAACAATCTATAGTTGAGAAAGGTGAGTCAAATTGTTTAATGACTGTTCTGTTTGACAGTCTCTGTATCAGTTCACATGTCACTTACAAACAGGCAATTTAACCTACATTAAATGAAAAATGTGAGAAACAAACTACGACTTCCAAACCATCCATTAGTTAGTATTCTGTCGTCCTTGAGTGTTTGATTGATACTTAATTCAATGCTGTATTAAAGTGACTAAAGCAAGAAATGTTCAACTTATAGTGTGTCCGCAAGGATGGAAGAAGCTTGGTAGCAGTTGTTACTACATCTCTACTGAGTCCAAATCCTGGGAGGAGAGCAGACAGGACTGCAGAAATAGAGAAGCAGACCTGGTGGTCATCATGCGTGAGGTAGAGAGAAAAAGAGATAGATAGCGAGCAGTAATGGGAATGTACTAACAATGTTGTCTCTCCCACAACTACAGACATTTGTCAATTGGTTATGCGGGGTAAAGAACTATGTCTGGATTGGTCTGACTGACTCTGTTACTGAGGGGAGCTGGAAATGGGTGGACGACACACCACTGACCACAACGTAAGACATTAATGAATTCTGTGTCACTATGAAATCACTGTCTGGAGTAGTAGGTTCAGAGTGGACAGTCTGATTCTATGTGTTGTTTCTTCTACAGGTATTGGATCAGTGGACAGTCTGATTCTATGTGATGTTTCTCCTACAGGTATTGGAACAGTGGACAGTCTGATTCTATGTGTTGTTTCTTCTACAGGTATTGGAACAGTGGACAGTCTGATTATATGTGTTGTTTCTCCTACAGGTATTGGATCAGTGGACAGTCTGATTCTATGTGTTGTTTCTCCTACAGGTATTGGACCAGTGGACAGTCTGATTCTATGTGTTGTTTCTCCTACAGGTATTGGAACAGTGGACAGTCTGATTCTATGTGTTGTTTCTCCTACAGGTATTGGACCAGTGGACAGTCTGATTCTATATGTTGTTTCTTCTACAGGTATTGGACCAGTGGACAGTCTGATTCTATGTGTTGTTTCTCCTACAGGTATTGAAACAGTGGACAGTCTGATTCTATGTGTTGTTTCTTCTACAGGTATTGGACCAGTGGACAGTCTGATTCTATATGTTGTTTCTTCTACAGGTATTGGACCAGTGGATAGTCTGATTCTATGTGTTGTTTCTCCTAAAGGTATTGGACCAGTGGACCGTCTGATTCTATGTGTTGTTTCTTCTACAGGTATTGGACCAGTGGACAGTCTGATTCTATGTGTTGTTTCTCCTACAGGTATTGGACTAGTGGACAGTCTGATTCTATGTGTTGTTTCTTCTACAGGTATTGGAACAGTGGAGATCCTAACGGTGGTGTAGCTGAGAACTGTGCGTATTTCTACTCCTCGTCATCAGACACAGGAGCATGGTGGGACTATGACTGTTCCTATAAATACAGATGGATCTGTGAGAAATAGGATTCTCCTCGGTATTCTCTGAACTGCTAAATAGGATTATGCTAAGTACTATCAATCGCAAACTATTTTCTGCTTATTCAATTGACCTTTGCAAGTACATACAATATATAACATTACAAATGTATAATACGTCATAATAAAAATAACAAAACATATGCAATAACAATACAATGAATTGATAACTGAAGGACTGTTCTCTCTGTTGTTGTGGAAATTCACCACTAAGGACTCACATTCAAAGGAAATTAATTAATCTTCATTATCACAGTCGTAGAGGTTCACTGACTCAATACAAGCCTGATGTACATTTGTATTGTTATTACTTTATTATTATTACTTTTGATTTTATTTCGGTAAATATTTTTCTTAACACTTCTTGAACAGCACTGTTAGTTAAAGGCTTGTAATTAAGCATTTCAAGGTAAAGTCTACACTTGTTGTATTCTGCGCATGTGACAAATAAAGTTTGATTTGATTTGATACCCTTTATACTGCGACACAAACTTGTCATATAAGCACGGTTGGGTCCTGCATGAGACTGACTGATACCACACCAGGCTTCTTACCTTGAAACTGAGATACTCCTTTTGGTTCCCAGAGCAATGTTCTGGGTGTACTGGCAAATTGCTTATACAGTGATAGTGTGGATTCCTCCCATGAAAGTTCAATCAGTCGTTCGCATGAACCCAACCAAGGTGGATATTAGAGAAGCATCATTATTCTAAACATAAGAGTGGATAAACACAGAGAAAATGTTACTCTCTACTGTATAATAGTTGATCTAACATGGAGTCTGAAAGGACTGTTCTCTACTTTATAATAGTTGATCTAACATGGAGTCTAGAAGGACTGATCTCTACTGTATAATAGTTGATCTAACATGGAGTCTAGAAGGGCTGTTCTCTACTGTATAATAGTTGATCTAACATGGAGTCTAGAAGGACTGTTCTCTACTTTATAATAGTTGATCTAACATGGAGTCTAGAAGGACTGATCTCTACTGTATAATAGTTGATCTAACATGGAGTCTAGAAGGGCTGTTCTCTACTGTATAATAGTTGATCTAACATGGAGTCTAGAAGGACTGTTCTCTACTGTATAATAGTTGATCTAACATGGAGTCTAGAAGGACTGTTCTCTACTGTATAATAGTTGATTTAACATGGAGTCTAGAAGGACTGTTCTCTACTGTATAATAGTTGATCTAACATGGAGTCTAAAAGGGCTGTTCTCTACTGTATAATAGTTGATCTAACATGGAGTCTAGAAGGGCTGTTCTCTACTGTATAATAGTTGATCTAACATGGAGTCTAGAAGGACTGTTCTCTACTGTATAATAGTTGATCTAACATGGAGTCTAGAAGGACTCTTCTCTCTACTGTATAATAGTTGATCTAATATGGAGTCTAGAAGGACTGTTCTCTCTGCTGTATCATATAATCTCTGACACTTTAAGACTGAAAATGTGAATGTACTACATATCAGGTTTCAGTTAAGACCCATGTGCAGACTGTGTGGAATTAACAATGTTCATCGTAACAACAGAGGCAGTCAAAAGACAAGTCAAGGCAGTCAGGGGTCGGTAATCCAGAGTGGGGTCAAAGGTACAGTACGGCAGGCAGGCCCAAGCAGAGTGGTCAGGCAGGCGGGCTCGGAGTCAGGACAGGCGGGCGAGAAACCAGGAGGGCGAGAAAAGAGAGACTGGAAAAGCAGGCGTTGAGATACTGAACCCTGGTAGTGTTGAACAAACAAGACAAACTGGTCCAGACAGAAAACACAGGTATACACCCAGGGGATTATTGGGGAAGATTGGCGAACATTCATTTGTCGTATTTTATTTAGTTTGTCAATAAGGCCCATGTTTTGTCCATTTGCAATATATGATCATAGGAAGTCGACTTCCAAAAGTCAGTGAACCATGTCAAAATGGCATAAGAAATGTCCAAATGGCATTTATACTGACCAAATTATATATATCCCTATGTTAAGCCCTGAAGCAACCTAGAAGGTATATTTGTCATGTTTGATCATAGGAAGTCATAGGAAGTAAGAATTTGGTGCAATGAGAGAGAAGTGGGACTGTAGTTTTTTAAAGATTTTTTGAAAAACATCCAATATGACCAAGGGCTCCCTCTATTGGTTGGGCACGGGTGGAGGGTGCTCCCATACCCGGCCATGGACCCCAAGCCCCCTAAAGGCATTAAAAAAATAATAATTTAACTGAAAAAGCGTTGAGGCCTCGACGCCATCTTGTTTCTGGGCTAAAATCCAATTTGGCCAAACCAGTGCTCACCGAGTTTCGTCTTCTCCTGAAGTCTTTTCCATTCAGGAGAAATGGCCATGTCCGTTTCGTGATGTTTTGTCCATATGCAATAAGCAGCCAGTCGCCATCTGGTGGATTTTTTCTGGAGCAGCGGAAAAATTTAAATTTTTAAAAAACTTTTATGAGACTGAAACCAAATGTCAGAGAGACTTTATTTGATGACTTTAGGAAGATCTGGCCCTGGCGCACGAGCAGAGTCCGTCGGCCTATTTTAATAACACTCGCAGACATCTAGTAATGCACCATACAACAGCATTATATAGTATCCCCTATTCATGGTTACAAACCCAACAACATTATATAGTATCCCCTATTCATGGTTACAAACCCAACAACATTATATAGTATCCCCTCTTCACGGTTCCAGACCCAACAACATTATATAGTATCCCATCTTCATGGTTACAGACCCAACAACATTATATAGTATCCCATCTTCATGGTTACAGACCCAACAACATTATATAGTATCCCCTCTTCATGGTTACAGACCCAACAACATTATATAGAATCCTTTCTTCATGGTTCCAGACCCAACAACATTATATAGTATCCCCTCTTCATGGTTCCAGACCCAAAAGCATTATATAGTATCCCCTCTTCATGGTTACAGACCCAACAGCATTATACAGTGTCCCCTCTTCATGGTTCCAGACCCAACAACATTATATAGTATCCCCTCTTCATGGTTACTGTAGTATTATCTAAAATACGGACGCCGACAATGAGGTTCTCACTCCAGCTTCTTTACTCACTCTCGCATGTCCCACCCCGGTACGGATACCCCTAAGGGACATCCTACTACATCTTCCTCTCTCTCATGAACAAGAACTCAACATGCATAACCACTGAAGCATAACTGAAACAGCATGAAAGCTTTAAATTACACAGTATTAACATTAACTTAGGTCCAGTCTCTTTTTGCTGGGTATGGTCCCCAACAGTATGTTTTCTCTTCACGTAACATAGTCTTTCAGCCACACTGGTGGCTTCACATCCCTTTTTGGGCGCGCTTGTGGCTCCGTGAGAATTCTCTCCTCTTCACCCAGTTTTTGTGCCTTCTCTGTGTCCTCAGTCTGTGTGGCTGGCAGATCTGGAAGAGCTGTGAGGTGTGTTTTGTTCCTTCGTACCTCTTCTGAGCCTGTGTCCACCACATAGGAGCGTGGGGCATCCGTTTTCCTCAGCACTATTGCTGGTGTCTTTGAGTTTGTAATCCACACACGTTGACCTTCGGTCAGCTCTGGACGCTCCGTAGCACGGTGTCTCCGATTAAAGTCTCCAGTTTGCGTTTGTTTCAGCCGTTTGTCCCGCTCAGCAAAGGCCTTCCTGTTAGGCCATCGGGGTTGAAGCTGAGCCGGCGAGACAGGCAATGGGGAACGCAGCCTAATGCCCATCAGGAGCTCGGCAGGCGACGGCCCATGATGCAGTGGTGTAACTCTGTAAGCTAACAGAGCCCTGTATGGATCCTTGTTCTTTTTCAGCAGTCCCTTGACTGTTTTCACAGCTCTCTCTGCCTCACCATTACTCTGTGCATGGTAGTGCCTACTGGTCACATGTGTGCAGTCATATTCTGCAGCAAAAGCAGAAAAGGAGCTTGCCGAGAACTGGGTAGCGTTATCTGTAACCAGGACCTCAGCGACCCTTGCCTGGAAAAAATGGACTTTAATCCATTGATAACACCAGCTGATGTGGTTATGGGTGTCTTTGCTATTTCAATGTATCTTGAATAGTAATCTACCACTAGCAGATAAGTGTCATTTTCCCAATAGAACATATCTGCCCCTACCTTTTGCCATGGCCGTTCTGTCAGCTCCGTTGCCATCATTGGCTCTGGATGACAAGGTTGACATTTTGTACAGACCTCACACTGGGCCACCAGCTTGGCAATCTGAGTACTCAGACCAAGCCACCATACCGACTGTTGAGCCCTCAGTCTGCATTTGGTTATCCCCATGTGTCCCTCATGCACTCGGTCTAGCATTTCTGGTTGTAGAGTCTCTGGAATATCTATCCGTTGTCCTTTCATGAGAAGGTCTCCATTACAGTGGAAGTCACTTTGGTGCACCCAATAGGGCTTCAGCAGCTGAGGCAGTTCCTCCTGCCTGGGCCATCCCTTTTGGCACTGCTGCATTATCTGTCGGCAGATAGGGTCTCGTTTTTGCTCCTCTGCAATCTGCTGCAGTTTGGTCTGAGATGCAGGTAGGCTGTCCCTTACTGCATTAATGGACACCTGTACCTCACCCTCTAGACATCGCTCCTCCTCTGATAATGGACGTTTAATTGGGGCCCTGGAGAGTGCATCTGCTGTGATCAGTGCCTTCCCTGGCACATACACCATCTTGTAGGTGAACCTCAGTAATCTGAGGCGGAAGCGCAGAACTCTGGGAGGCAAGTCATCCAGTGCTTTTGTCCCTAACAGAGCCAACAGTGGTTTGTGGTCAGTCTCTGCTGTAAACTGCAGGCCAATAAGGTATTGGCTGAGCCTTTCACATGCCCATGTTATAGCCAACGTCTCCTTCTCCACTTGAGCATACCTTTGCTCTGTGTGGGATAAGCTTCGGGAGATGTATGCTATTGGACGCCACTCCATGTTGTCCTGCATCTGTGTGAGGACCGCCCCTAGCCCAAAGGATGATGCATCTGCTGATACCTTTGTCTTAGCGTGGGGACGGTATTGGGGCCAGCACTCTCTGTGAGGCCAGGTCTCCTTTGTCTTAGCGTGGGGACGGTATTGGGCCAGCACTCTCTGTGACGGCAGGTCTCTTTTGATTTTGTCAAACGCCACCTGTTGCACGTGACCCCATGACCAGTCATTCTCTTTGGCTAGTAAGTCTCTCAGGGGTTTGGTTGTATCTGAAAACTGTGGGAGGAAGTTACCCACATATGTGGCCATGCCTAAGAAGGTCCTGACTTCCGCCACATTCTGGGGTATGGGCATATCTGTGATGGCGCTGATCTTCTCCGGGTCCGGCTCTATTCCAGCTGCACTGATTTTGTGTCCCAAGAACAAGACCTCTGACTGTGCAAAAGTGCATTTTTCATTGAGTGTCAGGCCAGTCTCTTGGAGTCTGGTCAGAACTGCTGTGAGCCTTACATCATGTTCTGCTCTGTCCCTTCCGCACACGAGCACATCGTCCGCGTGGACTATGACGCCACTCAGCCCATCCAACAGCTGGGACATGCGTCTTTGGAAATGCTCAGGACCGGAAGCGATTCCAAATGGCAAAACATTAAACCAGTAGCGGCCAAACGGTGTTATAAACGTTGTGAGCGCCCTACTCTCTGATGACAGCGGTATCAGAAACCTGAGAGGCATCCAGCTTTGTGAAGACTCGTGAGCCATCCAACTGAGCCAGTGACTGCTCCACTGATGGTAAGATGTGTCTCTCTCTGCAGAGTGCCTCATTCAAGTTAGTCATGTCCACACAGATCCTTATGTCCCCATTGGCTTTTGGGACCACTACCATCCCTGCACACCAGTCAGTGGGACTCTATTTTAGACACCGCCCCAATTTCTTCCATCCTCCCCAACTCTTCCTTTACTCTGACCAATAAAGGGATAGGCACACGGCGGGGGGGTGGTAAGGGCATAGTGGACAGCATCCTCTTTCAGGCGGATTTTGTAGTCACCTTCTATCCTTCCTAGACCAGAAAACACTTTGGGAATTTCTTTTTGAAAACCTCACCTGGGTCCTCCAGTTCGCTCACCCTCTCAATGAGTTGCAATGCTTCAATTGCTGGCAGCCCCAGCAACGGTCTGGCCAGAGAGTCAATGACATAGACAGGCTGGATGGCACTTTTGTCTCTACTCTCCAGTTTAATCACCAACTGCCCTACCACTGGTAATATCTTATTACTGGGCCCGTACAGTTTTTTTGTTTGTAGAGAGCAAAGGGCCATCTCTACTATAGCTATACAGCCTAGTTGGGATAGCTGTCACTGCTGCCCCAGTGTCTAGTTTAAATGACACAACCTCCCCATTGAGTTTAATGTCTGAATGCCAGCCAGAATCGTTTCCCCTTACTTCTCCCAGAAATATGCTGTCCTGCTGTACCTCCTCTGAGACCTCCTGCATTTGCTTTGATTGACAGGCAGCTGAAAAGTGTCCTCTCCTGTGACATTTCCTGCATTCTGCATCCTTTGCTGGGCAAACATTCCATCTGTGGAAAGGGGATTTCCCACATTTGTGACAAACACTTGAACTAGCTACTGATGCTGTCCGTGGTTGTTTTCTCCACGTCTGTCTCTGTTCTGTGTTCCCCTCTGTTTGTTTAGCTCGGTATGAAAACGCATGTATTTCCTCTCTCTCTCCGCTCTGCAAGGAGCTGCTGTCGCGCAGCATCGTCTGCTGTCTTTTTACTGTCTCACTCTGCCTAACCTGGTTTACAGCTTTGGACAAGGTAAGCTGGGGATCCAACTGTAACTTTTCAGAAAGTGATATATTTCTTATTCCCACTACAATCCGGTCTCGGATCAGCTCTTCCCTGAGCGCGCCAAACTGACAATGTTCTGCTAGTTTGTGCACAGCTGTGATAAAACTGTCGGTGGTTTCACCCTGCTCCTGTTTGCGCATATTAAACCTCGCTCTCTCAAATATAATGTTGTCTCCCTACAAAATGCGTTTCAAAACAGTCTTTAACGGCACTATAGTTGAGCTTCTCTTCCTCAGTCAACGTAGAAGCATTTAATATATCCTCGGCTTCATCGCCCATAGAGTAGATCATTGTATTAACTTGAAATGTCTCATTTTTCATGTTTAAGCCTGATGCTACCCTGTACCTTTCAAAGCGCCTGATCCATTTCGGCCAGTTATGAATGTCCGTACAATCAAAATTCTCTGGGGGACTAATGCGAAGTCCGTCAGCACTAGCCACTGGCCTGTCCATGTTTGCGCCAGAGCCCGTTGAACTCGGAGTCGCAAACCCTGACATCCCGCCAGTTTCTTCCTCTTGCAGCATGTTGCTGGGCAGTAACTAACCTGGCTCGTTAGCTAGCAGAATAATGATATGCGTTGTTTTATCTCCAACACCGTGCCCTCCCTGCTCTGACACAGCCTGAATGTATGAGTTACTTGGTACGTCCTTCACGTTTATGGGATTATTAAAAACCACTTCTGACACCATGTAGTATTATCTAAAATAAGGACGCCCGACAACGAGGTTCTGACTCCAGCTTCTTTACTCACTCTCGCATGTCCCACCCCGGTACGGATACCCCTAAGGGACATCCTACTACAGTTACAGACCCAACAGCATTATATAGTATCCCCTCTTCATGGTTCCAGACCCAACAACATTATATAGTATCCCCTCTTCATGGTTACAGACCCAACAGCATTATATAGTATCCCCTCTTCATGGTTACAGACCCAACAACATGATATAGTATCCCCTCTTCATGGTTACATGTTGTGCTGTGCTCACTTGAACAGGAAGGTGGCATGGCAGTCCTTCTTGTGTGCTACATTTTGTCATCAAATATGCTTTCAAGACAACTGGGAACATGAAAATAATAAAATGGAATCATGACGTCAGTGCTCTTCAGGTCGGAGCTCAAGAAAGAAGCCAGAGTTCCCCGTTTGGAATTCCTAGTTGGACGACCGTTCAAAAGGTATTTTCCCAGTCAGAGCTCATTTTTTTGAGTTTCCAGTTGTCTTGAGCTGAAGTCTAAGATTTCCCATTTCAGAGTTTCCAGTTCTACAACCACTGTGATTATTATTTCTTGACCCTGCTGGTCTTCTATGAACATTTGAACATCTTGGCCGTGTTCTGTTATTATCTCCACCCGGCACAGCCAGCAGTAGAAACGCCTGTGTATCTCTCCCTCTAGAATCATAGTGTCCCCATGAGTGACAGAACACTGAGCCAATCACGGTGCAATTACAGTAGATTACCATCGGATACGGTCTGTACATTCCGCTGGCTGCCCCTCCACCACAGAAAGCACTGTGATAGGCTGAATCACCTGCATTTTGGAGCTGCCTCACTCAAGAAAGAGACCATGTTTGTATGCGGCTTTATTCACTCAATATATTTTTAAAAACATTTCTTGAAAACTACGTGACATCAAATAACGGCAAAATAACATGCAAAACATTTTTTATAAATTAATATACAAATGGTTTTTTTGCTAAACTGGTGAGGTCCTGAATGACGGGTCGCCACTGCTCTGGATTGATCGATTTCATTTAACTACCGAGACTCCTTCATACTCTTGCCTGTCGTTGCTTTATTCTGATCGGTGTTCATTTTTGGTGGGAATTCAAAAAGTTATAATTTAATACGACTGAAGTGTTTACAAACTAGATGAGCTGAAATGAAAGCAATTTCTGAAAATGAACACTCAGATTATAGTCAAATGACGTCTCATCTCGGAAACAATGTAAAGTATGTTTCGATAGGTGTAATCTAGAGCCAGGCTTGTTGATTTGTAATAGGAGGGTGTCCTGCTATTGAGGGAGTTCTATTACGCTGGCCCGGGTTGAACTGGACAATGGGCCGTCAGGACATCTGGCGACACCGGGGTGGGAGGAGCGCTTTATCTCAAATCAAACAGGAATCTGCGTCCCTCGGGCATGTTGTCAACAAGGCAGCGTAGTGCTTCGTCAAGAAACATCTCCTTTCCATTAAATAAACGTTTTAATTTTAAAACTAGATTTAATTGGGAATGCATTTAAAGCTTTTATATCAAAAGCAATCACTTAATTTGATGTGAAAAACAGAATCCTACTCATTACTCCACTTGCTTATTTACGTCACTTTCGTTTTGAGTCAATTTCTCCGTAGGTCAGAGCAGCCCGCCTCCAAAACGAATGCAATCACTTTTCCCCCGGTTCAAACTCTTCTTACCGGGATAACCCGGGCCAGATGAACAAAACCCCTCACTGACACGCTTGTTGAATTATGCAAGAGAACATAACAACACAGTAATGAATGAAACAACACATGTGACTGTAAATAAGGTAGACAGAGCAAGAGTTTGATGGTTGTAGACCTGTTCCAACCTTTATGTTAATGATTTGATATATGCAAATACGCCACATTTATGCAAATGAGGCATATCATTTTCTTTATATAAAAGAAATACTAAATACCTGATACAATAACAAAATGTATATATGAGTGCATTCTTATTATTTCTCCATGACAGTAAAATATTGTGTAAATATCTGATGGATAAAAATGCTAAAAGTTTGGAGTATCTTCAGCCGTTGTCCATTAATTAGATTTGTTTCTAAAACCTTTTAACAATTTTGATGACTGTTGCTATAGAACGAGGGTCACAAATCACTGGCTTCACGATCCTCATTCATGGTAAAATATTAACAATTAAATACTTTTCCAAAGGGTGGCTTTACTTTGACTGTGTGTGTGTGTGTGTGTGTGTGTGTGTGTGTGTGTGTGTGTGTGTGTGTGTGTGTGTGTGTGTGTGTGTGTGTGTGTGTGTGTGTGTGTGTGTGTGTGTGTGTGTGTGACAGAGAGAGAGAGAGAGGATACACTTTTTCCCAAACACAACTCTCACGAAAATACTTTCACCCTGCCACCATACGGTGGGTAAATGCAAGCATTTGCGCAAGTCTAAAGAGCAGGAACCCAGACTTCATCAAATAAATTGGAAATACAGACATTGGCATCCCACAAGAAACATGGTATAAAGCAGACGGACCCACTGGTTGCCCTCTAGGTTACAGTGAGCTGGTAGACCCATCCACCAAACTACCAGGTGTGAAACAGGGAAGAGACTTAGGGTATTAGTGGGGTTTTTGTGGGGGTTTTTTCAACTTTAATTAACCAGGTAGGCTAGTTGAGAACAAGTTCTCATTTACAACTGCGACCTGGCCAAGATAAAGCAAAGCAGTTCAACACATACAACAACACATAGTTACACATTGGAGTAAACAAACACACAGTCAATAATACACTAGAAAAAAAACTAATCTATATACAATGTGTGCAAATGAGGTAAGATAAGGAACATAAGGCAATAAATAGGCCGAAGTAATTACAGTGTAGCAATTTAACACTGGAATGGTAAATGTTCAGTAGATGAATGTGCAAAGTAAAAATACTGAGGTGCAAAGGAGCAAGATAAATAAATGACTACGGTAGGGAATGAGGTAGTTGGTTGGGCTATTAACAGATGGGCTATGTACAGGTGCAGTGATCTGTGAGCTGCTCTGACAGATGGTGCTTAAAACTAGTGAGGGAGATAAGTGTCTCCAGTTTCAATGATTTTTGTAGTTCCAGTCATCATTGGCAGCAGAGAACTGGAAGGAAAGGCGGCCAAATGAGGAATTGGCTTTGGGGGTGACCAGTGAGATATACCTGCTGGAGCGAGTGCTACGGGTGGGTGCTGCTATGGTTACCAGCGAGCTGAGATAAGGCGGGGCTTTACCTAGCAGGGACTTGTAGATGACCTGAAGCCAGTGGGTCTGGCGACGAGTATGTAGTGAGGGCCAGCCGACTAGAGCATACAGGTCGCGTTGGTGGGTGGTATAAGGGGCTTTGGTGACAAAGCGGATGGCACTGTGATAGACTGCATCCAGTTTGCTGAGTAGAGTATTGGAAGCTGTTTTGTAGATGACATCGCCGAAGTCGAGGATCGGCAGGATAGTCAGTTCTACTAGTGCAAGTTTGGCAGCATGAGTGAAGGAGGCTTTGTTGCGAAATAGAAAGCCGAATCTAGATTTAATTTTGGATTGGAGATGTTTAATGTGAGTCTGGAAGGACTCACATGAAGGGAGGAATTACACACAGGACACCTCAGACACATCCATTATTACTGGTGAAGGAAGGGAGGAATTACACACAGGACTCCTCAGACACATCCATTATTACTGGTGAAGGAAGGGAGGAATTACACACAGGACTCCTCAGACACATCCATTATTACTGGTGAAGGAAGGGAGGAATTACACACAGGACTCCTCAGACACACCCTTTAAAAAGTGAAGTGCTCTAATACGAGCCAGCTTTTATGCAAATGATCAAGTCGTTTGCCTTTTTCCCAGTAAGAAGCATGTGACACGCTGACTCTCACACAGAGCTGTTGTCACACCCATTCACACGTCTGTACTTAGTGACACAATACAGAGCTGTTGTCACACCAATTCACACTTGTGTACTTATTGACACCATACAGATCTGTTGTTAAACCCATTCACACTTCTGTACTTAGTGACTGATAGGGATGTTTGTAGTTTTAAGTAATGACTAAGAATATTCCATTCTGAAAATGTATGCAATAGGGATAGGGTTATAAGACAATGATAATCCAATTGATGTGTGTGTGTGTCTAGAAATTTTTATTGTATAGAGAGTGGAACAAGGTGGTACAATCTTGCTATGTAAGAAGGAGTATCTGGGAGAACAAAGAATTCTTTGTGAAACCAGACTACAGAAGAGAGGCCTTCTCGTCCTCGGGACGGCTAGGAGCTGTCCAGATTGACTTATGTTGCAAGAAAGTGATAAGCCAATGAATGTGTACTGTGGGAAAGTACTATTTCCAGATATGGGACTTTGTCACATTTTTTATTAACTAGAGCTTTACAACCTCTGGGAATTATTCAAAGCCTGATTGATAGTTTATGTCAACAATTGAGAACATAATTCTCGTGACAGTGACACCATACAGCGCTGTTGTCACACCCATTCACACTTCTGTACTTAGTGACACCATACAGAGCTGTTGTCACACCAATTCACACTTATGTACTTAGTGACACCATACAGAGCTGTTGTCACACCAATTCACACTTCTGTACTTAGTGACACCATACAGAGCTGTTGTCACACCAATTCACACTTCTGTACTTAGTGACACCATACAGAGCTGTTGTCACACCAATTCACACTTCTGTACTTAGTGACACCATACAGAGCTGTTGTCACACCAATTCACACTTCTGTACTTAGTGCCACCATACAGAGCTGTTGTCACACCAATTCACACTTCTGTACTTAGTGACACCATACAGAGCTGTTGTCACACCAATTCACACTTCTGTACTTAGTGACACCATACAGAGCTGTTGTGACACCCAGGGAGTTGGTAGAGTAGTGTGCAATGCAGTTAGTGTCTGTCCACATGTTTTGATGTAGATAGAGAATGAGGAAGAGGAAAGGAGAATAAGCGAGATTAAATGTAGACCTGAGGCCCTCTCTGAAAAAAGATAGAGACATCTCTGAATAACTATTCTCTCTGGTGTGCAAGGCGAAATGTGTTAAACTACTAAGAGTATGAAGCTTTAGGCTATGTCCTGCAGCTATCACGTTGTAGCAGTATGAAGAGTTAGACTAGACTTAGTTTAAACAGAATAGAAACTAAATACACAAACTAATGTACACTGTGCTGAGTCATTTTTTGCAATATACCGTCTTGTATCTATCTAACTGGTGACAGTAAATGTAGACCGTAGGCCCTCTCTGAGAAAGATAGAGACATCTCTGAATAACTATTATCTCTGGTGTCCATGTCACACAGGAGACAGCAGTTATTCTTTGTGAGTGCCCCGGCTTGCATTGAGCTATCTACTGTTAATTCTGCTGCTGGTTTCAAAATCACATCAGAGTCTCCGTTTAAACCACTGCTTAACGTTTAAAGAGGAAGTGGACCGCCAGAGTTTCAAATGGTGTGAATGACATCGCCACTGAAAAACCTCAACGAAAGATGCAGACATACAGTCTAACACATATCTCTGAATAACTCTTCTTACTGAGACAGCAGGGATTAAAATAAGTCTACATGGCCATCGATGGTGTGCAAAATGTGTTAAACTACTAAGAGTATGAAACATTAGACTACTATGAATCTGAAGAGTTAGACTAGACTTCTCTGCTGTTTAGGTCCTGCAGCTATCACGTTGTAGCAGTATGAAGAGTTAAACTAGACTTAGTTTAAACAGAATAGAAACTAAATACACAAACTAATGTACACTGTGGTAAACTAAACAAATAGAAATTAAATACACAAACTAATCTTCACTGTGGGAAACAAACATGGTTCTCAGAAAATAAGTCTGGAGTCACATGGTGGTGGTTAGTGTCATACTATTGGTTAGACAGTTTCCCCTTTAATGAGGTTGACAGTTTAAACTGTCTCTGACATCAGGCTGAGTCACACAGAGGATTCAGCAGTGCAGAGAACAAACACAAACCTACAACTGAGATAGCAGCAGAAGTTACAAGAGTAGAAGTTACGATTTGAAGACGAAGAACCTAATTAAATAAGTCATGGATATTGACGATTGTATATATGCCAACCAAATATCCATCATGCCCTGCAAGAAGGATGGAGTTGCTGATCAACATTCAGGTAACTAGACTTCTCTGCTGTTTAGGTCCTGCAGCTATCACGTTGTAGCAGTATGAAGAGTTAAACTAGACTACTCTGCTGTTTAGGTCCTGTAGCTATCAGTATGAAGCGCAACTGTGCACATGCACAGTAATTCTTTGCAATACATAAACAGCATAAACAGCAGAGAAGTCTAGTCTAACACTGTCTTACATCTTGCTGTCTACAGTTCATAACAGACATACAGGCAGAGAGACAGACAGACAGACATATATGGAAAGAGAGAGATGGAGAGAGAGAGAAAATATTTGTGAGAACCTTAGACATTTAGACCCTTCCCTCCCTGAAAAGAGGAAAGGAGAGGTGTGAGTAAACATCTCTGAATAACTATTATCTCTGGTGTCAACGTCACACAGGAGGCAGTAAATGTAGACCTTAGTCTCTCTCTGAGAAAGATAGAGACATCTCTGAATAACTATTCTCTCTGGTGTCCGTGTCACACAGGAGACAGCATCGTTTTTAAAACTCTACATGGTCATTGATGGCCGACCACAGAGTGCAAGGCGTAATGCAGCACTTTGGCGTTTCAATACTTTTATCTACACTGTGGTAAACTAAACTAATATAAACTAAATATACAAACTAATCTACACTGTGGTAAACTAAACTAATAGAAACTAAATATACACACTAATCTACACTGTGGTAAACTAAACTAATATAAACTAAATATAGAAACTAATCTACACTGTGCTAAACTAAACTAATATAAACTAAATATACACACTAATCTACACTGTGGTAAACTAAACTAATATAAACTAAATATAGAAACTAATCTACACTGTAGTAAACTAAACTAATAGAAACTAAATATAGAAACTAATCTACACTGTGGTAAACTAAACTAATAGAAACTAAATATACACACTAATCTACACTGTGCAAAACTAAACTAATAGAAACTAAATATACACACTAATCTACACTGTGGTAAACTAAACTAATATAAACTAAATATACACACTAATCTACACTGTGGTAAACTAATATAAACTAAATATACACACTAATCTACACTGTGGTAAACTAAACTAATAGAAACTAAATATAGAAACTAATCTACACTGTAGTAAACTAAACTAATAGAAACTAAATATAGAAACTAATCTACACTGTGGTAAACTAAACTAATAGAAACTAAATATACACACTAATCTACACTGTGGTAAACTAATATAAACTAAATATACACACTAATCTACACTGTGGTAAACTAAACTAATAGAAACTAAATATAGAAACTAATCTACACTGTAGTAAACTAAACTAATAGAAACTAAATATAGAAACTAATCTACACTGTAGTAAACTAAACTAATAGAAACTAAATATACACACTAATCTACACTGTGGTAAACTAAACTAACATAAACTAAATATACAAACTAATCTACACTGTGGTAAACTAAACTAATAGAAACTAAATATACACACTAATCTACACTGTGCTAAACTAAACTAATATAAACTAAATATACACACTAATCTACACTGTGCTAAACTAAACTAATATAAACTAAATATACACACTAATCTACACTGTGGTAAACTAATATAAACTAAATATACACACTAATCTACACTGTGGTAAACTAAACTAATAGAAACTAAATATACACACTAATCTACACTGTGGTAAACTAAACTAACATAAACTAAATATACAAACTAATCTACACTGTGGTAAACTAAACTAATAGAAACTAAATATACACACTAATCTACACTGTGCTAAACTAAACTAATATAAACTAAATATACACACTAATCTACACTGTGCTAAACTAAACTAATATAAACTAAATATACACACTAATCTACACTGTGGTAAACTAAACTAATATAAACTAAATATAGAAACTAATCTACACTGTAGTAAACTAAACTAATAGAAACTAAATATAGAAACTAATCTACACTGTGGTAAACTAAACTAATAGAAACTAAATATACACACTAATCTACACTGTGCAAAACTAAACTAACAGAAACTAAATATACAAACTAATCTACACTGTGGTAAACTAAACTAATAGAAACTAAATATACACACTAAACTACACAGTAGTAAACTAAACTAATATAAACTAAATATACAAACTAATCTACACTGTGGTAAACTAAACTAATAGAAACTAAATATATAAACTAATCTACACTGTGGTAAACTAAACTAATAGATACTAAATATACACACTAATCTACACTGTAGTAAACTAAACTAATATAAACTAAATATACACACTAATCTACACTGTAGTAAACTAAACTAATATAAACTAAATATACACACTAATCTACACTGTGGTAAACTAAACTAATATAAACTAAATATACACACTAATCTACACTGTGCAAAACTAAACTAACAGAAACTAAATATACAAACTAATCTACACTGTGGTAAACTAAACTAATAGAAACTAAATATACACACTAATCTACACTGTGATAAACTAAACTAACACAAACTAAATATACACACTAATCTACACTGGTAAACAAACATGGTTTTCAGAAAATAAGTCTGGAGTCTCATGGTCTTCCCTACCAACAGATTGGATTAGTTGATAGGCCCTGAAAGGTATTGGTGGAGCCAGCAGATCTGTCGGTTGGTGGCCTTTACACTGGTGATTGTGACCTCACTTCCTCATTCTATTAAAACAACTATACCTGAAACCAGACAACTTTCTCTTGTCTCATCATTTCTTCTGTTTGGAAGAAGAAGAATAAGAAGAAGAAGATGAAGAAGAAGAAGAAGATTCATATTTCATATATGAATTCATATTTCATTTCCACCACATCTCCACCGTTTTGAGATGAATCTCAACCAAATAGGGACAGAGATGTAGGGGGATGGGAGGGCAGGGGAAGTGCCATCTTCATAAAGCAAGGATTTCCCTACAGGATGCTAGGCAGAGATATTGAAAGAGTGCTGGAGAGGGTGGATGGAAATGGCCAAGTGATGGAAAATCTGAAATACATTTATGATCAGGTGTGCCTGAAGGATGGCCCGAGGGACCAGGATTGCTGTAGCCACAGAGAAAGAGTCTGCCTTGGACCTCACTCTAGTATCTAGTGCGATGTCAGGAATCTGTGAGTGGGAGGTATGGGAGGAGTCGACAGTAGGGAGTTATCATTACCCCATAGTATGCACAGTAGGCCGGAGGGAGGAGGAGCTGTCAGTGGACGGAGTAGACAGGTGGGTGTTTGGAAGGGCAAAGTGGGATCCGTTTTAGGACCTGGGTGAGCAGGTGATGGCTCGGGTGGATTTGAGAGGAGATGTGGATAGTATGAATAACTGGGTGAGAACAGGAGTAGGAACAGGGCATTTAGAGTACTGAAAAGGATGCATAACTTCAAACATCTGATTCAGTATAAGCAGGCCCAGGCCCTGGAGAGGAGAACTATCCATCAGGTAAAGAGGTCATGTTGGCGTCAGTTCTGTGACACCCTTGGATGGGCGACACCTGTGGGAGAAGTGTGGGGGATAGTTAAGAGGATGAGTAGCCTCAGAAGGGACTGGAATTATCCAGTGTTGACGAGGTGGAAGTGTGTGGCAGTGACAGATGATGAGAAGGCAGAGATGATGGCCAAAGCACTTATCCAATATTGGTTTTGAACAACAGCGTGTAGGAGGAAGGGAAACTACCAGGCAGCTGGAAGGAGACAGTAGTGGGACCAATCAACTACCAGGCAGCTGGAAGGAGGCAGTAGTGGTACCAATCAACTACCAGGCAGCTGGAAGGAGACAGTAGTGGGACCAATCAACTACCAGGCAGCTGGAAGAAGACAGTAGTGGGACCAATCAACTACCAGGCAGCTGGAAGGAGACAGTAGTGGAACCAATCAACTACCAGGCAGCTGGAAGGAGACAGTAGTGGTACCAATCAACTACCAGGCAGCTGGAAGGAGGCAGTAGTGGTACCAATCAACTACCAGGCAGCTGGAAGAAGACAGTAGTGGGACCAATCAACTACCAGGCAGCTGGAAGGAGGCAGTAGTGGTACCAATCAACTACCAGACAGCTGGAAGGAGACAGTAGTGGGACCAATCAACTACCAGGCAGCTGGAAGGAGGCAGTAGTGGGACCAATCAACTACCAGGCAGCTGGAAGGAGACAGTAGTGGTACCAATCAACTACCAGGCAGCTGGAAGGAGGCAGTAGTGGTACCAATCAACTACCAGGCAGCTGGAAGGAGGCAGTAGTGGGACCAATCAACTACCAGACAGCTGGAAGGAGACAGTAGTGGGACCAATCAACTACCAGACAGCTGGAAGGAGACAGTAGTGGGACCAATCAACTACCAGACAGCTGGAAGGAGACAGTAGTGGGACCAATCAACTACCAGGCAGCTGGAAGGAGACATTAGTTGGACCAATCAACTACCAGACAGCTGGAAGGAGGCAGTAGTGGTACCAATCAACTACCAGACAGCTGGAAGGAGGCAGTAGTGGTACCAATCAACTACCAGGCAGCTGGAAGGAGGCAGTAGTGGTACCAATCAACTACCAGGGAGCTGGAAGGAAACAGTAGTGGTACCAGTCAACTACCAGACAGCTGGAAGGAGACAGTAGTGGTACCAATCAACTACCAGTCAGCTGGAAGGAGGCAGTAGTGGGACCAATCAAGAAGACAGGGAAGGACCCAACGAGGCCAACAAGCTATCGGCCAATAGCTTTAAGGACTAGCCCCTTTTTATCAATTTTCGCCTAAAGTGACATACCCAATTCTAACTGCCTGTAGCTCAGGCCCTGAAGCAAGGATATACATATCCTTGGTACCATTTGAAAGGAAGCACTTTGACGTTTATGGAAATGTGAAAGGAATGTAGTAGAATATAACACATTAGATCTGGTAAAATATAATACAAAGAAGAAAGCAACCGCTCTTTTGTATTTTTTTTTGTACTATCATCTTTGAAATGCAAGAGAAAGGCCATAATGTATTATTCTAGCCCAGGAAATTTAGATTTTGCCCACTCGATGGCATCAGTGTATATGCAAAGTTTTAGACTGATCCAATTAACCATTGCATTTCTGTTCAAAGTTTTGTATCAAGACTGCCCAAATTTATTTATTAATAACTTTTCATGTTCAAAATTGTGCAATCTCCTCAAACAATAACATGGCATTCTTTCATTGTAATAGCTACCGTAAATTGGACAGTGTAGTTAGATTAACAATAATTTAATCTTTCTAACAATATCAGATATGTCTATGTCCTGGGAAATGTTCTTGTTACTTACAACCTCATGCTAATTGCATTAGCCAACATTAGCTCAACCATCCCATGGAAGGGACACCGATCCCGTTAACATCACACAACGAAGGCTGGTCACCTGCAAAAGCACAATGAAGGCTGGTCACCTGAAAAAACACAATGAAGGCTGGTCACCAGCCAAAACACAATGAAGGCTGGTCACCAGCCAAAACACAATGAAGGCTGGTTACCTGTGTATGCTGGTCTATGCTGTTTTTTCAGCAGGGGCTACAACTCAAGCAGCAGAACATTTGAGGTGCCGGAACTCAGTTGTTGTGTTGTGGCCCAAGTCAAGCTTGTGTATTTTCCTCAGTGCTTGAAAGAGCAGCTCTACACAAATAAACACAAATAAATGATAAAGTTCTTATGATAATAATTTGTGCTTCAGTGTGGAAGAGACGTTTCCTAGCTGCTGCAGTGTGTCTGGGGCTGCTGTGTGTTCTCCTGCTGGCTGGGATCATAGGCCTGTTACTCTACCGTGAGTTTGATATGTTCTCACTCAAATATTATTCATCATCAGTGGTGTAATGAACAAGGATTGGGGTCAATTCCATTTTAATTTCAGTCAATTCAGAAAGTAAACCAAATTCCAAATGTTCCTCATTGAAAAGCATTGAAGATAATTGGAATTTGAATTCCAGTGTACTTCCTGAATTGACTGGAATTTAAATGGAATTGACCCCAACACTGGGAATGACTGATTAACTTGGTTGTTGATCGTATTATTTCACAGAGAGAAACCTATTGAACAGTTACAACACCCTGACTGCAGAGAGAGACCAGCTACAGACCAGTTACAACAACCTGACCAAAGAGAGAGACCAGCTACAGACCAGTTACAACAACCTGACCAAAGAGAGAGACCAGCTACAGACCAGTAATAAATATGGCACATGTCCCCAAGACTGGATAAGGTCTTGCTGCAGTTGTTACTACATCTCCTCTGATGAGAAAACATGGGACGACAGCAGAATGGACTGTCAGGCAAGAGAAGCAAACCTGGTGATCATCGACAGCAGAGAGGAACAGGCTTTAATCAAAGCATTCAACAAAAGAGCCTGGTTTGGTCTGACTGACAGAGAAGTTGAAGGAACCTGGAAATGGGTGGACGGCACACCACTGACCACAAGTTACTGGAACAAAGGGGAGCCAAATGATTTGCAAGGAGAGGACTGCACTTTGGTTGACAACACTCAAAAGGACCCAGTAGTGGCTTGGAATGATGTGCCATGTAACCACAAAAATGGTTGGATCTGTGAAAGGCAGGTGTGTTAAGTCTATCAGTTCGGGAGGGTTGGGAAGAGCTTGTGGGTGCTTGGGTTGGGGAGGGTTGGGGTTGGGAAGAGCTTGGGGAGGGCTGGGGTTGGGGAGGGCTGTGGTCCGGAAGAGCTTGGGGAGGGGTTGGGAAGAGCTTGGGGAGGGATGGAGTTGGGAAGAGCTTGGGGAGAGCCGGGGAGTGGTGGGTGGGGATGGGGAGGGCTTTGGTTTGGGAGAGCTTGAGGAGGGCTGGGGTTAGGAAGAGCTTGGGGGGGCTGAGTTGGGGAGGGTTGGGGTTGGGAAGAGCATAGGGAGGGCTGGGGTTGGGGAGAGCTTGGTAGGGCTAGGGTTGGGAGGGCTGTGGTCCAGAAGAGCTTGGGGAGGGCTGGAGTTGGGGAGGGTTGGGAAGAGCTTGGGGAGGGCAGGGGAGGGGTGGGTTGAGTTGGGGAGGGCTGAGGTTTGGGAGAGCTTGGGTTGGGAAGAGCTTGAGGAGGGCTTTGGTTGGGGAGGGCTGGGTAGGTGGATAAGGGCTATAAAGGGCCAGGGCACCAAACCTGACCAACTGAGCTAATAGACAACAGTTCATTGATTGCCGGATATCCAAAAACATGAAGTGCCTGTGGCACTCCAGGACCAGGACTACCTACTTCTTGGTTAGGATGTAGGCTGGGGTGAGATCCAGTGGGGTTGAGTCGTGATGATTGCTGGGGGAAGGCTGGGTGGAGGCCAAGGGTTGGGGGAAGGTTGGTGGGAATGAGGGATCAATACCAGGTGTGCTGGGTGGGATGGAGGGGTGAATGCTGGGGTTGTTAGGTTTCGGTGGAGCCCGGGGCAAGACTGTGGAGGAGGAGGGGTGGATGCTCGGAGTGATGGGTGGCGTGGAGGATGGGGAAGGTTGAGGGGAGTAGGGGTAGATGCTACTGTTGGTCACTCCCCCATATGGCTGAGTTGACTGTTAAGCTACTGTAGGTTACACTCCCATTTGGCTGAGTTGACTGTTCAGCTACTGTAGGTTATTCTCCCATATGGCTGAGTTGACTGTTCAGCTATTGTAGGTTACTCTCCCATATGGCTGAATTGACTGTTCAGCTACTGTAGGTTACTCTCCCATATGGCTGAGTTGACTGTTCAGCTACTGTAGGTTACTCTCCCATATGGCTGAGTTGACTGTTCAGCTACTGTAGGTTACTCTCCCATATGGCTGAGTTGACTGTTCAGCTACTGTAGGTTACTCTCCCATATGGCTGAGTTGAATGTTCAGCTACTGTAGATTACTCTCCCATATGGCTGAGTTGACTGTTCAGCTACTGTAGGTTATTCTCCCATATGGCTGAGTTGACTGTTCAGCTACTGTAGGTTATTCTCCCATATGGCTGAGTTGACTGTTCAGCTACTGTAGGTTACTCTCCCATATGGCTGAGTTGACTGTTCAGATACATGCTACTGTAGATTACTCTCCCATATGGCTGAGTTGACTGTTCAGGTACTGTAGGTTACTCTCCCATATGGCTGAGTTGACTGTTCAGCTACAGTAGGTTACTCTCCCATACGGCTGAGTTGACTGTACAGCTACTGTAGGTTATTCTCCCATATGGCTGAACTGACTGTTCAGCTACTGTAGGTTACTCTCCCATATGGCTGGAGTTGACTGTTCAGCTACTGTAGGTTATTCTCCCATATGGCTGAGTTGACTGTTCAGCTACTGTAGGTTATTCTCCCATATGGCTGAGTTGACTGGTTAGCTACTGTAGGTTACTCTCCCATATGGCTGAGTTGACTGTTCAGCTACTGTAGGTTATTCTCCCATATGGCTGAGTTGACTGGTTAGCTACTGTAGGTTACTCTCCCATATGGCTGAGTTGAATGTTCAGCTACTGTAGATTACTCTCCCATATGGCTGAGTTCACTGTTCAGGTACTGTAGGTTGTTCTCCCATATGGCTGAGTTGACTGTTCAGCTACTGTAGGTTACTCTCCCATACGGCTGAGTTGACTGTTCAGCTACATGCTACAGTAGGTCATTGTCCCATATGGCTGAGTTGACTGTTCAGCTACTGTAGGTTACTCTCCCATATGGCTGAACTGACTGTTCAGCTACTGTAGGTTACTCTCCCATATGGCTGAGTTGACTGTTCAGCTACTGTAGGTTATTCTCCCATATGGCTGAGTTGACTGTTCAGCTACTGTAGGTTATTCTCCCATATGGCTGAGTTGACTGGTTAGCTACTGTAGGTTATTCTCCCATATGGCTGAGTTGACTGGTTAGCTACTGTAGGTTACTCTCCCATATGGCTGAGTTGACTGTTCAGCTACTGTAGATTACTCTCCCATATGGCTGAGTTGACTGGTTAGCTACTGTAGGTTACTCTCCCATATGGCTGAGTTGACTGTTCAGCTACTGTAGGTTATTCTCCCATATGGCTGAGTTGACTGTTCAGCTACTGTAGGTTATTCTCCCATATGGCTGAGTTGACTGTTCAGCTACTGTAGGTTACTCTCCCATATGGCTGAGTTGACTGTTCAGCTACTGTAGGTTACTCTCCCATATGGCTGAGTTGACTGTTCAGCTACTGTAGGTTACTTTCCCATATGGCTGAGTTGACTGTTAAGCTACTGTAGGTTACTCTCCCATATGGCTGAGTTGAATGTTCAGCTACTGTAGATTACTCTCCCATATGGCTGAGTTGACTGTTCAGCTACTGTAGGTTATTCTCCCATATGGCTGAGTTGACTGTTCAGCTACTGTAGGTTATTCTCCCATATGGCTGAGTTGACTGTTCAGCTACTGTAGGTTACTCTCCCATATGGCTGAGTTGACTGTTCAGATACATGCTACTGTAGATTACTCTCCCATATGGCTGAGTTGACTGTTCAGGTACTGTAGGTTACTCTCCCATATGGCTGAGTTGACTGTTCAGCTACAGTAGGTTACTCTCCCATACGGCTGAGTTGACTGTACAGCTACTGTAGGTTATTCTCCCATATGGCTGAACTGACTGTTCAGCTACTGTAGGTTACTCTCCCATATGGCTGAGTTGACTGTTCAGCTACTGTAGGTTATTCTCCCATATGGCTGAGTTGACTGTTCAGCTACTGTAGGTTATTCTCCCATATGGCTGAGTTGACTGGTTAGCTACTGTAGGTTACTCTCCCATATGGCTGAGTTGACTGTTCAGCTACTGTAGGTTATTCTCCCATATGGCTGAGTTGACTGGTTAGCTACTGTAGGTTACTCTCCCATATGGCTGAGTTGAATGTTCAGCTACTGTAGATTACTCTCCCATATGGCTGAGTTGACTGTTCAGGTACTGTAGGTTGTTCTCCCATATGGCTGAGTTGACTGTTCAGCTACTGTAGGTTACTCTCCCATACGGCTGAGTTGACTGTTCAGCTACATGCTATTGTAGGTTATTCTCCAATATGGTTGAGTTGACTGTATATCTACATGCTACAGTAGGTCATTGTCCCATATGGCTGAGTTGACTGTTCAGCTACTGTAGGTTACTCTCCCATATGGCTGAACTGACTGTTCAGCTACTGTAGGTTACTCTCCCATATGGCTGAGTTGACTGTTCAGCTACTGTAGGTTATTCTCCCATATGGCTGAGTTGACTGTTCAGCTACTGTAGGTTATTCTCCCATATGGCTGAGTTGACTGGTTAGCTACTGTAGGTTATTCTCCCATATGGCTGAGTTGACTGGTTAGCTACTGTAGGTTACTCTCCCATATGGCTGAGTTGACTGTTCAGCTACTGTAGATTACTCTCCCATATGGCTGAGTTGACTGGTTAGCTACTGTAGGTTACTCTCCCATATGGCTGAGTTGACTGTTCAGCTACTGTAGGTTATTCTCCCATATGGCTGAGTTGACTGTTCAGCTACTGTAGGTTATTCTCCCATATGGCTGAGTTGACTGTTCAGCTACTGTAGGTTACTCTCCCATATGGCTGAGTTGACTGTTCAGCTACTGTAGGTTACTCTCCCATATGGCTGAGTTGACTGTTCAGCTACTGTAGGTTACTTTCCCATATGGCTGAGTTGACTGTTAAGCTACTGTAGGTTACTCTCCCATATGGCTGAGTTGAATGTTCAGCTACTGTAGATTACTCTCCCATATGGCTGAGTTGACTGTTCAGCTACTGTAGGTTATTCTCCCATATGGCTGAGTTGACTGTTCAGCTACTGTAGGTTATTCTCCCATATGGCTGAGTTGACTGTTCAGCTACTGTAGGTTACTCTCCCATATGGCTGAGTTGACTGTTCAGATACATGCTACTGTAGATTACTCTCCCATATGGCTGAGTTGACTGTTCAGGTACTGTAGGTTACTCTCCCATATGGCTGAGTTGACTGTTCAGCTACAGTAGGTTACTCTCCCATACGGCTGAGTTGACTGTACAGCTACTGTAGGTTATTCTCCCATATGGCTGAACTGACTGTTCAGCTACTGTAGGTTACTCTCCCATATGGCTGAGTTGACTGTTCAGCTACTGTAGGTTATTCTCCCATATGGCTGAGTTGACTGTTCAGCTACTGTAGGTTATTCTCCCATATGGCTGAGTTGACTGGTTAGCTACTGTAGGTTACTCTCCCATATGGCTGAGTTGACTGTTCAGCTACTGTAGGTTATTCTCCCATATGGCTGAGTTGACTGGTTAGCTACTGTAGGTTACTCTCCCATATGGCTGAGTTGAATGTTCAGCTACTGTAGATTACTCTCCCATATGGCTGAGTTGACTGTTCAGGTACTGTAGGTTGTTCTCCCATATGGCTGAGTTGACTGTTCAGCTACTGTAGGTTACTCTCCCATACGGCTGAGTTGACTGTTCAGCTACATGCTATTGTAGGTTATTCTCCAATATGGTTGAGTTGACTGTATATCTACATGCTACAGTAGGTCATTGTCCCATATGGCTGAGTTGACTGTTCAGCTACTGTAGGTTACTCTCCCATATGGCTGAACTGACTGTTCAGCTACTGTAGGTTACTCTCCCATATGGCTGAGTTGACTGTTCAGCTACTGTAGGTTATTCTCCCATATGGCTGAGTTGACTGTTCAGCTACTGTAGGTTATTCTCCCATATGGCTGAGTTGACTGGTTAGCTACTGTAGGTTATTCTCCCATATGGCTGAGTTGACTGGTTAGCTACTGTAGGTTACTCTCCCATATGGCTGAGTTGACTGTTCAGCTACTGTAGATTACTCTCCCATATGGCTGAGTTGACTGGTTAGCTACTGTAGGTTACTCTCCCATATGGCTGAGTTGACTGTTCAGCTACTGTAGGTTATTCTCCCATATGGCTGAGTTGACTGTTCAGCTACTGTAGGTTATTCTCCCATATGGCTGAGTTGACTGTTCAGCTACTGTAGGTTACTCTCCCATATGGCTGAGTTGACTGTTCAGCTACTGTAGGTTACTCTCCCATATGGCTGAGTTGACTGTTCAGCTACTGTAGGTTATTCTCCCATATGGCTGAGTTGACTGTTCAGCTACTGTAGGATATTCTCCCATATGGCTGAGTTGAATGTTCAGCTACTGTAGGTTACTCTCCCATATGGCTGAGTTGACTGTTCAGCTACTGTAGGTTACTCTCCCATATGGCTGAGTTGACTGGTTAGCTACTGTAGATTACTCTCCCATATGGCTGAGTTGACTGTTCAGCTACTGTAGGTTACTCTCCCATATGGCTGAGTTGACTGTTCAGCTACTGCAGGTTACTCTCCCATATGGCTGAGTTGACTGTTCAGCTACTGTAGGTTACTCTCCCATATGGCTGAGTTGACTGTTCAGCTACTGCAGGTTACTCTCTCATATGGCTGAGTTGACTGTTCATCTACATGCTACTGTAGGTCATGCCTCTCTGGTAATGTATAGCATGTGCAGTTCTGTCAGTCACGCCTCTCTGGTAATGTTTTGCATGTGCAGTTCTGTAGGTCACGCCTCTCTGGTAATGTATAGCATGTGCTGTTCTGTCGGTCACGCCTCTCTGGTAATGTATAGCATGTGCTGTTCTGTAGGTCACGCCTCTCTGGTAATGTATAGCATGTGCAGTTCGGGGGGTCATGCCTCTCTGGTAATGTATAGCATGTGCAGTTCTGTAGGTCACGCCTCTCTGGTAATGTATAGCATGTGCAGTTCTGTCGGTCACGCCTCTCTGGTAATGTATAGCATGTGCAGTTCTGTCGGTCACGCCTCTCTGGTAATGTATGGCATGTGCAGTTCTGTCGGTCACACCTCTCTCAATTGTACCATGATAACTCTTCTCTGGTGTGGGATGTGCAGTTCCGGGGTGCAGAGAATAACTTGTACTGACGTGGATTGGAACAAACAAACCATCTACGTAGTGGTGATGTGCACGTTTTATATTTTATTATTACTATTACTTTATTAATTAAGGTTGTGGATGTTTTTTGTTGTAAAGGAATTTAACTTTCCAGTTGAAATGTATCTTTGGAGAAAGTGAAGTGTGTGGCTTTTCGCTTTTTCAACTTTTGCTTGCTTGTAACGAGCATCGAAAAGCATTTTTACAAATGAATGGTGATAACAGCCTTTTGCTACTCTATGTGTTGAAGTGAAGTGTCATACGTCACTGTGGGTGTGAGGTAGCAGTAATAAAATGCTGTTTCTTTACCTACTTTGCTGGTGTTTCTTTTCACTGGGGGTTTTATCAACTACATTACCCATGTTTATTCTTTGTCCTGTCTTGCTCTTTCCTACCATTGTATTACGTGTGTGTTACAGGTCCCAGCTGATGGGGACTAATCAAATCAATTGTTATTTGTCACATGCGCCGAATACAACAGGTGTAGAACTTACAGTAAAATGCTGAATAAAACAGGTGTAGACCTCACAGTGAAGTGCTTACTAACAAGCCCTTAACCAACAATGCAGTTTTAAGAAAAAAGAGATGTAATAATCTTAACGAAATAAATAAACGTTTTTATATATTTCTTTACTTCTTAGGGAGCAGCTCCCAAGGTGACGGTTTTGGAGAGTCTGGCGTGCCCAAAGTAAAATGCCTCCCACTCAGGCCCAGAAAATAGGATATGCACATATTTAGTACCATTGGATAGGAAACACTCTGAAGTTTCTAAGTGTTACAATTTTGTCTGCGAGTATAACAGAACGGATATGGCAGGCAAAAACCCGAGGAATTTCTGTCCTGGAAAAAGTGATTTTGACACATTGCCTCATTTGGAACCCCTCCCTTAGGAAAATGACCATATAAGGGAGTATGAATGCAGTACCTATTGCTTCCTCTGGATGTCAACAGTCTCGAGACACTGTTTTGATTCTGTTTAGTTGCTTTAGATGGCAGAAGAAGAAGAATTAGGAAGAGGTCACAGAGGTAAACAGAATAGAATGCGCGCGTTCCCGGCTTGCGCGCACTGTGTTTTTTTCCTTTCCTATCGCCCAGTTTATATTCCGGTTAAAATATTATACTGAATATACATTAAAGTGTTCCTAAGGATACATTATCAATGATGTTTGATTGTTCTTGGACAAGTTTATAGGTATAGGTTTAACGAGTTCTCTTCACGTTTCAATGGGCGAGTGGACGCTGTATTTTCTTATCATAACGCGCGCCAACCAAACTGAGATTTATGGATATAATACATAACTTTTTCTAACAAAAGAACCATGGATTGTCTTCGTTGGACACTTGGGAAGCCCTCAGCAGAAGTTCTTCAAAAGGTAATAGATTTTTTTCCGCTGTGAAATGTGTTTTGTGTGAACCGTGATTGTTTATGAATTTATGGTAATGGTAAAAATATTGGAGGTGCTACCCTCAAACAATCAAATGTAGTGCTTTCGCCGTAAAGCCTTTTTCAAATCTGACAACGCTGTGATATTGCCAAGAAGCAGAGCTTTTGATGACTATGCAACACTTGTATATTGATGAATGTTTAATAATTCAACTTTTGAATTTTGAATTTGGCGCCTTGCATTTCACCGGGTAGTGTCGGGAGTGCGCCCCACCACTTCCTAAGTAGTTAAACATATTGCAGAGTTCAGGCACCAGAAATTAGTTCTGGAACGTATTTTAATCCACAGTTTATTTGACACATGCTTCGTAAACATATGCTTGTCACACCGAAATCTGTTTCACCTGTCTTTGTGCTTGTCTCCACTGCCCTCCAGGTGACGCCCATCTTCCCCCCAGTGTATTTATACCTGCGTTCTCTGTTTGTCTGTTGCCAGTTCGTTTCATTCGTCAAGCCTACCAGCGTTGTTGCACTTGCGCCGGTCTGTTTCTAGTTTTCCCGGTTTGGACCATTCTGTCTGCCCTGACCCAGAGACTGCCTGCTGTTCTGTACCTTTTGGACTCTGATCTAGATTACTGACCTCTGCCTGCCCTTGACCTGTCGTTTTGCCTGCCCCCTGTTCTAGTAATAACATTTTGTTACTTCGACACTGTCTGCATCTGGGTCTTCACTGAAATGTGATGTGCTAATAGGGAAATGCTGACTTACGGGTCCTTTTCCAACAATGCAGAGTTAAAGATACAACATTTAAAACAGAATACAAGGAATAAATACACAGTGAATAACGAAGAAGAATAACAAGTCAAAATAACATGGCTACAGTGCATTGGGAAAGTTTTCAGACCTCTTGACATTTTCCACATTTTGTTACGTTTCAGCCTTTTTCTAAAACTGATTAAATCGTTGATTTCCTCATCAATAAAAATTGTCATCATCAATCTACAGACAGAGCCTTTTTTGGTACAATGTTCACTTGTACTCTTATGCCAGCGAACGGGACAAGACTTCCTTCCTGACTGCCTTCCTCCGTGCAGCTCGCAGGGACCGTCTCTCTCCAGAGGAGAGGCAACGGCGAATCAGCACTAGGAGCTGCCCATACTGTGGCCAGGTTGGTCACTTTGTCTCCACTTGTTCCCTGCGTCCAGCAAAAGTGGTGGCTCGGCAGTAGTGGTAGGAATATACTGTTGAGCCAAATCGCCTGCCCATCTCCCCCCAGTCCCCTGCTTGACGGCACCCTTGTGTGGCAGAGCCAGGCTTTTCCGCTGCCTGCTCTCATCGACTCAGGCGCCGACGAGAGTTTCCTGGACCGTGGTGTCGTTACCCAGTTGGGCCTGGACATTGTTCCACCGATGTGTAGGGGTACGAGGTAATAGAGGTAGCTATGTACAGGGAGTACCAGTACCAAGCCGATGTGAAGGGGTACGAGGTAATAGATGTAGCTATGTACAGGGAGTACCAGTACCAAGCTGATGTGTAGGGGTACGAGGTAATAGAGGTAGCTTTGTACAGGGAGTACCAGTACCAAGCTGATGTGAAGGGGTACGAGGTAATAGAGGTAGCTATGTACAGGGAGTACCAGTACCAAGCTGATGTGAAGGGGTACGAGGTAATAGAGGTAGCTATGTACAGGGAGTACCAGTACCAAGCCGATGTGAAGGGGTACGAGGTAATAGAGGTAGCTATGTACAGGGAGTACCAGTACCAAGCTGATGTGAAGGGGTACGAGGTAATAGAGGTAGCTATGTACAGGGAGTACCAGTACCAAGCTGATGTGAAGGGGTACGAGGTAATAGAGGTAGCTATGTACAGGGAGTACCAGTACCAAGCTGATGTGTAGGGGTACGAGGTAATAGAGGTAGCTATGTACAGGGAGTACCAGTACCAAGCCGATGTGAAGGGGCACGAGGTAATAGAGGTAGCTATGTACAGGAGTACCAGTACCAAGCTGATGTGAAGGGGTACGAGGTAATAGAGGTAGCTTTGTACAGGGAGTACCAGTACCAAGCTGATGTGAAGGGGTACGAGGTAATAGAGGTAGCTATGTACAGGGAGTACCAGTACCAAGCTGATGTGAAGGGGTACGAGGTAATAGAGGTAGCTATGTACAGGGAGTACCAGTACCAAGCTGATGTGAAGGGGTACGAGGTAATAGAGGTAGCTATGTACAGGGAGTACCAGTACCAAGCTGATGTGAAGGGGTACGAGGTAATAGAGGTAGCTATGTACAGGGAGTACCAGTACCAAGCTGATGTGAAGGGGTACGAGGTAATAGAGGTAGCTATGTACAGGGAGTACCAGTACCAAGCTGATGTGTAGGGGTACGAGGTAATAGAGGTAGCTTTGTACAGGGCCTTCAGAAAAGTGCCTTTTTCCACATGTTGTTGTTATAGCCTGATTTTTAAATGATGTCACTGAGCTACACGCAATACCCCATAATGCCAAAGAGAAATGAAGTTATTTTTAATATATATATATATATAAAATGAAACGTCTTAAGTCAATAAGTATTTAACCACTTTGTTATGGCAAACCTAAATAAGTTCAATAGTCTGTCACGGTGTGCGCTACTGGGGTGAAATCAGGTGCAGGAGAGCGGAACGTGTCGTGAAGGCGCACACTTTAATGGCACAACAAACAAAAGAAAGAAAGAACGCTACAACGCGTCAATATTCTAGGCCACTAAATAAAGTGTCTAACGCTATGACATAAACACAGTCCAAGTTAAGCACAAAAACACAAATACGGGTTAACAAACGTTACCCGGAGAAAAATGAGCCTGTACTACACACATGCAACAATGATTAATTCCACACAATGACATGACATATTCACCGGAAATAAATACATGCCGCAATCACTGGAATACAAACCAGGTGCGAGGTGAACAAGACAAAAGCAAAGGAAACAAAATAACAGCTGAGCGGCGATGGCTAGAAAAGCCGGTGACGTCGATCGCCGAACGCCGCCCGAGATATCTGAGATATCTACTGCAGCCCTCATCTTCCACATACAACACCCGTTCTGCCAGTCACATTCTGTTAAAGGTCCCCGAAGAACACACACATCCCTTGGTCGCTGCTCTCTTCAGTTCACTGCAGCTAGTGACTGGAACGAGCTGCAAAAAACACTCAAACTAGACCGTTTTATCTCCATCTCTTCATTCAAAGACTCAATCATGGACACTCTTACTGACAGTTACGGCTGCTTGGCGTGATGTATTGTTGTCTCTACCTTCTTGTCATTGTGCTGTTGTCTGCGCCCAATAATGTTTGTGCCATGTTCTGTTGCTACCGTGTTGTTATTATGTGTTGCTGCCTTGTCATGCTGTTGTCTTAGGTCTCTCTTTATGTAGTGTTGTGTTGTCTCTCTTGTTGTGATGTGTGTTTTGTCCTATATTTATATTGTATTCAATTTATTTATATTTTTTTATCCCAGGCCCCCATCCCCGCAGGAGGCCTTTTGCCTTTTGGTAGGCCGTCATCGTAAATAAGAATTTGTTCTTAACTGACTTGCCTAGTTAAATAAAGTTTAATATAAAAAATAATGGAGCTCAGCACAGTCAAAATCCTCTAGGAAAACCTGGTTCAGTCTGCTTTCCACCAGACACTGGGAGATTAATTCACCTTTCAGTAGGACAATAACCTACAACACAAGGACAAATCTACACTGGAGTTTGCAGAGTTACAGTTTTGACTTAAATCTGCCCGAACGTCTATGGTAACACTTAAAAATGGTTGTCTAGCAATGATGAACAACCAATTTGACAGAGCTTGAAGAATTTTGTAAAGAATAATGGGTAAATATTGTACAATCCAGGTGTACAAAGCTCTTAGAGACTCACCCAGAGACTCACAGCTGTAATCGCTTCCAAAGGTGAGTGTGTGAGTGTGTGTGTGTGTGTGTGTGTGTGTGTGTGTGTGTGTGTAGCACTACACCAGGATAAACTGTTACCTGAATGTTGATCACCAGCTCCATCCTTCTTGCGGGGCCTGATGGGTTTTTCGTTGTTGTATATATGATCATCAATATCCATGTTCTTTATTTTATTAGGGTTTTTGCCTTTAAATCCATCTTTGTTTTCATAGATTAACTCTGACATCTTTACACAACTGTGCTCAAATGCAGTAACTTCTACTCTTGTAACTTCTACTGTTGTAACTTCTACTGTTGTAACTTCTACTGTTGTAACTTCTACTGTTGTAACGTCTGCTGATATCTCAGTTGTAGGTTTGTGTCTGTTCACAGCACAGCTGGAGCCTCTGTGTAACTCAGCCTAATGTAAGAGACAGTTTTAAGTGTCAACCTCATTAGAGGGGAAACTGTCTAACCAATAGAATGACACTAACCACCACCATGTGACTCCAGACTTATTTTCTGAGAACCATGTTTGTTTCCCACAGTGTAGATTAGTTTGTATATTTAGTATCTATTAGTTTAGTTTACTACAGTGTAGATTAGTGTGTATATTTAGTTTCTATTAGTTTAGTTTACTACAGTGTAGATTAGTGTGTATATTTAGTTTCTGTTAGTTTAGTTTACAACAGTGTAGATTAGTGTGTATATTTAGTTTCTATTAGTTTAGTTTACCACAGTGTAGATTAGTGTGTATATTTAGTTTCTGTTAGTTTAGTTTACCACAGTGTAGATTAGTGTGTATATTTAGTATCTATTAGTTTAGTTTACCAGTGTAGATTAGTTTGTATATTTAGTTTATATTAGTTTAGTTTACTAGTGTAGATTAGTGTGTATATTTAGTATCTATTAGTTTAGTTTACCAGTGTAGATTAGTAAGTATATTTAGTTTCTATTAGTTTAGTTTACTACAGTGTAGATTAGTTTGTATATTTAGTTTCTGTTAGTTTAGTTTACCACAGTGTAGATTAGTGTGTATATTTAGTTTCTGTTAGTTTAGTTTACCACAGTGTAGATTAGTTTGTATATTTCGTTTCTTTTAGTTTAGATTTTGTGCTTCATACGCGTAGTAGTTTAACACGTTTCGCCTTGCACACCATCGATGGCCATGTAGACTTATTTTAATCCCTGCTGTCTCAGTGAGAAGAGTTATTCAGAGATATGTGTTAGACTGTATGTCTGCATCTTTCTATGAGGTTTTTCAGTGGCGATGTCATTCACACCATTTGAAACTCTGGCGGTCCACTTCCTCTTTAAACGTTAAGCAGTGGTTTAAACTGAGACTCTGATATGATGTTGAAACCAGCAGCAGAATTAACAGTAGATAGCTCAATGCAAGCCGGGGCACTCACAAAGAATAACTGCTGTCTCCTGTGTGACATGGACACCAGAGAGAATAGTTATTCAGAGATGTCTCTATCTTTCTCAGAGAGGGCCAAAAAGGTCTATATATAATCTCACATCCAATTTCCTCTGTAAATGTCTAAGATTCACACACATTCTCTCTCTCTCTCTCTCTCTCTCTCTCTCTCTCTCTCTCTCTCTCAACATACTGTATCTGCTATGTAACATACTGTATCTACCATGTAACATACTGTATCTACCATGTAACATACTGTATCTACCATGCAACATACTGTACCTACCATGTAACATACGGTATCTACCTTGTAACATACTGTATCTACTATGTAACATACTGTATTGTAACATACTGTATCTACCATGTAACATACTGTATCTACCATGTAACATACTGTATCTACCTTGTAACATACTGTATCTACCATGTAACATACTGTATATACCTTGTAACATACAGTATGTTACATAGTAGATACAGTATTGTAACATACTGTATCTACCATGTAACATAATATATCTACCATGTACCATACTGTATCTGCTATGTAACATAGTGTATCTACCATGTAACATACTGTATTGTAACATACTGTATCTACCATGTAACATACTGTATCTGCTATGTAACATACTGTATCTACCATGTAACGTACTCTACCTACCATGCAACATACTGTACCTACCATGTAACATACTGTATCTACCATGCAACATACTGTATCTACCATGCAACATACTGTATCTACCATGCAACATACTGTATCTACTATGTAACATACTGTATTGTAACATACTGTATCTACAATGTAACATACTGTATCTACCTTGTAACATAATGTACCTACCATGTAACATACTGTATCTACCATGTAACATACTGTATCTACTATGTAACATACTGTATCTGCTATGTAACATACTGTATCTACCATGTAACATACTGTATCTACCTTGTAACATACTGTATCTACTATGTAACATACTGTATTGTAACATACTGTATCTACCATGTAACATACTGTATCTACCATGTACCATACTGTATCTGCTATGTAACATACTGTATCTACCATGTAACATACTGTATCTACCATGTAACATACTGTATCTACCATGTAACATAGTGTATCTGCTATGTAACATACTGCATCTGCTATGTAACATACTGTATCTACCATGTAACATACTGCATCTACCATGTAGCATACTGTATCTACCATGTAACATACTGTATCTACCACGTAACATACTGCATCTGCTATGTAACATACTGTGTCTACCATGCAACATACTGTACCTACCATGTAACATACTGTATTTACCATGCAACATACTGTTTCTACCATGCAACATAATCAATCATGTCAATTTGATTTACAACAGTAAAACTTACACTAACAGTGATAGATTGACAGCTGATGTTAAATGATGTACACTTTTTGAGGAATATCTGTGTGCGAGCATGAGTGCATGCATGTATATGGTGTGTGGTGCATGCCTGTGTTCTGTTTTTTTCTCCTTGAAAGAACACTTAGGATACTGTCTTCAGACCATCATTAACATAGCAGTGCAGAGACACTACCTAGGATAATCCTATTTCAGGACTCCAATACCTGAATCTGACTGTCCAGGACTCCCTCCAATACCTGAAACAGACTGTCCAGGACTCCAATATATACCTGAATCAGACTGTCCAGGACACCCTCCAATACCTGAATCAGACTGTTCAGGACTCCAGTACCTGAATAAGACTGTTCAGGTTCTCCAATACCTGAATCAGACTGTTCAGGACTCCAATACCTGAATCAGACTGTCCAGGACTCCAATATCTGAATCAGACTGTCCAGGACTCCAATACCTGAATCAGATTGTTCAGGACTCCAAGATATACCTGAATCTGACTGTCCAGGACTCCTTCCAATACCTGAATCAGACTGTCCAGGACTCCAAAATATACCTGAATCAGACTGTCCAGGACTCCCTCCAGTACCTGAATCAGACTGTCCAGGACTCCAATACCTGAATCAGACTGTTCAGGACTCCAATACCTGAATCAGACAGTCCAGGACTCCAATACCCGAATCAGACTGTTCAGGACTCCCTCCAATACCTGAACCAGACTGTCCAGGACTCCAATACCTGAATCAGACTGTCCAGGACTCCAAGATATACTTGAAGCAGACAGTCCAGGACTCCAAGATATACTTGAAGCAGACAGTCCAGGACTCCAAGATATACCTGAATCAGATTGTCCAAGACTTCAAGATATACCTGAATCAGATTGTCCAAGACTTCAAGATATACCTGAATCAGACTGTCCAGGACTCCAATACCCAAATCAGGCTGTCCAGGAGTCCAAGACTGTCCAGGACTCCAAGATATACCCGAATCAGACTGTCCAGGACTCCCTCCAATACCTGAATCAGACTGCTCAGGACTCCCTCCAACACCTGAATCAGACTGTCCAGGACTCCCTCCAATACCTGAATCCGACTGCTCAGGACTCCAATACCTGAATCAGACTGTCCAGGCCTCCAATACCTGAATCAGACTGTTCAGGCCTCCAATACCTGAATCAGACTGTCCAGGACTCCAATACCTGAATCAGACTGTCCAGGACTCCAATACCTGAATCAGATTGTTCAGGACTCCAGTACCTGCATCAGACTGTCCAGGACTCCCTCCAATACCTGAATCAGAATCGGAGTTCCAGAACCTCTTTTAGAATATTGGCTTAAACATATTGCAGCGTTCAGGCACCCAAAATACAGTCACCCAAATTGTCGGTCCAAGTCAAGCACTGTACACAAGGATAAACTGTAACGTGAATGTTGCTCACCAACTCTTTCCTTCTTGCGGGCTTGATGGGTGTTTCATTGATCCACATATGATCAATAACCACTAGGCTAGTGGTTAGAGCATTGGGCCAGTAACCGAAAGGTTGCTAGATCGAATCCCCGAGCTGACAAGGTAAAAAAATCTGTCATTCTGCACCTGAACAAGGCAGTTCACCCACTGTTCCTAGGCCGTTATTGTAAATAAGAATTTGTTCTTAACTGAAATGCATAGTTAAATAAAGGTTAAAATCAATTTCCATGATCTTTATATCATTAAATAAACGTCTTCAGAAACAACGTCTGACATCTTTACGCAAAAATACATAACATCTGGTGTTCCCTTGTTGTAGGTTTGTTTGTTCCCTGTTACCTTGTTGTAGGTTTGTTTGTTCCCTGTTACCTTGTTGTAGGTTTGTTTGTTCCCTGTTACCTTGTTGTAGGTTTGTCTGTTCCCTGTTACCATGTTGTAGGCTTGTTTGTTCCCTGTTCCTTGTTGTAGGTTTGTATATTCCCTGTTACCTTGTTGTATGTTTGTATATTCCCTGTTACCATGTTGTAGGTTTGTTTGTTAGCCTGATGTAAGAAAAAGTTTCAACCACAATGACGTGGACACCTGGTCAAACCAGTATGCCTCTGACCAACACCAGTAGTAACACACTGACCACCACCACCAGTCTAACCAGTAGTAACACACTGACCACCACCACCAGTCTAACCAGTAGTAACACACTGACCACCACCACCACCAGTCTAACCAGTAGTAACACACTGACCACCACCACCACCAGTCTAACCAGTAGTAACACACTGACCACCACCACCAGTCTAACCAGTAGTAACACACTGACCACCACCACCAGTCTAACCAGTAGTAACACACTGACCACCACCACCACCACCAGTCTAACCAGTAGTAACACACTGACCACCACCACCACCAGTCTAACCAGTAGTAACACACTGACCACCACCACCACCAGTCTAACCAGTAGAAACACACTGACCACCACCACCAGTCTAACCAGTAGTAACACACTGACCACCACCACCAGTCTAACCAGTAGTAACACACTGACCACCACCAGTCACGCCCTGGCCATAGAGAGCCCTCTGGTGTGTTAGGTCAGGGTGTGACTGGGGTTTTCTAGAGGTTTCTATGTTTTGGTTTTGTTTGGTTCCCAATTAGAGGCAGCTGTTGTTCTTTGCTTCTAATTGGGAATCCTATATAGGTTGTTCATTTCCCCACCTGGGTTGTGGGTTTTTGTTTTTAAGTTGTATGTGCTGTGTTGCGCTACACTTTGAGTCTGATCGTTTGTTTTACTGAAGTTCTCATTTATTAAAGATGTGGAACTCAACTCACGCTGCGCCTTAGTCCTCTCCTTGTCAAGATCGTGACAGAATAACCCACCAAACCAGGACCAAGCAGCGTGGCCAGGAGGAGAAGGTGATCTGGACCTGGGAGGAGATAAAGGGGTTGGGAGACCCTGCCTTGACGAGAGTTCCTGAGGGGTTCGCGGCCATAGCAGTCCCAGAATATTTTTTTGGGGGGGGCACATGATGCCGACTCCACGCACCAGGATGCCAGTGTGCCTCCCCAGCCCGGTACATCCAGTGCCAGCTCTCTGCACTCGCCCTGAGGTGCGTGTCGTCAGTCCGGTGGGATCTACAGCTACTAAACTAGTACAGCTACTAAAATAGATGTCCTCACAGTGTTACAGTTATAGACTGTCTCAATACAGACCAGACAGAGGACAGTACAGCTACTAAACTAGATGTCATCACAGTGTTACAGTTATAGACTGTCTCAATACAGACCAGACAGAGGACAGTACAGCTACTAAACTAGATGTCCTCACAGTGTTACAGTTATAGACTGTCTCAATACAGACCAGACAGAGGACAGTACAGCTACTAAACTAGATGTCCTCACAGTGTTACAGTTATAGACTGTCTCAATACAGACCAGACAGAGGACAGTACAGCTACTAAACTAGATGTCATCACGTCTCAAATGGCATTCTATTCCCTGTGTATTGTATAGAGAATATTATTCAGTATTCAGACACCTTTTACTTTTTCCCCATTTTGTTACATTACAGCCGCATTCTAAAATGTATTAAATTGTTTTCCCCTCCCTCATCAATCTACACTGATAATGACATCACAATACCCCATAATGACATCACAATACCAGATAATGACAAAGCAAAATTGGTTTTTAGAATTTTTTGCAAATGTAAGAAAAACACACAAAAAAAAAGTAGATATCACATTTATTCAGACCCTTTACTCAGTACTTTGTTGAAGCACCTTTGGCAGCGATTACAGCCTTGGGTATTCTTGGGTATGACGCTACAAGCTTGGCACACCTGTATGTGGGGAGTTTCTCCCATTCTTATCTGTAGATTCTCTCAAGCTCTGTCAGGTTGAATGAGGAGCGTTGCTGCACAGCTATTTTCAAGGTTCAAGTCTGGACTCTAGCCGGGCCACTCAAGGACATTCAGAGACTTTTCCCGAAGTCACTCCTGCATTGTCTATGTTGTTGTCCTGTTGGAAGTTGAACCTTCACCCCATTCTGATTTCCTGAGCCCTCTGGAGCACATTTTCATTAAGGATCTCTCTGTACTTTGCTCCATTCATCTTTGCCTTGATTCTGACTAGTCTTCCAGTCCCTGCTGCTGAAAAACATCCCCACAGCATGATGCTGCTACCGCCATGCTTCACCGTAAGGATGGTGCCAGGTTTCCTCCAGACATGACACTTGGAATTCAACCCAAAGAGTTCAATCTTTGTTTCATCAGACCAGAGAATCTTGTTTCTCAAGGTCTGAGAGTATTTAGATGCCTTTTGGCAAACTCCAAGATGGCTGTCATGTGCCTTTTATGGAGGAGTGGCTTCCGTCTGGCCACTCTATCACAAAAGCCTGATTGGCGGAGTGCTGCAGAGATGGTTGTCCTTCTGGAAGGTTCTCCCATCACCATTGAGTACCTCTAGAACTCTGTCAGAGTGACCATTGGGTTCTTGGTCACCTCCCTGACCAAGGATCTTCTTCCCTGACTGCTCCGTTTGGCTGGGCGGCCAGCTCTAGGAAGAGTCTTGGTGGTTCCAACTTTTCCATTTAAGAATGATGGAAGCCACTATGTTCTAGGGGGCCTTCAATGCTGCAGAAATGTTTTGGTTCCCTTCTCCAGATCTGTGCCTCGACACAATCCTGTCTCTGAGCTCTACAGACAATTCCTTCGACTTCATGGGTTGGTTTTTGCTCTGACATGCACTGTCAACTGTGGAACTTTATATAGACAGGTGTGTGCCTTTCCAAATCATGTCCAATCAATTGAATTTACCACAGGTGCACTCCAATCAAGTTGTAGAATCATCTCAAGGATGATCTTTAGAAAACTGGATGCACCGGAGCTCAATTTTGAGTCTCATAGTAAAGGGTCTGAATACGTATGTAAATAAGGTAGCTGTTTTTTCTTATTAATACATTTTCTAAAATATCCAATAACGTCTTTTCGCTTTGTCATTATGGGGTATTGTGATGTCATTATGGGGTATTGTGATGTCATTATGGGCTATTGTGTGTAAATTGTGGAAAAAAGTCAAGATGTCTGAATACTTTCCGATGGCGCTGTAGCCTGCATCTCTATGGCTGCGTTCACACAGGCAGCACAATTCAGATATATTTTTTTTCACACTAGTTGGTCTTTTGACCAATCACATCATATATTTTCTATCAGATATTTTTCAGATCTGATTGGTCAAAAGACCAATGAGTGAAACAAATATCAGAATTGTGATGCCTGTGTAAATGAAGCATGTTCCCTTTATATTGCACTACATTTGACCAGTTGGAATGCAGTCAAGGTAATTTTTTTTAATTTATACCTTTTTTAATTGAACCTTTATTTAGCTAGGCAAGTCAGTTAAGAAGAAATTACTATTTACAATGACGGCCTAGGAACAGGCAAAAGGCCTCCTGCGTGGCCAATCACGACAAGAGAGACAACACAACACTACACTGTGTACACACCCACCCACACACTCACCCACACACACACACACCTACACACACACACACCCACACACCTACACACACACCTACACACACACACACCTACACACCTACACACACACACCTACAGACACACACACACCTACACACACACACACAAACACCTACACACCCACACAAACACACCTACAGACACACACACACACACACCTACACACACAAACACCTACACACCTACACACACACCCACACACCTACCTACACACACACACACACACAAACACACCTACACACACCTTCACCTGCACACACACACACACACCTACACACACACCTACACACACACCTACACACACATACACACAAAATGTCACTTAGGGCCCCTCTGTATGGGATGGGACCAACAAGCCACTGTGTCCCCTCATGATGAGTCCAGATGTATTGTGGCCCCCACACCCCATCACAGTCGCCCATCATTGATACTGTGGTTCCCATCATTTGGGACTCAAATCAGATATGATAGAATATATGTTTTGATATTACCCATAATCCTTTTAGAGACTGAAGGAACACGATAACATTTCCAAGAAAACGAACTCTATCTGTTGCTGTCTTTCTCTCTGTTTTTTCCCCCCCTTTCTTCACTGATGTGCCATTCCATCTCTGTGACTTTCACCCCCCCACCCAACCCACTCCATTCTGCTACCCACCAGCTTGGGGGCAACTTCCTCAAAAGAGGAGAGAACTTCAGAAGATGTTTGTTTAATGGGCTATAATAGAACACAATGTGCCTTTGGGAAAGAAACATTAATGCTTCAAAGAAACGCTGTTTGGATATCTACTCTCCTTTGGGGTTCAGATTCAGTTCCTCTTTTGAACCAGTGAGAGAGAGAGAGAGAGAGAGAGAGAGAGAGAGAGAGAGAGAGAGAGAGAGAGAGAGAGAGAGAGAGAGAGAGAGCATTCCTTTCCTTATTAGCACTCTCTTGAAGTGGGAGACAGACAGACAGACGGACGGACGGACACACAGCAGATTGGACATCATTGACTATGCAGAGTCAAGATTGATTCATTACCGTCTTTTATCGAGCTAATTTAACAAGGACAAACACACACACACAATTACATGGCTAAAATAAAGTGGACTATCTTTAGTTCAGTCCTTTAACCCTGACAAATGTTACATGGGAGACTGTACAGTAATTAGCACGGGTTAGCAAGCCTATGGTGTTACATGGGAGACTGTAAAGTAATTTGCATGGGTTAGCTAGCCTATGGTTGTTACACACTATTCCCGAGGTAGTACACTACTTCTGACTATAGTAGACATTACTTTAACTAAGGCTGGGCCCTAATGTGTATCGGACAATAGTTAAACTAAGGCTGGGCCCTAATGTGTATCGGACAATAGTTAAACTAAGGCTGGGCCCTAATGTGTATCAGACATTAGTTTAAATAAGGCTGGGCCCTAATGGTTATCGGACAATAGTTTAACTAAGGCTGGGCCTTAATGGTTATCGGACATTAGTTTAACTAAGGCTGGGCCCTAATGGTTATCAGACATTAGTTTAACTAAGGCTGGGCCTTAATGGTTATCGGACATTAGTTTAACTAAGGCTGGGCCCTAATGGTTATCAGACATTAGTTTAACTAAGGCTGGGCCTTAATGGTTATCGGACATTAGTTTAACTAAGCCAATTTCACCGGATGTTGTTGCACTAGCGCCCCACCGATCCCTAAGAAGTTTTAACTAAGGCTGGGCCTTAATGGGAAACGGACACATGATCCTGACATCGGAAGCACCCTGTTCTACCAACTGAGACAACCACAGGACAGAGACAACCACAGGACAGAGACAACCACAGGACAGAGACAACAACAGTTATCTAGCTGTAGTGTTACCATGCCAACTCTATGATGTAATAATAACTGGTTTAATTCCAGAAGGAGTTCTGGTTAGATCATTACCCTGACAACATTGACATCTGGTGGTCCATCGTTGTCACTGCACAACGTCTGGTAAAGAAGAGAGAGACATGCATGTTATTACCAGACTGGGTTCAGACCTCTGTTCTCCCAACATGAACATCTACCATGCATGTTATTACCAGACTGATATAATCTCTAACTGTCGTGTCACAAAAGAGTAAAGGAACACTGATTTTAGAACAGGGGTGGGCAACATCCAGCCCACGAGCCTGATACATTAATGTCCTGATACATTAGTGTCCTGATACATTAGTGTCCTGATACAAAGTGTCCTGATATAGAAGGACCCCAGTTTGTTTTTAAACATGTGCTTTACTGCCCCTCGAGTGGACATGAAGAACATTACTTTTCTCCCAACATAATGTGATTGATTTTGTGGTGCCAAAATGCACCAAAACCCATAAATATGCAGAGGATTTCATCAGAAATAGTGAAATTCATTACCATAACCTTTTTTAATGTTGAGTTTAAATTCATATCAGTTAGGCTAATCAGTGAGCAAACACACACATCATCACCCTGTACCTCTTCTCCATCCATCTAAATCAGGTCTTTATGACCTCACAGAAGGACACGTGGAATGGTACTGCATCACAACACACGTTGCCCCTGGATACAGAACGGCTCATGTTCTAGAATGCAGTTACAGACTCCAGTTGTACACTGAAAGCTGGGTACAGCGAGCAGTGTGTAACACTAGTCTGCCACTAGTCTGCCACTAGTCTGCCACTAGTCTGCCACTAGTCTGCCACTAGTCTGGCACTAGTCTGGCACTAGTCTGGCACTAGTCTGGCACTAGTCTGGCATGGGCACGTGAAGCAAGCAACACTTCCAAAAAAGGATCAGATGAGAGACAAGTTCTGCTGTTTTTTTTTTAGGGCTAGATAGAAGTGAAAACAGAGAGGTAAAGGAATATCAATATAGATAAATATAGAGTTGTTTAGAGAAAGAGAAAGGTTGTGTTCGATAAAGAGAGGAAAGAAGATATTAGTTTAGAGAGAGGAAAGATGATATTAGTTTAGAGAGAGGAAAGATGATATTAGTTTAGAGAGAGAGGAAAGATGATATTAGTTTAGAGAGAGAGGAAAGATGATATTAGTTTAGAGAGAGAGGAAAGATGATATTAGTTTAGAGAGAGAGGAAAGATGAAATTAGTTTAGAGAGAGAGGAAAGATGATATTAGTTTAGAGAGAGGAAAGATGATAGTAGTTTAGAGAGAGGAAAGATGATATTAGTTTAGAGAGAGGAAAGATGATATTAGTTTAGAGAGGGGAAAGATGATATTAGTTTAGAGAGAGGAAAGATGATAGTAGTTTAGAGAGAGAGGAAAGATGACATTAGTTTAGAGAGAGAGGAAAGATGATATTAGTTTAGAGAGAGGAAAGATGATATTAGTTTAGAGAGAGGAAAGATGATATTAGTTTAGAGAGAGGAAAGATGATATTAGTTTAGAGAGAGAGGAAAGATGATATTAGTTTAGAGAGAGGAAAGATGATATTAGTTTAGAGAGAGAGGAAAGATGATATTAGTTTAGAGAGAGAGGAAAGATGATATTAGTTTAGAGAGAGGAAAGATGATATTAGTTTAGAGAGAGAGGAAAGATGATAGTAGTTTAGAGAGAGGAAAGATGATATTAGTTTAGAGAGAGGAAAGATGATATTAGTTTTAGAGAGAAAGATGATATTAGTTTAGAGAGAGGAAAGATGATATTAGTTTAGAGAGAGGAAAGATGATATTAGTTTAGAGAGAGGAAAGATGATATTAGTTTAGAGAGAGGAAAGATGATATTAGTTTAGAGAGAGGAAAGATGATATTAGTTTAGAGAGAGGAAAGATGATAGTAGTTTAGAGAGAGGAAAGATGATATTAGTTTAGAGAGAGGAAAGATGATATTAGTTTAGAGAGAGGAAAGATGATATTAGTTTAGAGAGAGGAAAGATGATATTAGTTTAGAGAGAGGAAAGATGATATTAGTTTAGAGAGAGGAAAGATGATATTAGTTTAGAGAGAGGAAAGATGATATTAGTTTAGAGAGAGAGGAAAGATGATATTAGTTTATAGAGAGAGAAAGATGATAGTAGTTTAGAGAGAGGAAAGATGATATTAGTTTAGAGAGAGAGGAAAGATGATATTAGTTTAGAGAGAGGAAAGATGATATTAGTTTAGAGAGAGGAAAGATGATATTAGTTTAGAGAGAGGAAAGATGATATTAGTTTAGAGAGAGGAAAGATGATATTAGTTTAGAGAGAGAGGAAAGATGATATTAGTTTAGAGAGAGAGGAAAGATGATATTAGTTTAGAGAGAGGAAAGATGATATTAGTTTAGAGAGAGGAAAGATGATATTAGTTTAGAGAGAGGAAAGATGATATTAGTTTAGAGAGAGGAAAGATGATATTAGTTTAGAGAGAGAGGAAAGATGATATTAGTTTAGAGAGAGGAAAGATGATATTAGTTTAGAGAGAGAGGAAAGATGATATTAGTTTAGAGAGAGAGGAAAGATGATATTAGTTTAGAGAGAGAGAAAGATGATATTAGTTTAGAGAGAGAGGAAGATGATATTAGTTTAGAGAGAGAGGAAAGATGATATTAGTTTAGAGAGAGGAAAGATGATATTAGTTTAGAGAGAGGAAAGATGATATTAGTTTAGAGAGAGGAAAGATGATATTAGTTTAGAGAGAGGAAAGATGATATTAGTTTAGAGAGAGAGGAAAGATGATATTAGTTTAGAGAGAGAGGAAAGATGATATTAGTTTAGAGAGAGAGGAAAGATGATATTAGTTTAGAGAGAGGAAAGATGATATTAGTTTAGAGAGAGGAAAGATGATATTAGTTTAGAGAGGAAAGATGATATTAGTTTAGAGAGAGGAAAGATGATATTAGTTTAGAGAGAGGAAAGATGATATTAGTTTAGAGAGAGAGGAAAGATGATATTAGTTTAGAGAGAGAGGAAAGATGATATTAGTTTAGAGAGAGGAAAGATGATATTAGTTTAGAGAGAGAGGAAAGATGATATTAGTTTAGAGAGAGAGGAAAGATGATATTAGTTTAGAGAGAGAGGAAAGATGATATTAGTTTAGAGAGAGGAAAGATGATAGTAGTTTAGAGAGAGGAAAGATGATATTAGTTTAGAGAGAGAGGAAAGATGATATTAGTTTAGAGAGAGGAAAGATGATATTAGTTTAGAGAGAGGAAAGATGATAGTAGTTTAGAGAGAGAGGAAAGATGACATTAGTTTAGAGAGAGAGGAAAGATGATATTAGTTTAGAGAGAGGAAAGATGATATTAGTTTAGAGAGAGGAAAGATGATATTAGTTTAGAGAGAGGAAAGATGATATTAGTTTAGAGAGAGAGGAAAGATGATATTAGTTTAGAGAGAGAGGAAAGATGATATTAGTTTAGAGAGAGGAAAGATGATTAGTTTAGAGAGAGAGGAAAGATGATATTAGTTTAGAGAGAGAGGAAAGATGATATTAGTTTAGAGAGAGAGGAAAGATGATAGTAGTTTAGAGAGAGGAAAGATGATATTAGTTTAGAGAGAGGAAAGATGATATTAGTTTAGAGAGAAAGATGATATTAGTTCAGAGAGAGAGGAAAGATGATATTAGTTTATAGAGAGGAAAGATGATATTAGTTTAGAGAGAGAGGAAAGATGATAGTAGTTTAGAGAGAGGAAAGATGATATTAGTTTAGAGAGAGGAAAGATGATATTAGTTTAGAGAGGGGAAAGATGATATTAGTTTAGAGAGAGGAAAGATGATAGTAGTTTAGAGAGAGAGGAAAGATGACATTAGTTTAGAGAGAGAGGAAAGATGATATTAGTTTAGAGAGAGGAAAGATGATATTAGTTTAGAGAGAGGAAAGATGATATTAGTTTAGAGAGAGGAAAGATGATATTAGTTTAGAGAGAGAGGAAAGATGATATTAGTTTAGAGAGAGAGGAAAGATGATATTAGTTTAGAGAGAGGAAAGATGATTAGTTTAGAGAGAGAGGAAAGATGATATTAGTTTAGAGAGAGAGGAAAGATGATATTAGTTTAGAGAGAGAGGAAAGATGATAGTAGTTTAGAGAGAGGAAAGATGATATTAGTTTAGAGAGAGGAAAGATGATATTAGTTTAGAGAGAAAGATGATATTAGTTCAGAGAGAGAGGAAAGATGATATTAGTTTATAGAGAGGAAAGATGATATTAGTTTATAGAGAGGAAAGATGATATTAGTTTAGAGAGAGAGGAAAGATGATAGTAGTTTAGAGAGAGGAAAGATGATATTAGTTTAGAGAGAGAGGAAATACGCTAGTAGTTTAGAGAGAGAGGAAAGATGATATTAGTTTAGAGAGAGAGGAAAGATGATATTAGTTTAGAGAGAAAGATGATATTAGTTCAGAGAGAGAGGAAAGATGATATTAGTTTAGAGAGAGAGGAAAGATGATAGTAGTTTAGAGAGAGAGGAAAGATGATATTAGTTTAGAGAGAGAGGAAAGATGATATTAGTTTAGAGAGAGAGGAAATACGCTAGTAGTTTAGAGAGAGGAAAGATGATATTAGTTTAGAGAGAGGAAAGATGATAGTAGTTTAGAGAGAGGAAAGATGATATTAGTTTAGAGAGAGGAAAGATGATATTAGTTTAGAGAGAGGAAAGATGATAGTAGTTTAGAGAGAGGAAAGATGATAGTAGTTTAGAGAGAGAGGAAAGATGATATTAGTTTAGAGAGAGGAAAGATGATATTAGTTTAGAGAGAGGAAAGATGATATTAGTTTATAGAGAGGAAAGATGATATTAGTTTAGAGAGAGAGGAAAGATGATATTAGTTTAGAGAGAGAGGAAAGATGATATTAGTTTAGAGAGAGAGGAAAGATGATAGTAGTTTAGAGAGAGAGGACAGATGATATTAGTTTAGAGAGAGAGGAAAGATGATATTAGTTTAGAGAGAGGAAAGATGATATTAGTTTAGAGAGAGAGGAAAGATGATAGTAGTTTAGAGAGAGAGGACAGATGATATTAGTTTAGAGAGAGAGGAAAGATGATATTAGTTTAGAGAGAGAGGAAAGATGATATTCGTTTAGAGAGAGGAAAGATGATATTAGTTTAGAGAGAGAGAGGAAAAGCAACATGCAACAATTTCAATGAATTTACTGAGTTACAGTTCAAACAAGGAAATCAGACAATTGAAATAAATTCATTAGAGCCTAATCTATTGATTTCACATGACTGGGAAAGGGCGCAGACATGGGTGGGCCTTGTAGGGCATAAGCCCACCCACTGGGGAGCCAGGTCCAGCCAATCAGAATTTGTTTTTCCCCACAAAAGGGCTTTACTGCATATATAAATACTTCCCTATTTCATCCTCGGTCCGGGTGGCTGGTCTCAGATGATGAGACCAGCCACTCACTAAAACATCTACTATTCACTAGGCTGTGTTAGTCAAAGCAAAACATATGTCTCATATCAATCTAAACACAATATTAAATTCAATTTTCAAGCCTCTCTCTTCTTCACAAATAAATCCTGAGCACTTGAACCAGCCCAAATATGGCTGTTCTTTTGATCGCTGCCATGCCCTGAGAGAGAGAGAGAGAGAGAGAGAGAGAGAGAGAGAGAGAGAGAGAGAGAATAAATACCTGATCACTGTGACTGACCCAAACTTAAGGAAAGTTTTGACTATGTACAGACTCAGTGAGCATAGCCTTGCTATTGAGAACGGCCACCGTAGGCAGACCTGACTCTCAAGAGAAGACAGGCAATGTGCACACTGCCCACAAAATGAGGTGGAAACTGAGCTGCACTTCCTAACCTCCTGACAAATGTATGACCATATTAGAGACACATATTTCCCTCAGATTACACAGACCCACAAAGAATTTGAAAACAAACCCAATATTGATTAACTCCCATATCTACTGGGTGAAATACCACAGTGTGCCATCACAGCAGCAAGATGTGTGACCTGTTGCCACAAGAAAAGGGCAACCAGTGAAGAACAAACACCATTGTAAATACAACCCATATTTATGTTTATTTATTTTCCCTTTTGTACTTTAACTATTTGCACATCATTACAACACTGTATAGAGACATAATGTGACATTTGAAATGTCTTTATTCTTTTGGAACTTCTGTGAGTGTAACGTTTACTGTTCATTTTTATTGTTTATTTCACTGATGTATATTATCTACTTCACTTGCTTTGGCAATGTTGACATGTGTTTCCCATGCCAATAAAGCCCCTTGAATTTAATTGTATTTTATTAGTTGAGAGAGAGACGGTGAGACAGTAAGACAGCAAGACAGCGTGAGAGAGAGACAGTGAGACAGCGTGAGAGAGAGAGAGAGAGAGAGAGTGTGAAACAGTGAGAGTGTGTGTGTGTATCAGTGTGTGTGTGTATCAGTGTGTGTGTGTGTATCAGTGTGTGTGTGTATCAGTGCGTGTGTGAGCGTGCGCTGTGGCCCTTGCCGACACACACTCAGCGCACGCTCACACACACACTGACACTTACAATCAGCGCACGCACACACACACACTCAGCGCACACTCACACACACACACTCAGCGCACGCACACACACTGACACACACACTGACACACACACTGCACTCTTTAATGTTGCTTTGGGTTCACTAAGCTGTCCAGCTCTCCCTCTTCTCTCTGCCCTCTCGCCTCCTCCTCTCCCACCATACCTCATCCCCTCTCTCCTCCTCCTCCTCCTCTCCTACCGTACCTCATCTAATCTCTCCTCCTCCTCTCCCACCGTACCTCATCCCCTCTCTCCTCCTCTTCTCCCACCGTACCTCATCCCCTCTCTCTCCTCCTCCTCCGTCTCATCTCTCTCTCTCTCCCTATTTCTATTTGCCCCTCTCTCATCTCTGATCCGCTTTATATCTTTCTCTCTCAATTCAATTCAAGGGGCTTTATTGGCATGGGAAACATATGTTAAAATGCCAAAGCAAGTGAGGTAGATAATATACAAAAGGGAAATAAGCAATAAAAATGAACCGTAAACACTCTACCTGTCTTTCTTTTTCCTGACCCCGTTCCCCCCCTCACTGTCCGTCTATCCCTCAACCCCCAGTCATTCATCTCTTTGCTATATTTACCTCTCTCCATCTCTCCATCTCTCTCTCATTCTGTGTTTAACCCGAAGCCAGAGGGATCTGCTACACCCATTACAAAAACAAAACGCCGTGTTATAGTCATTACCAACTGACAGGCCCGTGTTATAATCATTACCAACTGACAGGCCCGTGTTATAGTCATTACCAACTGACAGGCCGTGTTATAGTCATTACCAACTGACAGGCCCGTGTTATAGTCATTACCAACTGACAGGCCGTGTTATAGTCATTACCAACTGACAGGCCGTGTTATAGTCATTACCAACTGACAGGCCCGTGTTATAGTCATTACCAACTGACAGGCCGTGTTATAGTCATTACCAACTGACAGGCCCGTGTTATAGTCATTACCAACTGACAGGCCCGTGTTATAGTCATTACCAACTGACAGGCCCGTGTTATAGTCATTACCAACTGACAGGCCGTGTTATAATCATTACCAACTGACAGGCCCGTGTTATAGTCATTACCAACTGACAGGCCGAGTTATAATCATTACCGACTGACAGGCCCGTGTTATAGTCATTACCAACTGACAGGCCCGTGTTATAGTCATTACCAACTGACAGGCCGTGTTATAGTCATTACCAACTGACAGGCCGTGTTATAGTCATTACCAACTGACAGGCCGTGTTATAATCACTACCAACTGACAGGCAGTGTTATAATCATTACCAACTGACAGGCCCGTGTTATAGTCATTACCAACTGACAGGCCCGTGTTATAGTCATTACCAACTGACAGGCCGTGTTATAGTCATTACCAACTGACAGGCCCGTGTTATAGTCATTACCAACTGACAGGCCCGTGTTATAGTCATTACCAACTGACAGGCCGTGTTATAGTCATTACCAACTGACAGGCCCGTGTTATAGTCATTACCAACTGACAGGCCCATGTTATAGTCATTACCGACTGACAGGCCCGTGTTATAATCACTACCGACTGACAGGCAGTGTTATAATCATTACCAACTGACAGGCCCGTGTTATAGTCATTACCAACTGACAGGCCCGTGTTACAGTCATTACCAACTGACAGGCCCGTGTTACAGTCATTACCAACTGACAGGCCGTGTTATAGTCATTACCAACTGACAGGCCGTGTTATAATCACTACCAACTGACAGGCAGTGTTATAATCATTACCAACTGACAGGCCCGTGTTATAGTCATTACCAACTGACAGGCCGTGTTATAGTCATTACCGACTGACAGGCCCGTGTTATAGTCATTACCGACTGACAGGCCCGTGTTATAATCACTACCGACTGACAGGCAGTGTTATAATCATTACCAACTGACAGGCCCGTGTTATAGTCATTACCAACTGACAGGCCCGTGTTACAGTCATTACCAACTGACAGGCCCGTGTTACAGTCATTACCAACTGACAGGCCCGTGTTACAGTCATTACCAACTGACAGGCCGTGTTATAATCATTACCAACTGACAGGCCCGTGTAATAGTCATTACCAACTGACAGGCCGTGTTATAGTCATTACCAACTGACAGGCCCGTGTTACAGTCATTACCAACTGACAGGCCCGTGTTATAGTCATTACCAACTGACAGGCCCGTGTTATAGTCATTACCAACTGACAGGCCCGTGTTATAGTCATTACCGACTGACAGGCCGTGTTATAGTCATTACCAACTGACAGGCCGTGTTATAATCACTACCAACTGACAGGCCGTGTTATAATCATTACCAACTGACAGGCCCGTGTTATAATCATTACCAACTGACAGGCCCGTGTTATAATCATTACCAACTGACAGGCCCGTGTTATAATCATTACCAACTGACAGTTCAAATCTTGTTGACACCTCCTGGATTGTAAAATAGAGAACTGATCATTGGCAGCCCAAGGATATGCTGGTGATTTAGTTTAAGATTTCTGAAATGGCAACCTATCCCCTAGATAGTGTACTACTTTAGACCAGGGCACAATCATTCTGAATCCTAAACCAGTTTATCCACTTTACAAAGTTAAACAGTTGATGTCTGAATTGGAAACATATTCCATAGGCATGACTAGGTTTTCATGACTATATGACGTTGTTTAAATGCATAAATACTCCCCAAATACAGTATAAAGACACCTGCCTTCTTTTTGTTATCTTAGCAAATTGGATCAGGTGCCATACTGTAGTAGGCCTAATTTGCCGTGTGCGTACATGAACCAATCAAGCGCTTTAACCCCGAGGGCACTTGATGGCAGGGGGCGAGGGACACACACATATCTACGTCGAGGGGGCGACCGCGCGTCTCGTGCCCTCTTCTTTCTCACGCGATCGCTTAATTCGATAGGAGTTCACTTGAGCGTGGATGGATGGATGAACAGGAGGAAGAGTTAAATATATATAAATATATATTTTTATCTATAGAATCTATATAAAATCTGTAATTCTTATAAGTGTAAAATATACAATTTAAAATCTATGAAACAGGTTAGAATGTACAGTATATCATACTTAGCCTATAGGCTATTAGTAACTAGTAATTGTATGACCAAATACGCTGAAGAGATGAAGAGTAAATTCCACAGCTCTCGGAGGACAGTGGAGGTCTAGAAGTGCTACTTAATTATTATTAAATTATACCAAATAGGTCTACGCTAAAATAAACATGATGAACTTAATATAACGAACTTCTCAAACCAAGGGCATAATTACAGAAAGATAATGAATTATATTCCTCGTTCTTCTGTGGGCTGAGCTCAAATTACTCGAGTCAATTTAAATCTGTCTCCGGTCGCTTTGAGAAGATGATGTGATCACAGCGACTACTGGGCTATAAACTGTAGCCTGATCAAAACAACAACAATTAGACCTGTTAAGTTTGGTGATCGGGATTCACTAAAGACTCCTCCTCTCCCCCTTAGGCCTAAATGTTACATTTGTCTCTGTTCTTATATATATATATATATTTATAATTACCCTACTTGTAATTGTTTTCGCTGGGCATCAAATTAAAAGAGAAGCGTCGTATGGGATTGTGGTCGTTTGTTAATTTTTAAAAACAAATTAACAATCTTAAACGAAAAGAAAACCATCTAACTGCTCTTCGCTGCATCACCTTGTTTTATGTGTGTTTCCCATTTCACTGTATTTCTGTGATTTGTCCTATTTCAGGCCGTTTGTTATGAAGATTGTCGGCGGTCATCACCCTGCAAGTCAGGCTCTATAGGATAAGTAAAGTATAGGCAACTTCAACATGAAATAAAGCACAATAAACTACCTACTGGTTAGAGCGTTGGGCCAGTAACCAAAAGGTTGCTGGATCGAATCCCCGAGCTGACATGGTAAAAATCTGTCGTTCTGCCCCTGAACAAGGCAGTTAACCCACTGTTCCCCGGGGCGCCAATGACGTGGATGTCGATTAATAAGGCAGCCACCTCTCTGATTCAGATGGGTTGGGTTAAACGTGAAAGACACATTTCAGTTGAATACATTCAGTTGGACAAATGACTAGTTATCCCTCTTTCCCTTACACACTAACACCCATTTCCATAGCCCGGGTCTCCATGCAGTTCATTCAACTGGATTACAGTCATATTAGCTCAGATGGATTTTCAAAGTTTACAGTACATTTCTGCAGCCTCTCTCTCTCTGTACAGTAGCTCAATGAGCCCAGTAGCGGTTGCAGCCTCTCTCTACAGTAGCTCAATGAGCCCAGTAGCTGTTGCAGCCTCTCTCTCTCTGTACAGTAGCTCAATGAGCCCAGTAGTGATTGCAGCCTCTCTCTCTCTCTACAGTAGCTCAATGAGCCCAGTAGCGGTTGCAGCCTCTCTCTACAGTAGCTCAATGAGCCCAGTAGCTGTTGCAGCCTCTCTCTCTCTACAGTAGCTCAATGAGCCCAGTAGCTGTTGCAGCCTCTCTCTCTCTACAGTAGCTCAATGAGCCCAGTAGCTGTTGCAGCCTCTCTCTCTCTACAGTAGCTCAATGAGCCCAGTAGCTGTTGCAGCCTCTCTCTCTCTCTCTACAGTAGCTCAAAGAGCCCAGTAGCTGTTGCAGCCTCTCTCTCTCTACAGTAGCTCAAAGAGCCCAGTAGCTTTTGCAGCCTCTCTCTCTCTACAGTAGCTCAAAGAGCCCAGTAGCTGTTGCAGCCTCTCTCTCTCTACAGTAGCTCAATGAGCCCAGTAGCTGTTGCAGCCTCTCTCTCTCTCTCTACAGTAGCTCAAAGAGCCCAGTAGCTGTTGCAGCCTCTCTCTCTCTACAGTAGCTCAAAGAGCCCAGTAGCTGTTGCAGCCTCTCTCTGTACAGTAGCTCAATGAGCCCAGTAGCTGTTGCAGCCTCTCTCTCTCTCTACAGTAGCTCAATGAGCCCAGTAGCTGTTGCAGCCTCTCTCTCTCTCTACAGTAGCTCAATGAGCCCAGTAGCTGTTGCAGCCTCCCTCTCTCTCTGTACAGTAGCTCAAAGAGCCCAGTAGCTTTTGCAGCCTCTCTCTCTCTACAGTAGCTCAAAGAGCCCAGTAGCTGTTGCAGCCTCTCTCTCTCTACAGTAGCTCAAAGAGCCCAGTAGCTGTTGCAGCCTCTCTCTGTACAGTAGCTCAATGAGCCCAGTAGCTGTTGCAGCCTCTCTCTCTCTCGACAGTAGCTCAATGAGCCCAGTAGCTGTTGCAGCCTCTCTCTCTCTACAGTAGCTCAATGAGCCCAGTAGCTGTTGCAGCCTCTCTCTCTCTCTACAGTAGCTCAATGAGCCCAGTAGCTGTTGCAGCCTCTCTCTCTCTGTACAGTAGCTCAAAGAGCCCAGTAGCTTTTGCAGCCTCTCTCTCTCTACAGTAGCTCAAAGAGCCCAGTAGCTGTTGCAGCCTCTCTCTCTCTACAGTAGCTCAATGAGCCCAGTAGCTGTTGCAGCCTCTCTCTCTCTCTCTACAGTAGCTCAATGAGCCCAGTAGCTGTTGCAGCCTCTCTCTACAGTAGCTCAATGAGCCCAGTAGTGTTTGCAGCCTCTCTGTACAGTAGCTCAATGAGCCCAGTAGCTGTAATTCCTAACTGGTTGACCTTAATACTGAGATTTCAAATAGTGTACTACTTTTGACTATAGGGCCTGGTTAAACTTAGTGCACTATTTTTGACTATAGGGCCTGGTTAAACTTAGTGCACTACTTTTGACTATAGGGCCTGGTTAAACTTAGTGCACTACTTTTGACTATAGGGCCTGGTTAAACTTAGTGCACTACTTTTGACTATAGGGCCTGGTTAAACTTAGTGCACTACTTTTGACTATAGGGCCTGGTTAAACTCAGTGCACTACTTTTGACTATAGGGCCTGGTTAAACTCAGTGCACTACTTTTGACTGTAGGGCCTGGTTAAACTCAGTGCACTACTTTTGACTGTAGGGCCTGGTTAAACTCAGTGCACCATGTGGAACGGAGACCAAAGATTAATAGAAATATGGTATTGGAAGGTATTGTGTTCGTCTGGGGAACTAAGGCACATTGATCTAATTTGCGATGACTATTTGGGTAATCGTTAAGAACAGAGCGCCATTGTGGCTCCGGTCCGCTGTCGCGGGGGGAACGGCGGCAGGCTAGTATCCCTTCACGACTCTAGCCATGGGTGAACTGTGCGATGCTGAGAAACAGACGTGCTTTCCACTATAGAGAGAGAGAACCAAAACCAAAGGGCCTTGTTCAACTGACATTTACAGTACCAGTCAAAAGGTCTGGACACGCCTACTCATTCAAGGGTTTTTCCTCTTTATTTTTACTATTTTTAAACATTGTAGAATAATCGTGAAGACTTCAAAACTATGAAACAACACATGTGGAATCGTGTAGTAACCAAAAAAGTGTTAAACAAATCTAAATATATTTTATATTTGAGATTCTTCAAAGCAGTCACCCTTTGCCTTGATGACAGCTTTGCACACTCTTGGCTAGGACCTCATAATGATTAACTGCAGAATAGTGGATATGTCTCTGAGCATAGTCAGGACCTCATAACTGCAGAATAGTGGATATGTCTCTGAGCATAGTCAGGACCTCATAATGATTAACTGCAGAATAGTGGATATGTCTCTGAGCATAGTCAGGACCTCATAACGACTAACTGCAGAATAGTGGATATGTCTCTGAGCATAGTCAGGACCTCATAACGATTAACTGCAGAATAGCCTACAACCACGACATTCATAGTCCTTTGAATATCACCTTTTCATACACACTAATAACTGAAACTAACTATTTCAAACAAAGTATACACTACTCAGCACAACACTTTAGTGCACTTACTTACCGTGGTGTACCCTGACCTGGAGATTTAGCTTAGAAAGTGAGAGAGGGGCTCAGAGATTGGGGAAGGGGGGGAAGGGGTTATAGGTCCCTGTTTCCACCCTTTGTCTTCGTGACGAGCCGGTCCTGACAGAGGTCAACGTACCATCTGGAGCGACTGGCTGACTGGTTGATTGACTGACTGGCTGACTGGTAGATAGAAAGGGCCCTTTTGGTAAGGGGAGACAGAGTAGAAAGGGGCCTGTTGGTACGGGTAGACAGAGTAGAAAGGGGCCTGTTGGTAAGGGGAGACAGAGTAGAAAGGGGCCTGTTGGTAAGGGGAGACAGAGTTGAAAGGGGCCTGTTGGTAAGGGGAGACAGAGTAGAAAGGGGCCTGTTGGTAAGGGGAGACAGAGTAGAAAGGGACCTGTTGGTAAGGGGAGACAGAGTTGAAAGGGGCCTGTTGGTAAGGGGAGACAGAGTAGAAAGGGGCCTGTTGGTAAGGGAGACAGAGTAGAAAGGGGCCTGTTGGTAAGGGGAGACAGAGTTGAAAGGGGCCTGTTGGTAAGGGGAGACAGAGTAGAAAGGGACCTGTTGGTAAGGGGAGACAGAGTTGAAAGGGGCCTGTTGATAAGGGGAGACAGAGTAGAAAGGGGCCTGTTGGTAAGGGGAGACAGAGTAGAAAGGGGCCTGTTGGTAAGGGGAGACAGAGTTGAAAGGGGCCTGTTGGTAAGGGGAGACAGAGTAGAAAGGGACCTGTTGGTAAGGGGAGACAGATATGGGGAGAGGGATTTTTCTTTAGGACTGCGGAAGAGATAGGGCGTTCTGAGGCTTGATAATGATAGGCAGAGTTTGAAGAGGACTGCTTGTGGTGGCCGGCTAGCCGGGTAAAGGACACGCCAGGCTGGATGAGGATCAGGGAGGATCAGGGGAGGGAATAGAGAGGGGCAGAGGGTGGAAAGTGGGAGAGAGGGAAGAGAGGGAGAGAGGGAGGAGAGAGCGGGGAGAGGGAGTTGAAAGGGGGAGAGCGGGAGGAGAGGGGGAGGAGAGGGAGGAGAGAGCGGGAGAGGGGGTTGAAAGGGGAGAGCGCGAGGAGAGGGGGAGGAGAGGGAGGAGAGAGGGAAGAGAGGGGAGGAGAGGGGGTTGAAAGGGGAGAGCAGGAGGAGAGGGGAGAGAGGGAGGAGAGAGCGGGGAGAGGGGTTGAAAGGGGAGAGCAGGAGGAGAGGGAGAGAGCGGGGAGAGGGGGTTGAAAGGGGGAGAGAGCGAGGAGAGGGGGAGGAGAGGGGGAGAAGAGGGACCCTCTGGGGCTGGAGAATGCTGGGGAGACGGGGACTAGACAATAAGGAGAGAAGAGGGAGATAGGAGGAGGCTGGGAGAGAGAAGGGAGGAGAGAAGGGGAAAACAGGGGAGGCTGGGGCTGTCTGCCCTTCAGAGCTGGGGGTGGTGGTCCACGTGGCACATCGGTGAGACGACCCAGTGTACACAGAGAAATATGAGCTAAATAGTCTGGTAATACACACACACCAACAGAGACAGACCCACACACAGACCAAGAGAGACAGACCCACACACAGACCCACACACACACCAACAGAGACAGACGCACACACACACCAACAGAGACAGACCCACACACAGACCCACACACACACCAACAGAGACAGACGCACACACACACCAACAGAGACAGACCCACACACAGACCCACACACACACCAACAGAGACAGACGCACACACACACCAACAGAGACAGACCCACACACAGACCAAGAGACAGACCCACACACACACCAACAGAGACAGACCCACACACACACACCAACAGACAGACCCACACACACACACCAACAGACAGACCCACACACACACACCAACAGACAGACCCACACACACACACCAACAGACAGACCCACACACACACACCAACAGACAGACCCACACACACCAACAGACAGACCCACACACACACACCAACAGACAGACCCACACACACAGACCAAGAGAGACAGACCCACACACAGACCAAGAGACAGACCCACACACAGACCAAGAGAGACAGACCCACACACAGACCAAGAGACAGACCCACACACAGACCAAGAGACAGACCCACACACAGACCAACAGAGACAGACCCACACACAGACCAACAGAGACAGACCCACACACAGACCAAGAGAGACAGACCCACACACAGACCAAGAGAGACAGACCCACACACAGACCAAGAGACAGACCCACACACAGACCAAGAGAGACAGACCCACACACAGACCAAGAGAGACAGACCCACACACAGAGCAAGAGAGACAGACGCACACACAGACCAAGAGAGACAGACCCACACACAGACCAAGAGAGACAGACCCACACACAGAGCAAGAGAGACAGACCCACACACAGACCAAGAGAGACAGACGCACACACAGACCAAGAGAGACAGACCCACACACAGACCAAGAGAGACAGACCCACACACAGACCAAGAGAGACAGACCCACACACAGACAGCCTGGAGATGCAGTGCCTTAGACCGCTGCGCCACTCGGGAGCCCAAAAACAGACAGCAACACACACAGACACACAATGTCGACACAGAGACATACCACACACACAGGAGAAGGAAGCACGAAAGAGAGAGGGAGAAATGGGATGAAGAATGAGAGTAGGAAAATAAGGAGAGTAAAGGAGGGAGGGAGAAACAGAGGTGGGGTTTGGGAGAAGGAATGCTCTGTCATATGAAACACGAGTTTATAGGTACTCAGGTTATAAACCAGGAATATGCCATAGATTAATAACATGCACTTGTACAGGGAACAGGTTGTCGTTAGGGCTCTGGTCTACTATACAGGGAACAGGTTGTCATTAGGGCTCTGGTCTACTATACAGGGAACAGGTTGCCATTAGGGCTCTGGTCTACTATACAGGGAACAGGTTGCCATTAGGGCTCTGGTCTACTATACAGGGAACAGGTTGCCATTAGGGCTCTGGTCTACTATACAGGGAACAGGTTGCCATTAGGGCTCTGGTCTACTATACAGGGAACAGGTTGTCATTAGGGCTCTGGTCTACTATACAGGGAACAGGTTGTCATTAGGACTCTGGTCTACTATACAGGGAACAGGTTGCCATTAGGGCTCTGGTCTACTATACAGGGAACAGGTTGCCATTAGGGCTCTGGTCTACTATACAGGGAACAGGTTGTCATTAGGGCTCTGGTCTACTATACAGGGAACAGGTTGCCATTAGGGCTCTGGTCTACTATACAGGGAACAGGTTGTCATTAGGGCTCTGGTCTACTATACAGGGAACAGGTTGCCATTAGGGCTCTGGTCTACTATACAGGGAACAGGTTGCCATTAGGGCTCCGGTCTACTATACAGGGAACAGGTTGTCATTAGGGCTCTGGTCTACTATACAGGGAACAGGTTGCCATTAGGGCTCTGGTCTACTATACAGGGAACAGATTGCCATTAGGGCTCCGGTCTACTATACAGGGAACAGGTTGTCATTAGGGCTCTGGTCTACTATACAGGGAATAGGTTGCCATTAGGGCTCCGGTCTACTATACAGGGAATAGGTTGTCATTAGGGCTCCGGTCTACTATACAGGGAACAGGTTGTCATTAGGGCTCTGGTCTACTATACAGGGAACAGGTTGTCATTAGGGCTCTGGTCTACTATACAGGGAACAGGTTGCCATTAGGGCTCTGGTCTACTATACAGGGAATAGGTTGCCATTAGGGCTCTGGTCTACTATACAGGGAACAGGTTGCCATTAGGGCTCTGGTCTACTATACAGGGAACAGGTTGTCATTAGGGCTCTGGTCTACTATACAGGGAACAGGTTGTCATTAGGGCTCTGGTCTACTATACAGGGAACAGGTTGTCATTAGGGCTCTGGTCTACTATACAGGGAACAGGTTGCCATTAGGGCTCTGGTCTACTATACAGGGAACAGGTTGCCATTAGGGCTCTGGTCTACTATACAGGGAACAGGTTGCCATTAGGGCTCTGGTCTACTATACAGGGAACAGGTTGTCATTAGGGCTCTGGTCTACTATACAGGGAACAGGTTGCCATTAGGGCTCTGGTCTACTATACAGGGAACAGGTTGTCATTAGGGCTCTGGTCTACTATACAGGGAACAGGTTGTCATTAGGGCTCTGGTCTACTATACAGGGAACAGGTTGTCATTAGGGCTCTGGTCTACTATACAGGGAACAGATTGCCATTAGGGCTCTGGTCTACTATACAGGGAACAGGCTGCCATTAGGGCTCTGGTCTACTAAACAGGGAACAGGTTGTCATTAGGGCTCTGGTCTACTATACAGGGAACAGGTTGTCATTAGGGCTCTGGTCTACTATACAGGGAACAGGTTGTCATTAGGGCTCTGGTCTACTATACAGGGAACAGGTTGCCATTAGGGCTCTGGTCTACTATACAGGGAACAGGTTGTCATTAGGGCTCTGGTCTACTATACAGGGAACAGGTTGCCATTAGGGCTCCGGTCTACAGTACAGGGAACAGGTTGCCATTAAGGCTCTGGTCTACTATACAGGGAACAGGGTGCCATTAGGGCTCTGGTCTACTATACAGGGAACAGGTTGCCATTA